>WOXC01008812.1:0-591337 GCA_011680675.1 Gymnobelideus leadbeateri
AAAACTGCCCTGATGTTTTAGATCCAGAGGGCAAAATAGAGGTTGAAAGAATCCACCAATCACCTCCTGAAAAAGATCCCAAAAAGAAAACTCCCAGGAATATTATAGCCAGGTTCCAGAATTCCAAGATGAAGGAGAAAATACTACATGTAGCCAGGAAGAAACAAATTCAATTTTGTGGAAACACAATCAGAATAGCCCAGGACCTGGCAGCTTCTACACTGAGGGATTTAAGGGCATGGAATATGATATTCCAGAGGTCAAAAGAGCTGGGATTAAAGCCAAGAACCACCTACCCCGAAAAACTGAGTACCTTGTTTCAGGGGAAAATATGGTCATTCAGTAGAATAGAGGACTTTCAAGCATTCTTGAGGAAAAAAACAGACTTGAAAAGAAAATTTGACATTCAGACACAAGAAGCAAGAGAAGGTAAACAGGGAAAAGAAATCAAAAGGACCTTATCAGAGTTGAACTATTTACATTCCTACATGGAAAAACAATAAATGTGACTGTTGAAATCTCTTTCAGTGTTAAAATAATTGAAGAAGAATATATGAGCATATGAATACATATGTGAATGTGTCTATATATGTTTAGAGGTATACATGGATTGAGGGGACAGGTTGAATTTGGTGGGAAAGGATGATACTTAAGGGGTGAAGTTAAGAGGTGAGAGAGGAATGTGGCAAGAGGAGTTGGGGAGAGACAGGGTAGGGTAAACTATCTCATGTAGAAGAGGCAAGGGGAAGTGGTTGCAGGGGAGGGGAAAAACAGGAAGGCAGAAAGGTAAAGCCATATTCTCATTGAATTTGGCTCAGGTAGAGAATGTCACACATACTAAATGGAATATCTCAACCTGCAGGAGTGTAGCAGAAAGGGGGACAACAGGGGGGATGATGGAGGGGAGGGCATTCTGGGGGAAGAGAAGTTTTGAGGTCCCATCTTTTGAAGAATGACAGGATCAAAGTAGGGAATGGACCAGGTGGAGGGGTGGGATGGGTGGGAGGGAAATAGTAGCAGTCTTTTACAATATACCTACTATGGTAATGTGTTTCATAGCTACACATGTACAACACAAACTGAATTGCTTATCTTCCCAGAAGGAGTGGGTGACAAGGGAGAAAGGTAATGGATCTGGAATTCGAAATTTTGAAATTAAATGTTTCAAATATATATAAATACTATCATCAATACTATTTTACAAGTAATTGGAAAATAAGATGGGCAGGCATGGGTTCACAGAGATTAACGTTGCCCTAATGGAAAAGTCGAAGGGAATATGGGAGAAGATATGGGAAAGAACAAAGTGGATGAGGGTATTTCCTGTGGGACTGCTATTCTGGGGTGGTGGGTAGGGGAAAATGAGGAAAAATTGTAATTTAAAAACTGGTGGAAATGAGTGATGTAAACCAGAAGTAAATAAAGTATTTTTTGAAAAAAAAATATTACATTCTAAGGAGATTTTAGATGTTATCTATTAATATTTATTATTATGAAGGCATCCTCTCTGATAAACACATATATAGTGGGTAGGGGAAAAATGTGGAAAAATTGTAATTTAAAAACTGGTGGAAATGAATGATGTAAACCAGAAGTTAAAAAAGTATTTTTTGAAAAAATAATATTACATTCTAAGGAGATTTTAGATGTTATCTATTAATATTTATTATTATGAAGTCATCCTCTCTGATACACACATATATACATATATAAACACATAAGTAGTTATGTGCATACACTCGTATATATATATATATATATATATATAGATAGATAGATAGATATAGATAGATAGATATATATAGATATATGAAATGTGCACATTTGTGATGTTACAAAGGTTGTTGTCATGTTAGAGTAAGGTTGGTTTTGACCCTTTAATATAATCTTATATTAATATAGATGTAACTAATCTAGGTCTAAAAATATTTATAAGTGTATTACAATTTAATTGTTTTTTTTATAATCCTAAGCCTTTTGCCTGTACAAAACACTAAACATAAAAATTAAAATACTAAAGAATATTTAATGTATTATTACATATAAATTTAATTTATATTCACTTATTAACTCTATAAAATATTAATGTGTATCTGGACCTAATTTTGAGAGAAGAACAATAGGCTTACTTAGATTGTCTAACAGTTCTAGCACATAAAATTTGAGAACCCCTAGAGGAATGGGTAGAAGTTTAAAAGAGATATATTTTCAATTTAACAGACATACATTGATTCAGTACTCAAATCCTCAGAGGGATCATTGACCTGATTGAAACAGATGTTGCCTTCATGAATGTAAATAACAGGTCATCCCTACTTGCCCATCCTGTTTGACTTTTGATTATGTTTTCACAAACATTTTTTATAGGAGTCCATCAAAAATGCTGGGGTGATCTTACTCACTTTCTTTTTTTTAAATTTAATCAAATGCTTTATTAACTTCTGTTTTAGATCGTTCATTTCTGCCAGATTTTGAGTTACAATTTTACCCCCATTTTTCCCCTGCCCACCATCCCAGAATAGCAGTCCCACAAGATATCGCTTCCTCCAGTATGCTCTCTCCCATATCTTCTCCCATACCCCCTTAAACTTTTCCATTAGAGCAATGTGAATCTCTGTGCCACCATGCCTGCACATCTTGTCTCCCAATTACAAGCAAAAGAGTATTAATAATATATACATATATATACATATATATAATAGTATATATATATAATATACTATATATATATACTATACTATATACTATATATATATATTAAACATTTAATTTTAAGACCTCGAATTTCAGATCCTTCCCCTTCGTCCCTTGTCACTCATTCCCTCTGGGAAGATAAGTAATTCAGTATATGTTGTACTTGTCTAGCTATGCAAAACATTACCATAGTAGATATATTGTACAAGGTTGCTTATAATTCCCTCCCACCTATCCCACCCCCCACCTGGTCCATTCCCTACTTGATCCTGTCCCTCTTCTATTGTGTGACCTTCCAACCTCCTCTCCCCCAAGGATGCCCTTTCATCCATCATCCCTCCTCTCATCCCCCTTCCACCTATTCTGCTGTAGGTTGAGATATCCCATTTAGTATGTATGTCATTCTTGCCTTGAACCAAATTCAATATGAATGTGGTTTTGCCTTTTTGCCTTCCTATTCTTCACCTCCCCTGCAGCCACTTCCCCTTGCTTCTACTATATGAGGTAGTTTACCCTACCCTGCCTCTCCCTGTCTCCTCTTGCCACTTTCCTCTCTCACCTCATAATTTCACCCCTTAAGTATCATCCCTTCCCAACAAATTCAACCTATGCCCTCTATCCATGTATAACTGTAAATATATATACACACATTCACCTATGTATTCAAATGACCACACACCCTTCTTCCATTATTTTCATACTGAGAGAGATTTCAACAATCACATTTATTGTTTTTCCATGTAGGAATGTAAATAGTTCAACTCTGATAAGTTCCTTTTGATTTCTTTTCCCTGATTGCCTTCTCAGGCATCTCTTGCTTCTTGTGTCTGGATATCAAATTTTCTATTGAACTCTGTTTTTTTGCTTAAGAATCCTTGAAAGTACTCTATTCCACTGAATGACCATATTTTCCCCTGAAACAAAATACTCAGTTTTTCTGGGTAGATTACCCTTGGTTTCAGTCCCAGCTCTTTTGCCCTCTGGAATATCATATTCCATGCCCTTCAATCCCTCAGTGTAGAAGCTGCCAGTTCCTGTGCTATATTAATTATGTTTCCATAATATTGAAATTGTTTCTTGCTGGCTGCTTGTAGTATTTTCTCCTTGATCTGGGTTATCTGGAACCTGGCTATAATATGCCTGGGAGTTTTCTTTTTGGGATCTTTTTCAGGAGGTGATTGGTGGATTCTTTCAACCTCTACTTTGCCCTCTGGATCTAAAACATCAGGGCAGTTTTCCTTGAGAATTTCTTGAAGGGTGATTTCTAGGTTCTTTCTTTGATCATGGCTTTCAGGTAGTCCAATAATTTTTAAATTGTCTCTCCTGGATCTATTTTCCAGGTCAGTGGTTTTTCCCATGAGATAGTTCACATTGCCTTCTAATCTTTCAATTGTTTGGATCTGCTTAACAGCATCTTGATTTCTCATAAAGTCATTAGCTTCCATTTGCTCCAGTCTAACTCTGAAGGAATGAATCTCCTCAGTGAGCTTTTGAGATTCTTTTTCTATCTGGCAAATTTGGCTTTTTAAGGCATTTTTCTCTTCATTGCCCTTTTGGGCCTCCTCTGCCATTTGAGTCAGCCTATTTTTTAAGGTGTTGTTTTCCTCAGTCAGGCTGTTGACCCTCATTTCATACTTTTCCTGCATCCTTCTCATTTCTCTTCCTAATTTTTCCTCCACTTCTCTTATTTGATTTATAAATTCCTTCTTAAGGTCCTCTATGGCCTGTAACCTGCTCATATTTTCCTTTTGGGCTTTTGGAGCAGGATTTCTTACCTCACAGTCTTCCTCCTGTTCTATTCTTCGATCCTCTTTGCCCCCAAAATAGGAGTCTGATGTTGCATTTTTCTGTTTAAATTGTTTTCTTTGCCTTGGCATGTTGCCACTTAATTAATTGACTTTGGGGCTTTTTTGCCACAGTAGAACTCTGCCACAAGACAGGGGAGCTTCTGTCCCGAACATGTGGGTGGACAACTTCCATTTCTGGCAACCTGGATATCCACCCCACGACCTCCACCCCAGACCACAATCCAGATCCAGGGAAGTTAAAGCAAGAGCAATTACCCTCAAGACTGATCGCTGGATCTCCCTACAGCTTGCAGGCCAGGAGCTGGATCTGCCACTGAAAAGTACAAAATGGTGTGTCTCCTTAGCGGCTTCTAGCCCCCAGGGGCTGAAGCTGATGCCTTCCCCAAATACTTTTCCCAAAGTCCATAGTGCACTAACCTCTCACTTTGTCCTAGGCATGTCTGTGTTGATAATTCTGGAATTGCCACAGCAGCTGGTGATCTGGGGTACCTCCAGCTGGCTGCTGGCCCAGCCGCCCTGGGGCTAAAACAGTGTCTTATGCGGACCTCGGCTCAGCTCTCCAAGTGCTGTGCTGCTGCCACCCAGAGGGCTGCACTGGTCCTTTCTGCAGGGCTGCTGGGCTGTCCTCAGCATAAGGTTAGCTTCTTTGTGTCATTCTGTCGGAGCTGGGGCTCCAGAAGTTGTTCAGAGTCCCCTTTTACATAGTTTGGAGGTGATCTGGGTGGAGAGTGACTTGGAAGTGCTGTTTCTACTCCTCCATCTTGGCTCTGCCAATCTTACTCACTTTCTCTGAAGTTCATAAAGACATCAGTATACTGTTTATGCCCTCTTTCTACCACATGAGGAGCCCATCTTTTTAGAGCATCTAGGAAGAGTAGCAGTTAGTGGTTTTGACCTCGACTTATAGAGACCTGAGTTCAAAACCTGCCTCAGACTTTTAATAGTACTATGATCCTGAGCAGTCATTTACCTCTAATAACTTTTATTTTTTATTTCTAACCTGGGTATTAATAGCACCTATGTTACAGGCTTCTTTTAAGACTAAATATGATAACAGTACAATTTTTCAAAAGTTAAAAATATCCTACTAATAATTGCTAATCCCTACGAATATAAGGCAAAAAGATCACCCTTCCTCTCAAAGATCTCAAAGTCTAATGAAGATAAATAACTATTATTATTATATTTTTTCATAAATTTATGTGATGTTATTTTTTTATTCTGGTTCTTTTTTTAATCAAACAATCAGACATTAATTAAGCACCAACTATGTGCTAGGTACTATGTTATTCACTAGGAATAAAAAAAAAATGAACCATTCCCTATCCTTGAGAAAATTATGTTTGTTTGTGTGCTTTTTAAGTTCTCCTCTGGTTATCATATCCTATAACACTTTGTAACAAGGATCTCTCCATTATATATTTTTATAAAATATTTTTATTTCTATATACACATTTCCCATCTACATGCAAAAGTTAGCAATCATGTTTTCTCTTAATCAAGGTTCAAATTCTCTCCCTATCATTCCTATTTAGTCCTCGAGGAGGGTAAGCAATTTGATTTTCATTATACATTTGCTCATGCAAAACATATCTCCATGTTAGCTATGCTGAAAACATTACACGAACAAAATGATAAACATATTTTTTGAAATAAAAAATTTATGCTTTGGGGAGTGGGGCCAAGATGGCGGATAGGAATCAGTAACTTCTCTGAGCTGCTCTGTGATTCCTGTCACTAAACCTTAAGAGGTCAACTGAGTGGATTCTGGAGTGATAGAGTCCACTTGGAGACAGATCGTGGCAGAATCCATCCCAGGAAGGTGTCCAGTGGGTCTGGACAGGGGGATTGAGGAGCATGTGGGGTCTGCATAGCTCTACATTCAAAGAGCAGAGGGATTGAAATTTGATATTTTGTAGGGCAAGAGAGATAGGAGTACAACCAATGATTAACTACCTTGCAAAACTGAACATAATCTTTCAGGCAAGGTGGTGAATGTTTAAAGAAATAAGGGACTTCCAGACTTTCCTGATGAAAAAGCCAGAGCTCAATGGAAAATCGGGTCTTCAATTACAAGACTCAAGAAAGACATAAAAAGGTAAACAAGGAAAACACAGACTCACACATACATACATGCATACATGAACACTCATGTACACATGCACATAACTTGGGATGCAACAAGATCAAAATGTTCACATCCATATATGAGGAGCTGATAACTGTCAATATTGAAAGTTATAGGATTGTCATGACCTTTAAAAGAGTTATACATAGATAGATGGTATGGGTATGAATGAACTAACCTGAAGATTAAAAAAAAAAATCAAACCAAAAGCAAAAAAAAAAAAAAAAACTTATTAAGGGTATCAAAGGGACTGTAATGGGATAAAAGGAAAGGATGAGATAGGAAAAGATAAAATATGCCATTTAAAGAGGCATAAAACACAGTATGGTAGAAAGGAAAGATGGAGAGGAAAAGCATTTAAACAGTATTCTCACTGGTTCTGGTTCAAAGAAGGATCAAATTAATCAGTAAATTTTAAGATTCTAATGTAAATAGACACATAAATTCATTACATAGAGGAAAACGAGGGAAGGAGAGGAGCGCTGTTTGAAATTTACTCTTATTTGTTTGTTGTCAAACAGGGAGTAACTTACTCTGATAAGCATAAAAAAAGAATTGTGTCCTATAGGCAATAGGAGGGTAACAGGGGAATAAAAAGGAAGAGTCTTAAGGGGGGATTAGAGGGGAAGGAAATGGTGGTAAGGGGAAAGGGTAGGTTAAGAAAGGGGGTCACTGGGTGGGAACACTGATGGAGGGGGTGGTAAAAAGGGAAAATTTCAAGGAGGGGAAGGGAGAAGTAAAAAACAGAAACATAAACAGAGGAGGGAATATGATGGAGGGGAAGAGACAGATAGCCATCATTACTGTGCATGTGAATGGGATAAACTCTCCCATAAAACAGAGGCATATAGCAGAATGGATTAAAAACCATAATCCTACAAAATGCTCTCTACAAGAAACACATTTGAAACAAAGGGGTACCCAAAAAAGGATACAAAAGGATAAAGGTAAAATGTTGGAGTAGAATTGGTTAGGCCTCAACTAAAGCAAAAAAAAAAGCAGGGGTAGCAATTCTGATCTCAGATAAAGGAAGAGCAAAATATATATATATATATATATATATATATATATATATATATATCAAATTAAAAGAGATAAGGAAGGAAACAATATCCTGCTAAAAGGCACCATTCAAAATAAAGCAATATCATTACTTAACATATATGCACCAAGTGGGATAGCATCCAAATTCCTAGAGGAGAAGTTAAAGGAATTAGAGGAAGAAATAGATAGCAAAACTATACTAGTGGGGGATATTAATCTCCCCCTTTCTGAACTTGATAAGTTTAACCTCAAAATAAACAAGAAAGAAGTTGAGGAGGCGAATAGAATTTTAGAGAGACTGGATATGATAATTCTGCTGGAGAAAACCAAATGGGGATACAAAGGAATTTACTTTCTTCACAGTAGTGCATGGTACATACTCAAAAATAGATCATGTATTAGGGCATAAAAACCTCACAATTCAGTGCAAAAAGGCAGAAATGCATTATTCTCAAATCATGATGCAATAAAAATTATATGAAATAAAGGGCCATGGAAAGATAGACTAAAAACTAATTGGAAATTAAACAATTTAATCCTAAAGAATGAGTGAATCAAAGAAGACATATGGAAACAATCAGTAATTGTATTCAACAGAATGATAATAATGGGACAGCTACCAAAATTTGTGGGATGCATTAAAGGCAGTTCTTAGTGGAAGTTTTATATCCCTGAGTGCATACATGAATAAATTAGAGAAAATTAGAGAAAAATGAGATCAATGAATTGGACATGCAATTGAAAAAGCTAGAAAAAGAACAAATTGAAAATCCCCAATTTAGTACTAAATTGGAAATATTGAAAACCAAGGGAAAGATTAATAAAATTGAAATTAAGAAAGCTATTGAATTAATAAATAAAACTAAGAGCTGGTTTTACAAAAAAAAAAACAATAAAATTTATAGAACTTAAGACAATATGACAAAAAAAGAAAGAAGAAAACCAAATTATGAGTATCAAAATAAAAAAGGTGAATCTACCTCCAATGAAAAGGAAATCAAAATAATAATTAGGAATAATTTTTCCCAATTGTATGCACATAAATATGACAATCATAGTGAAGTGGATGAATATTTACAAAAATACTAGTTGCCCAGATTAACTGAAGAGGAAGTGAATTACCTAAATAACCCTATCCCAGAAAAGGAAATCAGAGAAGCCATCAATGAACTCCCTAGGAATAAATCCCCAGTGCCAGATGGGTTTTCTAGTGAATTCAGTCAAATATTTAAAGAACAATTGATTCCAATACTCTACAAAAATATTTGAAAAAATTAGTGAAGAAGGAATCCTACCAAATTCTACCTATGACACAAATATGGTACTGATTCTTAAATCAGGAAGAGATGAAACAGACAAAGAAAGTTATAGACCAATTTCCCTCATGAATTTAGATGCAAAATTTTTAAATAAAATATTAGCGAAAAGAATACAACAACTTATTACAAAATAATACAGTTTAATCGGGTAGGATTTATTCCAGGAATGCAAGGATGATTTAATATTAGGAAAACCATCAGTATAATTTATCATATCAAACAATAAAACTAGCAGAAACCACATGATTATATGAATAGATGCAGAAAAGGCTTTTGACAAAGTGCAACATCCATTCCTATTACAAAACACTAAAAAGTATAGGAATAAATGGAGCCCTCCATAAAATAGTAGATAGCTTCTATTTTAAACTATCGTTAAATACTTTTATTCAATGGGCTTAAACTAGAAACATTTCGAACAAGATCAAGAGTGAAACAAGGGTTTCCCCTATGACCCCTCTTATTCAATCTGGTAGTAGAAACATTAGCAGTAGCAATTACAGAAGAAAAAGAAATAAAATGAATCAAATTAGGCAAAGAAGAGACGAAGCTATCACTCTTTGCAGATGATATGATGATATACTTAGAGAATCCTAGAGAATTAAGTAAAAAAAAAAAACTACTTGAGACAATAAATAAATTTGGCAGTTTCAGGATATAAAATAAACCCACATGAATCCTCGGCATCCTTATATATCTCTAATGAAATTCAACAACAAAAGATAGAAAGAGAAATCCCATTTAAAGTCACTGTAGAAATTATAAAATATTTGGGAATTTACCTCCAAAAACAAAGCCAGGACTTACATGATCACAACTAAAAAACACTTCTCACACGAATAAAGTCAGATCTAACTAACTGGAAAAATATCAATTGCTCATGTCAGGTTTGAGCTAATATAATAAAATTTAAACTTTTACCAAAACTAAATTTAGTGCCATACCAATCAATTTACCAAAAAACCAAAACAAAACAAAACAAAAAACTACCTTATAGAGTTAGACGAAATAGTATCAAAATTTATTTTTAAGAACAAACGGTCTAGAATATCAAGGGAAATAATGAAAAGAAATGCTAGGTAAGGTGGAAGAGCTATACCAGATTTTAACCTGTATTATACAGCAGCAGTCATCAAAACTGCTTGGTACTGGCTGAGGAGTAGATGAGTGGATCAATAGAATATATTGGGTGCACGAGATGCAGCAGTTAATGAGTATAGTAATCTACTATTTGATAAACCCAAAGACCACAGTTTTTGGGATAGAAGAATGCACTATTTGACAAAAACTGCTGGGATAACTGGAGTAAAGTAAGGCAGAAACTGGGCATAGACCATTATCTAACACAATATACCAAAATGAAGTCTAAATGGGTGCATGATCTAGGCATAAAAAATGATACTGTAAGCAATCTGGCTAAGCAAGGAATAGATTACCTGTCAGATTTGTGGAGAGGGGAAGACTTTAGTGCCAAACAAAAATTAAAGAAAATTATAAAATGGATAATTTTGATTACATTAAATTGAAAAGCTTTTGTACAAGCAAAGTCAATGTAACCAAGATCAAGAAGGAGGTGTGAAATTGGGAAATAATTTTTACAATCTATGTCTCTGATAAAGGACTCATTTCTAAAATATACAGAGAATTGAGTCAAATCTATAAGAATACAAGCCATTCCCAAATTGATAAATGGTCAAAGACTATGAACCAGCAATTTTCAGAGAAAGAAATTAAAGATATCTATAAGCATATGAAGAAATGCTCTAAATCACTATTGATTAGAGAAATGCAAATCAAAACTACTCTCAGGTACCACATCTCTCCAGTCAGATTGGCTAAGATGAGAAAACTTGAAAATGACAAATGCTGGAGAGGATGTGGGCAAATTAGAACACTAATGCATTGCTGGTAGAGTTGTGAACTTATCCATCAATTCTGGAGAGCAATCTGGAATTATGCCCAAAGGGCTATAAATAATTTCATACCCTTTGACCAGCAATACCACTTCTAGGGTTATATCCCAAAGAGATCACAGAAGTGGGAGAAAGATCCATATGTACAAAATTATTTATAGCAGCTCTTTTGATATGTGCAAAGAATTGGAAATTAAAGGGGTTCCCATCAACTGAGGAATGGCTAAACAAGTTGTGGTATACGCATGTCATGGAATATTATTGAGCTATAAGAAATGAGGAGGAGATGGTTTTCGTATTTACCTGGAGAGGCTTATACAAACTGATGCTGAGCGAGAAGATTAGAAACAGGAGAAATTTGTATACAATCACAGACACAACATATGTATGATGTCCAACTATGACAGACTGGACTCTTTTCAGCAATGCAGTGATATGTCAGTCACAAAAGGCTCATGAAGGAGAAAGATGCCTACGTCTAGAGAAATAACTAGAAAGAACTGAGCTTAAATCTTGATGGAAGAAAACTAATTGATCTTTTTCTTTTCATTGTTTGGTTTTATTTCTTCTTTACCGTTTTCCATCCCATCTAGTACAATATGCCTTTGTAACTTGACTAATATCTATTGTGAAAGTATTTGCAGATCTTATATTGGATTATATGTCATCGTGGGGGTTAGGGGGATGGAGAGAAGGGAAATTTGAAACTCAAGTAACTATGGAATTGAATCTTGTAAACTAAAAATAAAAAAAAAATAAATTTAAAAAATTTATGCTTCAGCCTGCATTCAGAGGTCTTCAGCCCTCTCTCCATTGATCTAAGCCTAGTTTTTACCAAACTACTTTCTATCATTTTTTTTTCAATTGTTTAGTTCTTACCCCCAAAGCTTTGATATTTGCCTTTATCAAACATTACATTACTATTGTCATTTTGATAATATAGCAAAATAATAAAATGATAGTACATAAATAAGAAGTAAAATGATATGGATCATGTCATGACTCTCTTGTGAATTGTACTTAAGTGCAGCAGAGTTGTTCACAGACATGATTCCCACTTTACCAATATCATCAGAGTCCAGTGCAAGAAAAAACTCAAGGTCATTGGTGATGACCTATGATGCAGTGGATAACTTTGACATCTTTGATTTTTGACCAAGACCTAAGCACTTCATAGTGCCTGCTTCTGCTTCATTCATGGCCAATGTGAGCAAATTATTATCCAGACATTTTGACAAGGAATGTTTTCATAAGCTTGGGCTAAAAATCCTCATAACTCACAATGGGTTTGAAGGTCATCAGTTACCCTCAACTTGGTTTAGCCCATCTGCTAAATGGTTTTACTGTGGTATGGCCAATGCTCATACTACAGCTTCTTTGAACCACAGGTGAGAGGTGGCTGGCAAGAGGACACCAAAGGTGTATAAGTGGCCCTGAAAATGGATTAGCAAATCCTCACATTAGAGGTGCTATTCCTCTTGAGCACCCCAGTATTCAAGCGGAGGGAGAGTTGGTACATGTCTTTTTGTTTGAAGATAATTGTATATTTAATGCCGCCTCTGAGGATGAGATACAACAAAGTATGACTTGTTTCTCTGTCAGTTGTGCTAATTTTGGCCTGATAATTGATAGCAAAAGAACAGAGTATTTCTATCATCCAGCAAACACCAGCCATACGTAGAACCATTAGTTATAGCAAATAGAGAAATTTTTAATGTTTTAGTTAAGTTTACTTACCTTAGGAATATACTTTTTATGAATGTATACAAAGATGGTGAGGCTGATTGCCAGACTTAGCTCAGTGTTTGGGAGGATCCAAATCAAAGTGTGGAAGAGAAGAGGTATTATTCTACCTCTGAAACTGAAGGTATACAGAACAGCTGCACTGAGTTCATTGTAATATGCCTACGAATTCTACTCATCTTCCTTCTTCTACCTTACAAGATAAGGCACCACACACTGAGGTCCTCTCTCAAACTGAACTGTTAAGTATTCAAACTCTATTGCAGAGAGTACAACACAGATGTGCTGGCTTCTTGAACAAAAGAACTTTTCTATATCCTTGAACTATGACACTGACGGTGGGTGTAGGCAATGAAGTATTCAAACAGCATCTGGATCAGTACATTTCTACCACAAGGGTACTCAGTAATCACTTTCTGACAAATTTCCACATCCCTTTATTGCCTCTTGCTTGATAACTCCTGAATTTTCTGCTGCTTCTGTCACCACCAGCTTCTCCCACCCATCACTCTTGTTTCATCCATATGGCCACTAAGTCAGCCTCCTTTTCTGCCTCACAGATCTCTCTTTCTGACCTCCTATGATGATTTAGAATGGAATGGTCTGTAGTTGTGATCTTTTGATCGCTCTGCCATTTCAGAATTCATTTTGAGGCATTTTTTATTTTAAATTTTATTTTCAATTCATGAAACAAAGCATGCATTTCCATAACACAGTATAATTTAAAAAAATGATTGCATATGAAACTGCAAATCTACCATGTACAACTTACTATCCCCTCCAAATATGCAACTAAGTTATCATGTAAATTTTTTAAACCTTTTTTTATCTTCCTTCCCCCTTGCCCTGGAGATGGATACCTTTGGGCACAAATAGGTTTATATATAAAATTATTCTATACATGAGTCATTATTTTAAAGTTGTTTGGAGGGAAATACTGGTAGAGTTGACTGCTTCTCTACTCTCATCTTGGTTTTGCCCCAAACTCTGATATCTCTGACTCTAAACCTCCACTGCATGTTTTTGATGCTCATTTTTAATTCTTCAACAACTGTAATTGTATATGAATTAGAATCATTTAAAATATTTATAAAATGGCAGTATATATATATATATATATATATTATTCATTAGATTGTAAGGTCTTACAATCTAAGTGAAAATAAAAATCTATTTAATAACAGAGATAAGAGATGCATAGGCATCCCTAAAAATAAGAAAGAAATTATTTACCAAATGGTATATGTCTTAGATCCAGCAGGACCTTCAGTATAACTACCTTTGAGAAGTATAAGAGTGAAGGGGAGGTACCTTGTCTACCAGAAAAGAAAGGGATACCTTTACATTTCAATATTTTTGTCAATGACATTTGAAAAAATCATGGAAAATGAAATAGGTCCCAAAGAAAAAAAAGACTGCAAATGTTTCAGTTTTCATTAGAAAAAAAGAAAAGAAATAAAGAAAAGAGAGTTTGAAAACTAAAGCCCAATGCGCTTAAATTTGATTATCTGGAAAAATTCTAGAATCATTAATTAAAGATAATGTACACCTATAAGAATAAATAATTATAAAGTATTAACAGGCTTTCATATACAATAGGTTATGCTAGGGTTACCTTCATTCTCTCTTACTTCCTTTTCTACCCTTCTTTCTTTCCTTCCTTTGTAACCCCCCTCATTCCTTCCTTCCTTCCTTGCTTCCTTCCTTCCTTCCTTCCTTCCTTCCTTCCTTCCTTCCTTCCTTCCTTCTTTTTTTGTATAAGATTAGTAAATTAGCAGATTTAGGGAAATGTGAATATAGTATACCTTGATTTTCAAAAAAAGATTTACCAAAAAGTATTTCATATTATTCTTAAGTAAATGAGGGAGGGAAATGGATATGTCATAATGCATTAGATTGGATTTCAATGCTGGTTACATTTCCAGACATAAACAGTTGTCATTTTACAGTGGATTTACAGCTTTACAGTGGATTGCCACAGGGACCCAATATTTTGGTCCTGTGCTGTAAAGCAAGTTTTGGTAAATAAATTATTTTAATTTAGACATATTCATCAATATGCATTTATCAACTTTCAGATTCCTCAATGATTGAAGAAGTAGCTAAAATATTAGATAGCAGAATTAGGATGCAAAACCACCCAAAACTTAAATTGTCTCAACCTCTTGAGAGAACTCAATAATATGCTATTAATGTCTTAGATTTAACATGAAAACAATCAAATCCACATGTATCTAAGAAGGGAGGCATGTTTAGGAAATAGCTGTTCTAGATATATTCTATGAGTTTTAGAGGGTTTCACACTGAAATGTGAGGAAGCAATGTATTGTGGTAGCCAAAAAACATCTCATACTGTCTTTAGCTGTTTAAGACATCTTACATGGATAGGGAAGTGATAGTCCCTATATACATTCATCAAAACATCTCAGTAAAGTATTCATTTCATTGATTCACAGTTGAAGAAGCAACCCCATTGAAGAGAGGGAAACAAGAATAGTGAAGAGTCTTAACTTCCTGTCATAAAAATCTTTTGAAGGAATTTAGGGTGTATATCATAGAACAGAAAAGATGATACAGATATTAGAGCAGTTTTACAGTAGGAGATGCTGACATTTTGAAAGAGGGATTATTGATCTCTTTTCTTATTGTCAGCAAAGACTGGAACCAGGAGTAATGGGTGAAATTCATGATGAAGAAGGCTTAACCTTGACCTAAGGAAATCTTTCCTAAGAATTATAAATATCCAAAGTAGAATAGACTTCCTTTGGTGGTAATAGGTTTCTCCTCACTGGAAGACTTCAGGCTGAGGCTTGTGGTAAATTCCTTTCAGATATGACCTCTGAGGTCCTTTTCAGCTTTAAAATTAAAGATTCCATGATTCCAATCAAGTGATACTATTGAGTCCCTTAACCTACTTAGCTCTTCTCTTGATAATTAGGGGAAATAGTGTACTTTCCTTAGTAAAAATAATTTATATCTGAAGGTCAATGGAGATAGTGTTTTTTGAAGAGCTGAGTTAATTTTGAAACAATTAAAAACAGATTACATTATTATTCAGGTCAAATAATTTGTGCCAGGGATTTATTTTTGAAACCTATTGCTTTGACACCAGTCAATTTGGGTAGGTAAATATTTATCACCCCTATTCCCATTCTAAAGAGGATTGTAATAATTGGATTATAATTCATTATTATAATATAGTAAAATATAGGCTAGTTGTTAGACTCTAATGAAAAGAGAAAAATGTAGAATAAAACATTTACAACTCTAGGGGTGGCTAGGTGGCGCAGTGAGTAGAGGTTCGACTATGGAGTCATAAGGACCTGGGTTCGGATCTGGCCTCAGACACTTAATGCACACAAAAACAAAAACCTAGCTGTGTGACCGTGGGCAAGTTACTTAACCCCAATTGCCCTCCAAAAAACAAAACAAAACAAAACAAAACAAAACAAAAAACACATTTACAAATCCAAAGGAAGAAGAAAGTTAATGTGAAGAGATTTATATGGAACTACCTAGTTCCAAACTAGGAATTGCAATTCATCCAAAACAGCTAGAATTCTGTGTTATAAACTTTAGCTGATGGGAACAGGATGTAGGGAGGGGGAGGTGAAGGAATGTTTATTTCTCTAACAACTTGCAAGGTGAATATCCCTTGCTCAGACAATGCCTATTCTCTTAGTTGTCATTCTGATAACTGGATTAAAAATGTTATATAAGTTTTCAATTAATTGAGTCAGTAATGATTTCAGTTCTTCTATTCAATTCAAGCATAGGTAGGCAATGAGCAATGGTATTTTAAAGATGAACATATTCCTAGAATATGTTAAATCTTTAGTTGTTGTAAATACTGAAATAAAGCATTTTATAAAATATATTTCCTAGCATATCTAACTACAGGATATCTGATTTGCTTTTCTCATTAAATACGAAGAGGGGGAATATAGGCATGAATTCTTCTTTTGAATTTAACACAGACTGGGCTATATACTACATCAAAGCCAATATGTTTTCAGCACTTTCTTAAGGATATGAGTGCAAATATATTCAATCCTTTCTTTCCTCTCCTTTCAAAGATTACTTGGTAAAGTTATCCAAGTAGCTTAAGTGCTTACTTCTTTAGAGTCAGTAATTTTAATGAAGATTGAGTATTATATAATTCTGAGGTTTTTGGGGCAATCATACATCACAATATGACAAGAATTAATACTTATCAACTCAATTTATCTTTGTTGAATAAGTGCACGTAACAAGAGAAAGAGGACTTTCTTCTCAAGTAAAGATCCATTGTAATCAGGAAGGTCAAACATTCAATTTGTATCAAATTTACATTTTCATTTTATATTTTTGCTTTTTCCTTAAGTAGTAGCATTTTATTGTTTTGCTTTGCTTCATCACAGCTGTATCAACTAAATAGAAAAAAATCAAAGACTTTTAAAAGCAAGATAAAAATAAACAGGAAACAAGAAATTTTCTGTAGCTGCACTTATGATTTCTCTTTCCTGTTTACCTTTTTACTCTTCTCTTGAGTGTTGTATTAGACAGTCAAATTTTCGAATCAGCTCTGGTCTTTCTTCAGGAAGGATAGAGAATCCATTATGTCACTGAATATTTTTTTTTCCTAAAGGATTTTACTCAGTTTTGCTGGGTAGGTGATTCTTGGTGGTAATCCTAGCTCTTTTGCCTTTCAGAATGTCATATTCAAAACCCTCCAATCCTTTAATGTAGAGACTGTTAAAGTTTAGTATGGCTCCATGATATTTGGCTTATTTCTTTCTCACTGATTGCAATATTTTCTCCTTGACCTGGGAGCACTGGAATTTAGCTATAAATTCCTGGGAATTTTCATTATGAAATGCCTTTCAGGAGGTAACTGATAGATTCTTTCAATTTCTATTTGACCCTCTGGTTCTAGAATATGACAGCAGTTTTCCTCGATTATTTCTTGAAAAAGTGATGTCTAGGCTTTTTTAACCATGACTTTCATTTATTCCAATAACTGTTTTAAATTAGCTCTCCTGTATATATTTTCTAGTTTAGTGTTTTTCCCCAATGGGATAATTCACATTTTCCTCTGTTTTTTTTTTATTCTTTTGTTTAGTTTTATTTTTTTCTTGATATCTCATGAAGCCATTGCTTTTCACTTGCCCAGTTCTAATTTTTAAGGGATTATTTTTTTTAGTGAGCTTTTATATCTCCTTTTTCATTTGACCAATTAAAGAGTTCTTTTCTTTAGTGTATTCTTGAGTTCTTCCATTTGACCATTTCTGCTTTTCAAGACATTCTTCTCATTGGATTCCTGTACCACTTTTACTATTTGACGTATACTGTTTTTAAGGTGTTATTTTGTTCAATATTTTTTTATGTGTCTGTGCCTCCATTTGTATTATTTTGAATGTTTTTTTTTGTATCACTCTCATTTCTTTTCCCCATTTTAATACCATCTATCTTACTTGATTATTGTAATATTTTTGACATCTCTTATAGCCTGAAGTCAATTCATATTTTTTGTTGAGGCTTTTGATGTAGCAGTTCTGACTTTGTTGTCTTCTTCTGAATGTATGTGTTTTGATCTTCCTTGTCACCATAGTAACTTTGTAGAGTAAGATTTTTTTTCTTCTCTTTGGTAATTTTTCCAACTATTTCCTGACATTTACCTCTATGCTAAAGTGGTACTCAGCTTCCATGGTGGACAGTTACTAAATAAGTAAATTAATTTATATAAAATTTGCAATTTCATTATATTGGCTCAGCCTATCCTTGAGCAACATATATGTTTTGCAATTATTCTGATTTGACTTTGTGTGAAAAGTGTTTTATAAATATGCTGATATAGTTCTTGAATATGTCTTATCAGGTAGACTCCCAAGTGTTTTGCAATGTCTACAGTTACTTTAAATGAAATTACTCTATCTAATGCTTTTAGGATTGGCTTATAATATATAAAATACAGATGATTTATGTGGGTATATTTTATATACTACATTTTTGCTAATATTGTTTATTATTTCAATTTTTTAGTTGATTCTCTAGAATTTTCTAAGTATACATTCATATAATCTACGGAGTGATAGTTTTGTTTTTTCATTGCCTAATATAATTACTTCAATTTATTTTTTATTCTCCTATCACTATAGCTAGTCTTTCTAGTACAATACTGAATAATAGTAGTGATGATAGACATCCTTGCTTTTCCCTCTGTCTTAATTATGTAAATAATTTTAAATATCATTTTAAGAAAAACTCCATTTTTTCCCTTTGCTTTCTGGTGAGCATTTTTTAAAATAAAAATGAGTGTTGTGTATTGACAAATGTTTTTATCCCCCACATCTATTGAGATAATATTTTTCTATTGCTTTCCTTATTTAATAGGTCAATTATACTAATAATTTTCCTAATTTTGAACCAGCCCTGAATTGTTGGTATAAATCCCACATTCCTATAAGTTTATGATTCTTGTGATTTATTGTAAGTATTACATTTAAATGTTTTGCATTGATGTTCATTAGGAAAATTATTCTTTAAGTTTCTTTCTCTGTCTTGGCTTTTCCCAGTTTAGGTATCAGCACCATATTTGTGTAATAAAAGGAATTTGATATAACTCCTTCACTCATTTTTTTTTCAAATAGTTTATGTGGTATTGGGACTAATTGTTCTTTAATTATTTGTTAGAATTTTTTTTTTTTTGAGAATCCATCTGGCCCTGAGGATTTTATTTAGGAATTCAATTTGTGACTAATACATTTTTTCCCTAAGATGGCATTATTAAAGCATTCTATTTTCTCTTCTGTTAAGCTGTACTATTCATTTTTTTGTAAATATTCACCCATTTTACTTAGATTGTAAGATTTATTATCATATAAGTGGTCAAAATAGATCCTAATCATTATCTTAATTTCCTCTTCAATGGTGGTAAATTAACCCCCTTCATTTTGGCTTTCTACTTTCCATTTAAAAAATCAAGTTAACCATACATTTACATGTTTATTGTCTTTGTCATATTAACTCATTATTTTTTTTCTTTCCCAAATGCTTCATTTAATTGTGGTTTACATCATTAATTTCTGCCAGATATTAAGTTACAACTTTTTTCCCCATTTTTCCCTACCCGCCAAACCCAGAATAGCAGTTGCAAAGCATATGCCCTCATCAAATCTGCTCTCTCCCAAATCTTCTCCCACACCCCCCTAGACTCTCCCAGTAGGGCAAGGTGAAGTTCCATGCCCCAATGACTGTACAACTTATTTCCAATTTAAATGCAAAATAGTATTAATAATAATATTTATACATTTTTACATATTTGATTTTAAACTTTGCATTCCAGATTCATTCCCTTCCTCTCTTGTCAACCCACCGTTACTGGGAAGACAAGCAGTTCAGTTTTTGTTGTGCAAGAGTAGCTATGCAAAACTTTACTGAAGTAGATATATTGTAAAAGACTGACTATATTTCCCTCCCTCCTATCCCACCTCCAACTTTACTTGATCCTGTCCCTTTTCATAAGTGGGTGCTTCCAACTTCCCTCCTCCCATTCCCTCTCTTCCTCCCTTCCTCATCCCTCTCTCATCCACTTCCCCCGTACTCTCCTTTTGGGTGAGATATCCTATTTAGTATGTATGTCATTCTCTCACTGAGCCAAATTCAATGAGAATAATGGTTTGCCTTTTTACCTTCCTGTTCTTGCCTGCCCTTGTAAACATTTTCCTTTGCCCCTTCTATATGAAATAGTTTATGGCATTCTGTCTCTCCCCATCTCCTCTCATTATATTCCTCTCTCACCTCTGAATTTCACCTTTTAAGTATCATTCCTTCCTATTACATTCAACCTGTGTCCTCTATCTATGTATACCTGTAAACATAGATACACACTTTAACATATGTATTCATATGCCCATATAACCTTCTTCAACTATTTTCATACAGAGAAAAGTTTTGATAGTTATATTCATTGTTTTTCCATGTAATAATGTAAACAGTTCAACTTTGCTAAGTTCATGATGATTTCTTTTCCCTGTTTACCTTCTCAAGCATCTCTTGCTTCTTGTATCTGTATGTCAATTTTTTTGTCCACAGTATACAAATTGTTTCTTCCTGGCTGCTTGTAATATTCTCTCCTTGATCTGGGAATTCTGGAACCTGGATATAATATCCCTAGAAGGTATCTTTTTCAGGAGGTGATTGATGAATTCTTTTTTTCTTTTTTTTGCCTTTTGGAGGGCAATTGGGGTTAAGTAATTTGCCCAAGGTCACACGGCTAGGTTTTTCTTTGTTTGTGTGTGCTTTAAGCATCTGAGGCCAGAACCGAATTCAGGTCCTTCTGACTCCAGGGCCAACTCTCTATTCACTGCGCCACGTAGCCGCCCCCTGGTGAATTCTTTCATCCTTTATTTTACCCTCAAGTTCTAAAATATCAGCACAATTTTTCTGGAGAATTTCTTTCTTTCTTTTTTTTTAAAGCAAGTGGGGTTAAGTAACATGCTCAAGGTTACACGGCTAGTCATAGTTTATGTGCGGATGCTCATTTTCTGAGGCCAGATTCGATCTCGGGTCATCCCAATTCTGAGGCTGGCACTCTTACTCACTGAGCCACCTAGCTGTCCCTCTGGAGAATTTCCTGAAGGATGGTTTCTAGATTCTTTCTTTGATCATTGTTTTCAGGTAATCGAATAATTTTTAGATTGTCTCTCCTGGATCAATTTTCCTGGTAAGTGGATCCCATGAGATATTTCACATTGCCTTCTATTCTGTCATTTGTTTGGATCTGTTTAATAGCACTAGATTCCCTTTGATGCATTCTAAATTCTAAGGAAAGATTCTCCTTAGTGAGCCTTTGAGATTCTTTTTCCATCTGTCAAAGTCAGGTTTTTAAGGCATTCCTCTCCTCATTGCCTTTTTTGAGCCTCTTTTGCCATTTGAGTTTTTCTACTTTTTTAAAGTGTTATTTTCCTCAGTAAGGCTGTTGATTCTCCTTTCATAATTTTCTTGCATCATTTTCATTTCTTTTCCGAATTTTCCACCACTTTTCTTATTTGATTTTTAAAATCCTTCTTAAGGTCCTCTATGGCCTTTAACCAGCTCATATTTTCATTTGGGCCTGTTGGTGTAGGAGTTTTGAACTCCAAGTCCTCCTTCTGTTCCATGCTTTGATCCTGTTTGCCCCCAAAATAGGAGTCTAATGTTGAATTTTTCTGTTTATTTTGTTTCCTTTGCCTAGGCATGTTGCCACTCAATTAATTGACTTTTGGGCATGTTACCACAGTAGAGCTCTGTCCCCTGCCAAGGGAGCTTCTGTTCCAAACGCTGGGGTTTCCCCAACTGCTGGAGGTATTATTTGGGTGCCCTCTCTGAAGCCCCCACTCACTCTGTCAAGCTGGTTACAGAGCCCAAGACCTCCACCCCAGATCCCAATCAATATCCAAGAAGGTTAAATAAAGAGTGATTACCCCTAAGATGGATCAATGTATCCCCCCACAGTTAACAGGGAAGGAACAGAAGCTGCTGCATGTGTCCACGGGTGTGCTGAAGGTTCTCAGCAGCTTTTTGCCCACAGGGAAAGAGGCTGACACACTCTCCCAACTAATGAGTCCCAAAGTCCATATGGCACTAACCAATCACTTTGTCTGTGGTATCTATATGTTGGCAATTCTGGATACACCACAGCTGCTGTTGTTCTAGAATCTCTCCAGCCGGCTGCTGGTCCTGCCAACCTGGGGCTAAAACCTTTGATGTATGCAGTCTTGGGCTTAGCACCCAGAGCTCTGAGCTGGCTTCCTCTTGGGCTGCAGGACTGTCCTCAGTGGGAGGTTAGCTTCTCTGTGTCATTTTGTGGGTTCTGGAGCTCCAGAGGTCACTCAGAGTCTCCCTATAACATAATTTTGAAGTGGTGTGGGCTGTTTCAACTCTGCCATCTTGACTCTGCCCCCAATAAATCATTCTTAATGTCTGCTAGCTATAATTATACTTCAGAATTTTCTCTCAATTAACCAGACATAATACTGATTCAAAAAATGAACAAACAGCAACAATACCACACTAGCCAAACAAATAAAGAATGTTTTCAAAGGATTTCAATGTACCAAATACAAACAATATTTTTAGTGATATCACTATCCCAAATTCTCTCTCCTGGATTACTGCCATGTCATTACTTCCTTGCATAGTTCAATGAAACTATAAGCCATATCATGCAAGGTTACGCAAAGGACACTTCATAGTGGAGAATTCAAATAAAAGGTAATCGACTGCTGAAAGAAATGGGAAATCACTACAGCATCTTTCCCCAGAAACCCCCATGGATTGTATTAAAATAATAAAAGATGTGATAACAGTGTTGGAAGTTATCCAACATATTACTGGGGAAGATGGATTACAACTACAAGTACCTCCAGAAAGCATAAAGCCAAATAGATACTCAGGTATGACTGTATCTGGTGATGAGAAAAAAAAAATCCAGTGATGTAAAGATTAATATTTCACTGGAACCTGGAATGCAAAATACGTGAACTAAGGCAAACTGTATGTGGTTAAACAGGAGATGGAAAATTTGGACAGCAACAACTTTGGTGTTAGTTGAAAGGGAATGGATGAATTTAATTTACAAGATATTTCATATGTTACTGTGGGAAATAAACTTTTAGAACATGGTTTTAATAAAGGGACATTTTCTTTGAAGTTTGGATTCAGTAAAAGGGCTATGCTTGAGGACCAAGAGGGCTTCATGTGGCCTTGAGGCCACAGATTTACCACCCATTCATTAGAAAATATGGATTAGTCCTCATAGTCATTAAAAGGTTGAGTAAAGCAGTTCTTGGATACAATCTTAAAAATGAAAAAAAATAATATTTGTTCAAATCCAAAGCAAATGATTCAATATCACAATAATTAAAGTCTGTGTTCCAAACACTGAAAGGGCATAGAACTTTGAATACAAAAAATCAGAGCAGTGTAGTGACAGGTCATTGGAATGTTTCTATCTGCGCATCATGAAAATATGTGAATGAAATAATAATAATGACAATAATAATATTCCAAGGTCTGAATCTAAGGTCCCCTCTATTGTCTTCTAGATCAACTGGATGGAAGAATAGACAGGGTTCTGGGCATGGAAACAGAAAGACATGAGATTGAATCCAATGTCAAACATTTGCTAGCTGTGTGACACTGGGTATGTCACTTAACTTATGTTTGACTTAATTCACTAGAGATGGAAATGGCAAAAAATTCTAGTATATTTGCCAAGAGAACTCCATGGAAAATATGGTCCAGTGGGTACTGAAGAGTCATATATGACTGAAAAATTGAACAATAGCATTACCCTTCATGGTTTGGCTCTCTATGGTTTAATTCAACTGACATATTAACAAAGATACATCAAAGAAAAAGTTTACTAATGCATAGTTGTTTGTAGAAACTTAAGAGTGTATAATGGTAATTAAGGATCAAGTCATTATCACATAAATTACAGAGAACAATATATAAATAGTTTGGGTGTTGACTTTTACTAAGGAATGGCACAAACTGCAACATATGACTTAAGAATGTAAAATGTAATGAGAATCTTAGGAAAAATACAATTTGGTGGATTATCTCATGCTTCATATGTTTTCTATATTTGATAAACTAATAGAAAATCCCTCTATTGCAAATAAAGATCTGAAAAATAATTGAAAACCAAAAAATAAGCTTTATTGGAAGCTGACTTCTTAGCAGCAGAATTATTGCCCTAACAAAATATTTATTCATAAAAAAATTAATTCTAATATTTTAATAGATGTCACCATGATCAATGTTTGTAATTTCTGAGTTCTTTAGAACAAAACCACTTTTAAAATATGAGATTTAGGAGAATTAATTCTAAGCATAATTCATAGAATGTTTAATAAAAACATCTTAGCAGGATATTAACTTGTCCACAATTATTTCAATCTTTAACCCATAAGAAAAAAATGAGATATGAGATATGAAGAATAACAGTGAATACAATAATTTAAAGGACAAATGATCTAATATATGTTGAATTCCGTGGACATTCTTTGATTCAATAATTAAAAGCAATAATTTTATCTACCTGATCAACAATTCACCAAATATAAAACATGAAAGAGCAAGAATAGAATAGTGTCTTCCCCCAGAACTATTTCTGAACTCCATAAATTATAAATTGAAAAGAAAACAGTCTTAATTACAGTTCTTTAAAGTTCATAAAGCACTTTAGTTACATAATTTTCATGCAGCTCCACACCAACACTGTGAAGTCAGTAATACAGGTAGTATTTCCTCCTTTTTACAGAGAATAAAACTGAAACTCAAGCAGGCAGCATGGCATAGCAATAGCCTCAAATGTGACATGTAGACCAGCTTATTGAAAATCAGTAAAGCAATGTGCCAACCAAGAGAACAAATGCTGCAATAGTGGAGAAACAGGGTTCATGACTGGAGAAATGATGTTCTGACTACACTCCACCTTTTCACATCATGTTATTATGCTTAGTTTTCAGTGCAATTTTGTGAAGGTCAATGATAAGGTGAAAAGAATTTAGATCTGCATAATTTGCATGATGAACAACATTATATTTATGCCATTTGAAGGCTGTTCAATGGAACTGATGATGTTTAACCATAAAGAGAGAAGACTATTGTGGGGATGTGATAACTCTTAAAATATTTTAATATCTGTCATTTGGAAAAGTGCTTTAAATTTTTTAGCTTGGCTCTAATAAAGGAAAATAGGAGTTGTGGTTTCCAAAGAAGTAAATTAATCTCCATGTGAGCATCAAGGTATGACAAAAAAATAGTAGAATTCCCTAACAATTAGGGTTGCATGAAACTGGAATGGGCTACCTCAGGAGGAAACATGGTTTACCTTACTGATGTTCTTCAAGTAAAATGCTGATGGCCAGGTATCCTAGGGAATGGATTCTTCTTAAGTTAGGAGCTAAGTTAGTTGACCTCCATAGTCCTGAGGATTTAGGAGTAATTCAAGCTCTATCTTTAAACAATTACTAACAGTAAGAACAAAATAACTTCCATTTTTATCACCTTAGACCATTTTACCTATACAGAATGGATTTTACTAAGCAAAGATAAAAATATCTTTAAATTACACATTTACAGAATAAAAATTTTACAACTTTGCTTGTCTAAAATTTTTTGTGACAGCATGACGGAAAAAAAAAAACATTTAATCTAATGGGGAGTATGCTTTTAGAAACCTTGCTGTTTAGCAGCAATGTATGAAAATGCCATATGACTTGGACTCCTTCCCTGTGGTATAAAGTTCCACTTGGAGGGCATAGCTCCCTCAGATCTACATCCAACATTCTCCTCCCATACCTAAAATCCTTCAAGTAAGCCTGAGGCCAAACAACACAAAAACAACAAAACACTAACCAGCCTTTTTTCAGTTCTTCTGTCAGCTCTCATAAATATTAATGACAGGTACACATAACTATCCATGTTGAATTCATTCTTCCTCTCAAACCTCTGCTTTTTTAAGGTTATAACTCAATTTTCTAAACTACATTAAGGTTTTTAAAAAAATTATCTTTTTATTGGTGTATTTTGTTCTTACATTGCAAACTTGATTCATGACAGGTCTCTTACAACAACAACAAAAAAAAAAATAGTTATGTAAAATAAATAGTGCAGAGACCTCATCTAAAAACCTGTAGCACTCTCCACATTTATTTCACTCCTGCAACATCCTCCCCATTTATTTATCTTTTATTAAACAACATTTTATTTACTCAACATTCTATCTCCATTGCACTGTGAGAAAGAAAAAGAACCTTTATTGGAACAAGTATTTGTAGTCAAGTAAAACAAATCCCCTTAATGCCTATACAAAAATATAGATATGTAGGTAGGTAGATAGGCAGGTAGATAGATAGATAGATAGATAGATAGATAGATAGATAGATAGATAGATAGATATAACAATATCAAAACTTCCTAAAAGAGGAATAAAGTGAGAATTAAAGGGTTCAATTGGCTTACCTATGGTCAAGAGGTCTGTCTAATATTCAGTGCAAAATTTTAATTTGATAGTGACTTAACCCAGGAGGTTCCTAGGTGCTCCAGAGAACATGGAGAGAATAAAGTCACTATCATCATCATCATCATCATGCTTTTCCCATTACCTTTAATAACGTCCATATTACAGAAAGTTCATTGACGTAACTGTCACAAACGTTTAGCAATCTGAAACAATATTATGTACAACACTTCCACAATCTACTATGCTATTGTGAATGCCATTTAGTTTGGGCAAGACAACCTGAAACTGCTGAGGGCCATTGAAGAAGGTTAACCTGAAATTCAGAATGTCTCCTTTTAATTGAGAATTGTCTCCAAAGGCTTCAGTTAGAATCTAACTGATTTGGTCCTTCTCTGGGAGCTAGTAAACATATGAGACAAGTGACAGTGGGGATATCCCATCATGTGATCTTCCTAAAAATCCCATTATTAATCTTATATAAGAATTTAAGATACTAATTAGTACTAAGGTAAATCAGGAAAATGCATAGATGTGAAATTTATTACATTAAGCAGTCATATCAGTTTATTTCAAATGAGTGTAAAGTAACTAATTATTATTAGTTCCTTAGTTTGATGTGACTAGTGTAGTATGCCAATTGTAATGAGATGGCTAGTTTTCTATGTAAAGTAATTTGGAAATGCATTCAATAAAATTGAAGTCACTGAATTGGTATTTTTATATACATAATATTGTTTCAGATTGCTAAACTTTTGTGACAGTTATGTCAATGAACTTTCTGAAGTATGGATGATGATGATGATGATGATGATGATGATGATGATGATGATGATGATGATGATGATTGATGATGATGATAGTGACTTTATTCTCTCCATGTTTTCTGGAGCACTTAGGAACCTCCTGGGTTAAGTCACTATCAAATTATACTTTTGCATTGAATATTTGTCTACTTGACCAGTAGATAAAATGGCTGCTTTGTTAGGTGGAATATAAATGTTAAGATGCAAGGTCATCTTCTATAGCCTCATTTAGGCTATCTTCAGGATAACTCCAAAAGCAGAAAAGAAAAACAAGATGACAGATATATCTTCTTGTTCCCACATGATTTTGATTTTTTTTCTCTCTAGGTTTCTATATTTTGAGTGGTTTGGAGGTTTTAAGTTATCAATATGGCAATATCTACAAGAAATATCCTAAATACATTTTGTGGGATAAGTTTCTGTCCATATAATTGTGAGCAATGATTCGATATGCAATAATGTTGTGACTCTAAGACATATTATTTTTTTAATTTCAAGTATATTTTGGGGACTTTCAATGTAATATAGGTATTTGAGAATATGCTTTAGATCCAGGAAGACTTGGATTTCAAGGCCTGTCTCTGGCTGCATGACATTATGGGAGTTGCTTAACCTGTTAATGACACAAGTAAGTTGTAAATTACAAAGTGGTTGCTGACCTGTATGGGTTAAAGAAATTTTCTTACTAGGGTGTAGCCCATAAGAGTATATCACCATTCCAGGATCTCTCTCTAATTCCTGGTGTAAGAAAAATCGCAAGCCTTTGGTGACTAATTCTTTCTACCTGATCGTGTCTTACGAGGTATCTAATTGGTGCTTTTATTGTTTGTTTGTAAACTAAAGAAATAGGTTGGAGAGTTTCTATCACTTCTTTGAGAAGCAGTTATAGAACCAGAAAATTTGTACTCATTAAGAAAAAAAAATATTTCTGATTTCTGAGAAAAAAATGATCTTTTCATCTCTATCATGAAACCTATCTCTTCTGTAAACAAATGATCTCTATTCAGCCATTAATTTTAAAATTATTTTTCAACATTCACCATAAGCTATAGTAGCATCTGACAATAAGGTCTCAGAATGAATGAACTTCATGTGTTACCATCCATGATAACAGTGTTGAAGGTTGGACAAAACAGATGGTTTGGCCTGGATTCACAAGGTACTTTCCAATTAGCTGTTTTGCCTGGAAGCTTGTCCTCAGCATGATAAAACTAAACACTCTGAACTGAATAAATACCCATCTTTAAAAAAAAAAATCTTGCATTGGAGGAAAATGAAAGATGAAATAATTTTGGACATTAGGATGGCAACACAACTTAATTGTTACTAGTATATTAAGAAAAAAATTTCCTGTATCTTGTTTGCATTTCTAGTTTCTTTTTATTAATTATATTGTTTTGTATCTTTATATTTTATGTGCTATTTTATTTATGTTAGTTTCCCTTTCTGGCTATCCTTGTGTTTACTGTTTTATCTAGACAAAGCCACTGACTTCTCCAATTCCCCATAATAGATAGTAGGTTAGAGGAAAATACGCTATCCAGTAAAAGGAAATATGATATTTTCAAACATATTTCACATTAGTTAAACCTGACATCTAGAAAGAAATCTAGAAACACTTCTATTGTCAATGCAACTGACAATAAATATCTAATAATAATTAGAAGTTACCCCCACAAATATAGTTTTAATAGGTTTTGTTGGCAATTAACTAAAACTCCACAAGATGGTAATGTTTCCTGATGAAAGAGGACAATAAAAGGAACAAATTGAGATGAATTAGCTATTTGATCTGGAATGAGGGAGAATGCTGTGGTTGACCAAATAAGTGAAATAAAGTTGATTAGTAGGTAGAAGTGTTTACCTAAATAACAGTGAGAATGATAGGAAAAAAAATGTTTTTTTAAGGACAAGAAAACAATTTAGATGAAGCGCTCCCCTCTTTTTCTTTTATTTTGTTAACTTTTAAATAAAAATAGGCATGATACATTTCCCAGGGGATGATATAACACTATCTTAGATTGATCCATGCTAATCCTGTCTATCACTAAAGGAATAAGCAGTTCCATATAACACTGTGATAAATCACATGACAGCTATTTCTCATTATGACTCAAGTTTCAAATTATACTGGAAATTATAGATCCTTTCTTTAATTTTCAAAGCTACCCCAAGCTTAACTGATGAATGCATGACTATAAATAGCAGAGTAATTTTCACAAGGTTTAGATACCAATATAACAGATCAGCTTATCTGATATGTTACTAACTTAACAGTTAGAAGTCCTATTAATCCACTTAATGCCTGCACTTTTGTACATATTTTAAAGCTATTAAACTAAATGCCATGCTAAGCAGGTGAGATGAGTTTGGTGAGACCAGTTGGAGGACACTGCATTTTATAGTACATTTCATTTTATTTGTGTTTATTGTCAGTTATAATCATGGAACAAGGTTGAACACATTGTCTTTTCTTCTTATCACTTAAATATATGTGAATATGAGCCTCAAAGAATAAATTTCTATATCAGGTGATCAGTAACAGTCAAAAGACTTTTTACCAAAGTATATATTTACCAAAGTATATATTTTAAGACATTTTGTCATCCATTTCCACGGTTTTTAATAGATGCTATTTAATTATAAGGGCATGTGAGTACTGAAGTTGATAGAGTAGTCATCACGGAGTCAGGTAGACTCATCTTTCTAAGTCAAATCTGGTTTCAGACACTTATTAGCTATGTCACCTTGGGCAAGTCACTTAACTCTGCTTCAATTTCCTCATCTGTAAAATGAGCTGGAGAGGTAAATGATAAAGCAATACAGTATCTTTTCGAATAAAACCCCAAATGGGGTCACAAAAAGTTGGACACAACTAAAATAACAAAAAACAACAAAATTCAATTACAACTTAATTATGTAATATTCAATTTTTTAGTACTTCTTAAAAATCTGTTATTTCATCAATGTGATTATTCCCCTTAAACTTTGATGATAGCTTCTCCATATCTTTACGGAGTATCTCATGAGTTTCTGCAGCCAAAATAACTCATTTTCCTACCTAGAAATCTTTAAATTATAAAGCTCTCTTCACTTAAGTAGACTTACTCTAAGACAATATGCTTTGCTTAGTCAGTTCTCAAAACTTCTCCAGCTTAGAGGTACTTGCCACAGTTTGCATGCCAAAGGTATAAATTTCTTTTTTTCCTTTTCTTTTGTTGCTTTTTGGAGGGGCAATTAGGGTTAAGTGACTTGCCCAAGGTCACATGCTAGTTTTTGTAGTAAGTGTCTGAATCCAGATTTGAACTCAGTACCTCCTGATTCCAGGGCCATTGCTCTATTCAAAGTTCCATGTTGCTCTCCAGAATGGTTGTAATGAATTGAATCAGTTCACATCTCCAACAACAATGCATTGGTGTTCAAATTTTTCCACATCCTCTCTAGCATTTGTCATTTTCCTGTTTTGTCATCTTAGCCAAGATGTGAGACGTGGTACCTCAGAGTTGTTTTGATTAGCATTTCTCTAATCAATGGTGATTTAGAGCATTTTTTTCTTATGTTTATAGATACTTTAATTTCTTCCTCTAAAAACTGTTTGTTCATACACTTTGACCATTTATTAACTGGGGAATGACTTGTATTATTATAGATTTGACCCAAATTTCTGTTTATCTCAGAAAGGAAGCCTTTATCAGAGGCACTGTGTGTAATAATTATTTCCTAATTCACTATTTCCCTCTAAATCTTGGTTACATTGGCTTGGTTTGTACAAAATCTTTTAAATTTAACATAGTCAAAATTATCCATTTATTCATTTTATATTCCTCTCTAACTCTTGTTTGGTCATAAAGTATTCCTTTCTCCATAAATCTGACAGGTAAAGTATTTGTTGCTTTCCCAGATTGCTTGCAGTATCTACCTTTATATCTAGATTTGATTTTGGTATACAGTGTTAGATACTTGTCTATGCCCAGTTTTTGCCATGTTATATTCTAGTTTTGCAGCAGATGTTGGCAAAAAGTGATTTCTTATCCAAAAAACTGGGGTCTCTGGGCTTATCAAACAGTATATTACTATAGTTATTGACTGCTGAGTCTCTTGTACCAAATAAGTTCCATCAATTCAGTAATCTATTCCTCAGCCAGTACCAAGTAGTTTCAATGATGACTGCTTTATAATACAGATTAAAATCTGGTATGGCTAGGCCAACTTCGTTAGCATTTCTTTTCATTAATTCTCTTGATATTCTGGAACCTTTGTTCTTCCCAATTAATTCTCTTATTATTTTTTTTTTCTAGCTCTATAAGGTAAGTTTTTGGGTAAGTTAAATGATATGGCACTAAATATGTAATTTAATTTAGGTAAAATTGTCATTTTTATTCTATTAGCTCAACCCAGCCATGAGCAAATTATGTTTTTCCAATTAGCTACATCTGATTTTATTTGTATGAAAAGGGTTTTATAGTTCTTTTCATAAAAGTCCTGGGTTTGTTTTGGCAGGTAGATCCCCAAATATTTTATAATGTATAAAGTATCTTTAAGTGAGATTTCTCTTTCTATCTTTTGCTGTTGGATTTTGTTAGAAATATATAAGAATGCTGAGGATTTATGTGTGTTTATTTTATATCTTGCCACTTTGCCAAATATATTGTCTCAGGTAGTGTTTTTTACATGATTCTCTAGGATGCTCTAAGTATATATTCAGATCATTTGCAAAAAGTGATAGCTTAGTCTTTTCTTTGCCAAATTTGATTTCTTAAACTTTTTTTTTTTTGTAATTGCTACTGCTAACATTTCTAGTACCAAACTAAATAAGAGCAGTGATAGTAGACACCCTTGTTTTACCCCTGATCTTATTGGAAATGCTTCTAGCTTCTCCCCACTACATACTACATATAAATACTTGCTGATGGCTTTAAATAGATGCCACTTACTGTTTTAAGGAAGACTTCATTTATTCCTATACTTTCTAGTGTTTTTTTTTTTTGGAGGGCAATTATGGTTAAGTAACTTGCCCAGGGTCAAACGGCTAGGTTTTTGTTTGTGTGTGATAAGTGACAGAGGCTGGATCTGAACTCAGTTCCTTCTGACTCCAGGGCCAGAGATCTATTCACTGAGCCACCTAGCCACCCCCACTTTATAGTGTTTTTAAGAATAATGGATTTTGTGTTCTGTCAAAATCCTTTTCTGCCTCTATTGAGACATTCATATAGCTTCTAGAAGTGTTATTTTGGATATAATCAAGTATACCGATGGTTTTCCTAATAATTAGCCTTGCTTACATTGCTGTAATAAATCCTACTGGATCAAAATGTGTTACACTTTTGATAATTTGCTATGGTATTTTTGCTAATATTTCATTTACATTTTTGCATCTACATAAATGAGTGAAATTTCTCTATAATCTTTCTATGTTTTCTCTCTTCAATATTTAGGTATGGGGGTGCTGAGTCAAGATGGCAGAGTAGTAACAGCATTTCTGCATAGCCCTGGCTCCAATCACTTCCAAATTTATGTAAAAGGGGACTCTGAAAAACTCTGGAGCTACGTAACCCACAAAATGACACAGAGAAGCTAACCTCCCTCTGAGGACAGCCAAGCAGCCCAGCAGGGAGTGGCGAACACAATGCTCTGGAAATGGAGCCCAGGCCCCAGTGAGTCCAAGGTTTTAGCTCCAGGGTGGCCAGACAAGCAACTGGATGGAGGGGCCCTAGAACACCAGCAGCTGTGGCATTTCAATATTAATCAACACATAGATGCCAGGGACAAAGTGAAAGGTCAGAACCCCGTGGACTTTGGGACTGATTGGGAGAGCATCTCAGACACTTTCCTTGGAAAAGCCACTTAGTAGCCACAGCACAGCCCAGCATGTTGCAGCTTCACTCCTGACCTGTGAACTATAAGGGGACAGGAGAACATTAGGGGTAAGGGGTGGGTGGGTAGTCGCTCTTGCTTTAACCTTCGTCTATCTGGATTGAGGTCTGGAGTGGAGGTCTTGGGTTGGTGACCAGCTTGCCAGAGCATATGCAGACTTCAGAGAGGGCACCCAAATAATACTTCTGGCAGCTGAGATGACCCCAGGTTTAGGCCAGAAGCTCCCCTGTCTGGTGGCAGAGTCCTACTGTGGCAACAAACCCAAAAGTCAAGTAATTAAGTGGCAACATGCCTAGGCAAAGGAAACAAAATAAACAGAAAAATTCAACATTAGACTCCTACTTTGGGGGTAAAGAGGATAGAAGGATGGAACGGGAGGTGGACTGAGAGGTCAGAAACCCTGGAACATAATCCCCAAAAGAAAATACAAGCTGGTTAAAGGACATAGAAGAACTCAAGAATCAGATAAGAGAAGTGGAGGGAAATTTGGGAAGAGAAATGAGAAGGATGCAGGAAAAGTATGAAATGAGAGTCAACAGCCTGACTGAGGAAAATAACTCCTTAAATATAGACTTACTCAAATGGCAAAAGAGGCTCAAAAAGGCAATGAGGAGAAGAAGGCATTAAAAAGCTGAAATTGCCAGATGGAAAAAGAATTTCAAAAGCTCACTGAGGGGAAGCATTCCTTCAGAATGAGACTGGAGGAAATGGAAGCTAGTGACTTTATGAGAAATCACGATGCTGCTAAGCAGATCCAAACAAATGAAAGAATAGAAGGCAATGGGAAATATCTCATGGGAAAAACCACTGGCCTGGAAAATAATCCAGGAGAGTTAATGTTAAACTTATTGGACTATGTGAAAGCCATGATCAAGGAAAGAACCTAGAAATCATCTTTCAAGAAATTCTCAGCAGAGCCAAGATGGCGAAGTAGAAACAGCTCATCAAAGCCACTCTGCCCCCAGATTCCCTCCAAACTATGTAAAAGGGGACTCTGAACAACCTCTGGAGCCCCAGCACCCACAGAATGACACAGAGAAGCTAACCTCCCTCTGAGAACAGCCCAGCAGCCCTGCAGGAAGGAGCAGCGCAGCCGTCTGTGATCCAGCAGCACGCAACCTCCAGAGCGCAGGAAGCAGAGCCGAGCTGAGCCCAGGTCCGTGTGAGCCGAGGTTTTAGCCCCAGGGCGGCAGGGCCAGAAGCCAGTTGGAGGAACCCCAGAACACCAGCAGCCACGGAGACTCCAGAATTATCAACATAGACATGCCTAGGACAAAGTAAGATGTTAGAGTCCTATTGACATTGTGACCTGTATTTTGGGGAATGCGTTGGCTCCCTCCCCGGGGGCTAGAAGCAGCTGTGGAGACATGCCATTTTGTAGTTTTCAGAGGCAGCTCCAGCTGCTAGCCTGCAATTAATTGTAGGGAGATCCAGCTATCAGTCTTGGGGGGTAATCGCCCTTGATTTGACCTCCCTGGATCTAGGGTGGAAGTCATGGGTGGGTTTACAGCTTGCCAGAAACAGAAGTTGCCCCCCACACGTTCAGGACAAAAATTCCTCTATCTGGCCTTAAAGCCATAGTGTGGCAACAAGCCCAAAAGTCAGATAATCAAGTGACAACATTCCAAGGCAAAGGAAACAGAAAAATGCAACCCTAGATTCCTATTTTGGGGGCATAGAGTGGGAAAAGGAATGTGAGGTCAGAAGTCCTGCTCCAAAAGCCCCAGGGGAAAACATGAGCAGGTTGCAGGCCATAGAGGACCTTAAGAAGGACTTTAAAAATCAAATAAGAGAAGTGGAGGAAAAATTGGAAAGAGAAAGAGAAGGAAGCAGGAAAAGTATGAAATGAGGGTCAACAGCCTGACTGAGGAAAACAACACCTTAAAAAATAGGCTTACTCAAATGGCAAAGGAGGCCCAAAAGAATGCCTTAAAAAGTCGAATTTGCCAGATGAAAAATGAATCTCAAAAGTTTACTGAGGAGATCCATTCCTTCAGAGTTAGAATGGAGCAAATGGAAGCTAATGACTTTATGTGAAATCAAGATGGTGTTAAGCAGATCCAAACAAACGAAAGATTAGAAGGCAATGTGAAATATCTCATGGGAAAAACCACTGACCTGGAAAATAGATCCAGGAGAGACAATTTAAAAATTATTGGACTACTTGAAAGCCATGATCAAAGAAAAAACCTGGAAATCACCCTTCAAGAAATTCTCAAGGAACATTGCCCTGATATTTTAGATCCAGAGGGCAAAATAGAGGTTGAAAGAATCCACCAATCAAATCTTGAAAAAGATCCCAAAAAGAAAACTCCCAGGAATATTATAGCCAGATTCCAGAATCCCCAGATCAAGGAAAAAATATTTCAAGCAGCCAGGAAGAAACAATTTCAATACTGTGGAGACACAATCAGAATAGCCCAGGACCTGGCAGCTCCTACACTGAGGGATCGAAGGGCATGTAATATGATATTCCAGAGGGCAAAAGAACTGAGAATGAACCCAAGGGTCACCTACCCAGCAAAGGTGAGTATTTTGTTTCAGGGGAAAATATGGTCATTCAGTGGAATAGAGGACTTTCAAGCATTCTTGAGGAAAAAACAAAACAAAACAAAACAGAATTAAATAGAAAATTTGACATCCAAACACAAGAAGCAAGAGATGCCTGAGAAGGTAATCAGGGAAAAGAAATCAAAAGGAACTTATCAAAGTTGAACTATTTACATTCCTATATCGAAAAACAATGACTGTGACTGATGATATCTTTCTCACTATGTAAATAATGGAAGAAGGGTGTGTGGTCATATGAATACATATGTGAATGTGTGTGTATATGGATAGAGGGCATAGGTTGAATTTGTTGGGAAGGGAGAATACTCAAGCGATGAAATTATGAGGTGAGAGAGGAAAGTGGCAAGAGGAGATGGGGAGAGACAGGATAGAGTAAACTATCTCATGTAGAAGAAGCAAGGGGAAGTGGTTGCAAGGGAGGGGGAGAATATGAAGGGGCAAAAAAAGGCAAATCCACATTCTCATTGAATTTGGTTCAGGGAGAGAATGACATACATACTAAATGGGATATCTCAACCTGCAGCAGAATAGGGGGAAGGGGCATGAGAGGAGGGATGATGGATTGGAGGACATCCTTGGGGGGAAGGGAGGTTTGAAGTACCCACTATAGAAGAGGGACAGGATCATGTGGGGAATGGACCAGGTGGGGGGTGGGATGAGTGGGAGGAAATTGTAAGCAGCCTTGTACAATATATCTACTATGATAATGTTTTGCATAGCTAGACATGTACAACATATACTGAATTACTTATCTCCCCAGAGGGAATGGGTGGCAAGGGAGGAAGGAAATGGATCTGAAATTCGAGGTCTTAAGATTAAATGTTTCAATATATATAAATACTATTATTAATACTCTTTTGCTTATAATTGGGAGATAAGATGTGCAGGCATTGGGACACAAAGATTCACCTTCCTCTAATGGAAAAGTCGAAGGGGGTATGGGAGAAGGCATGGGAGAGAGCATATTGGAGGAAGCGATATCTTATGGGACTGCTATTCTGGGAGGTTGGGTAGGGGAATAACGGGGGGAAAATGATTGTAACTCAAAATCTGGCGGAAATGAATGATGTAAAACAGAAGTTAATAATGTATTTATTTAAAAAAAAGTAACCTGAGTCTGCCATCCAGAAAGGACAGATACTATGCAGCATGAATTTCACTAGAGCAATAAACTTCAGAAAAAAAATGAAAAAAAAAGGATTTCTCAAGGAAAATTGCCACACATTTTAGAACCTGAGGGCAAAATAGAGGTTGAAAGAGTCCACTAATTAAATCCTGAAGATGATCCCCAAAAGAAAACTCCTAGGAATAATATAACCAGGTTCCAGAATTCCCAGGTCGAGGAGAAAATATTACAAGCAGCCAGAAAGTATCAATTTGAATACTGTGGAGATGCAATCAGGATAGCACAGGAGGTGGCATCTTCTACACTGAGGGATTCAAGAGCTTGGGATATGATATTATGGAGGGCAAAATAGTTAACATTAAATTGAAGAATAAGCTATTCAGAAAACCTGAATGTCATGTTTCAGGGTAAGATATGGTCATTCAGTGTAATAGAGGACTTTCAAGCATTCTTGATGAAAAATCCAGTGTTGAATAGAACATTTGACATTCAGATACAAGAAGCAAGAGCTGCTTGGGAAGGTAAACAGGGAAAAGAAATCATCATGAACTTATTAAAGTTGAACTCTTTAAATTTCTACATGGAAAAATGATAACTCTAACTGATGGAACTTTTCTCAATATGAAAATAGTTGAAGAATTTTATATGGGCTTATGAATACATATATGCATGTGCATGTATATGTTTAAAGGTGTACATACATAGAGTGCACAGCTCAAATTTAATAAGAAGGGATGCTAGGTAAATGGTGAAATTAAGAGGAATATAACAAGAGGAGATTGGGAGAGATAGAATGGAGTAAACTATCTCATATAGAAGAGGCAGGGGAAAATCGTTACAAGGGAGGGGAAGAACAGGAAGGCAAAAAGGCAAAACGTTATTCTCATTGAATTTGGCTCAGGGAGAGAATGACATGCATACATACTAAATAGGATATCTCACCCTACAGGAGAGTACGGGGGAAGGGGGTGAGAGAGGGAATGATGGAAGGGAAAGCAGTTGGGAAGGGGAGGAGCGAAGTTGTAAGAACCCACATTTGAAAAGTGACAGGATCAAAGTAGGAAATAGACGAAGTGAGAGGTGGGATAGGGGGGAGTGAAATATAGTCAGTCTTTTACAATATATCTATTATGGTAATGTTTTACATAGCTACACATATACAGCATATACTGAAGTGCTTATATTCCAGGTACGGGTGGGTTATAAGGGAGGAAGTGAAAGAATCTGGAATTCAAAGGTTTAAAATCAAACCTTTAAAATATATAAATATTATCATTAATACTATTTTACATATAATTGGGAAATAAGATATACAGTAATTGAGGCACAGAGATTCACCTTGCCCTACTGAACAAGTCTAAGGGGGTATTGGGAAAGATATGGGAGAGAGCAGATGGGATGAGGTGATGTCCTTTGGGACTGTGATTCTGGGGTGGGGGATAGGGAAAAATGGGGAAAGAACTGTAACTCAAAATCTGATGGAAATGAATGATGTAAACCAGAAGGTAACAAAGCATTTAGAAAAAAAAAAGATTAAAAAAGATTTCAGTATCAGGACAATGTTTGTGTCATAAAATGTATTTGGTAGGACTCCTTCTTCACCAATTTTCCCCCATAGTTTGTAGAATATTGGAATGAATTTTTCTTTAAATGTTTGATAGCATTTGTTAGTAAATCCATCTGCCCTGGAGATTTTTTTTCCTAGGAAGTTTGTTGATGGCTTGTTTGATTTCTTTTTCTGAGATGGAGTTATTTAAATAATTTACTTCCTCTTCTGTTCATCTGGGCAACTTATATATATATATATATATATATATATTTATTAATATTTATTCAACCATTTCAATAAGATTGTCCAACTGATGCCCATACAATTGGGGAAAAAAATAAGTATTCTTTTAATTTCCTCTATATTGGAGGTAGATACACCCTTTTAATTTTTGATAGTAGTGATTTGCTTTTATTCTTACCTTTTTATCTTATTGACTTAAGGTATATCCATCTTATACTTTTCCCCATAAAACCAGCTCTTAGTTTTATTATTTTAATAGTTTTCTTATTTTCAATTTTATTAATCTCTCCTTTGGTTTTCATTATTTCTAATTTATTATTTAATTGAGGATTATCAATTTTTTTTTTCTTTTTTTAGCTTTTTCAATTGCATGCCCAATTCATAGACCTCCATTTTCTCTAATTTATTCAAGTATGCACAGAGGGATATAAAACTTCCCCTAAGAACTGTCTTTTGTTTATCCTACAAGTTTTGGTATGTTGTCTCATTATTGCCATTATCTTAAAGAAGTTACTGATAGTTTCTTTAATTTCTTGTTTGATTCACTGATTCCTAAGATTAAATCATTCAGTTTACAATCAGTTTTTACTCTATCTTTCCATGGCCCTTTATTGCATATAAATTTTTACTGCCTCAGGAACTGAGAAGGATGCATTCAATATTTCTACCTTTCTGCGCTGAATTGGGAGTTTTTTATTTAATCCCTATTATAGGGTCACTTTTTGTGTATGTGCCATGTACCACTGAAAAGAAGGTATATTCCTTTTTATCCCCATTCAGTTTTCTCCACAGATTTATTATATCTAGTCTCTTTAAAATTCTATTTGCCTCCATAACTTCTTTCTTGCTTATTTTGAAGTTAGATCTCTCAAGTTCAGAGACGGTGATGTTGAGGACCCCAATAGTATGTTTTTGCTATCTATTTCTTGCTCTAATTTGCATGCTATAACACTTGGTGCAGATATGTTAAGTAATGATATTGCTTCATTCTTGATGGTACCTTTAGCAGGATATAGTGTTCTTTCTTAACTCTTTTAATTAGATTTATATTTGCTTTTATTTTATCTGAGATATGGATTGCTACAACTGTTTTTTTTTTCACTTGAGCTGAAGCAAAATATATTCTGCTACAGCCCTTTTCCTTTACCCTATCCATGTTCCCTTGGTTTAGATCTGTTTCTTGTAAACAGCATACTGTAGGATTCTGATTTTTATCCCATTCTGCTATCCACCTCTCTTTTATGGTATAGTTCATCTCATTCTCATTCACAGTTATAATTACTATCTGCATCTTTCCCCCATCTTATTCCCTCCCTTGTTTATGTTTTTTTTTATTCTTCCTTTCCTCCTCCCCTTAAGAGTTTTCCTCTTCCAGAAGGAAAAATACAGGTTGAGAGAATACACCGATCACCTCCTGAAAAAGATCCCAAAAGGAAAACTCCTAGAAATATTATATCCAGGTTCCAGAATTAGCAGATCAAGGAGAAAATAAAATAAGCAGCCAGGAAGAAACAATTTGATTATTGTGGAAACACAACCAGTACAACACAGATCTTGCAGCTTCTACAATGATGGATAGAAGGGCCTGGGATATAATATTCCATGAGTCAAAGGATCTGGGAGTAAAACAAAGAATCACCTACCCAGAAAAACTGAGTATCATGTTTCAGGGGAAAATATGGACATTCAGTGGAATAGAGAACTTTCAAGCATTCTTGATGAAAAAAAAAAAACAGTTTTGAATAGAAGATTTGACATTAAGATACAAGAAGCAAGAGAAGTATGAGGAGGTAAAAAGGGAAAAGAAATCATAAGGAACTTATCAAAGTTGAGCTACTTACATCCCTACATGGAAAAACCATAATTGTAACTTATGAAAGATTTCTAAGTATGAGATTAGTTGAAGGGAATAGAAATGTATACACATACACACACATACATATATATGTCTATATGGGAGGGTACATAGGCATATGGAAAGCTATACATATATAGGGAGCACAGGATACATTTAAGAGGAAGGGATGGGGGGGCGGAGCCAAGAAGGCGGAGTAGAAACAGCTCTTCCAAGCCTCTCTGCCCCCACATTCCCCACAAACTATGTAAAAAAGGACTGTGAACAACTTCTGGAGCCCCAGCACCCACAGAACGACACAGAGAAGCTAACCTCCCGCTGAGGACAGCCCAGCAGCCCTGCAGGAAGGAACAGCGCAGCGGTCTGGGAGCCAGCAGCGTGCAGAGCGCAGAGCGCAGGAGCCCAGCCGAGCCGAGCCCAGGTCCGCGTGAGCCGAGGTTTTAGCCCCAGGGCGGCAGGGCCAGCAGCTGGCTGGAGGAACCCCAGAACACCAGGAGCTGTAGCGACTCCAGAATTATCAACATAGACTTACCTGGGACAAAGTAAGAGGTTAGTGTCCTATGGACTTTGGGACCTGTATTTGGGGAATGCGTCAGCTCCCTCCCCTGGGGGCTAGAAGCTGCTGAGGAGACATTCCATTTTGTAGTTTTCAGAGGCAGCTCTGGCTCCCAGCCTACAAATTGTGGGGAGATCCAGCGATCAGTCTTGGGGGGTAATCGCTCTTGCTTTAACCTCCCTGGATCTGGATTGTGATCTAGGGTGGAAGTTATGGGTGGGTTTACAGCTTGCCAGAAACGGAAGTTGCCCCCCACATGTTCGGGATGAAAATTCCTCTATCTGGCCTTAAAGCCATAGTGTGGCAACAAGCCCAAAAGTCAAGCAATTAAGTGGCAAGATATGGGAGAGAACAGATTGGAGGAGGGAATATACAGTGGCATTGTTATTTTGGGGTGGTGAGTAGGGGAAAAACATGTAGAAGGTTTGTAAGTCAAAATATTGGGGAAATGAATAATGTAAACTAGAAGTGAATAAAGCATTGGATTAAAAATAAATAAAAATAAGTGTTTTCCTTTTGACTATGGGCTCCCTCAGTATTCCCTCCATGTGCCCCCCTCTTTACCTACCTTTTCCCCTTACTACTATTTCCCTCCCTTTTGCCATCCCCCACTGTGTTTTTATCCCCACCTTACCCCTTCTACTGCCTAAAAGGCACAATGGATTTTTATACTTATAAGAGTATTCTATTCCATCTTTGAATACCAAAAATACCAAAACCAATGAGAGTAAATTTCATACAGTGTTATTCTCCCTCCCTCATTCCCCTCTATTATAATGAGTTTTTCTCTCTTTTCACATTATAATCCTGAACTTAACTGATTATGTTGATCCTTCTTTGAACCAGGACCAATGAGAATAAACTTCATATGATGTTCATCTCCCTCCCTTCTTCCTCTCTTCTATAGTACATTTTTATACCTCTGTGTGGCAGAATTTAGGTTTTTTCTGCCTCATCCTTTCCTTTACTCCCATCACAGTCCCTTTGTACCCCTTAATAAGGTTTTTGTTATCATCAAATTAGTTCACTTATACCCAAGTCCTCTCTATATGTATATCCTCTTTAAATGCTGTGATAGTTATATAAATTTCAATATTGATAGGTATCAGCTTCTCATATAGGTATGTAAACATTTTGCTCTTATAGAATCACAAGTTATGTGCATGTATGTGCATATGTGAATGTGTGTCTGAGAGTGTGTGTGTTTTCCTTGTTTGTCTTTTTATTTCTTCCTTGATTCTTGTAATTGGAGATCAAATATTCCATTGATCTGTGGCTTTTTCAAGCAGGAAATTATGGAAGTCCCTTATTTCATCAAATGACAATCTCCATGCCTGAAAGAATATCGTCAGTTTTGCCTGGTAGTCGATACTTCATTGCAGAACTAGCTCTTTTGCCTTAAAAAATGTCAAATTCTAATCCCTCCAGTCTTTTCATGTAAAAGGTGCTAGATCCTGTGTAATACTGACTGCAGTTCCAAAATATTTGAATTGTTTCTTTTTGGTTGCTTCCAGTATTTTGTCTGTGAGCTTGTAAGTCTGGCATTTGGTTACAATATTTACCAGAGTTTTCAATTTGGGATCTCTTTCAGGAGGAGTCAAGTAAATTTTTTCAATAACAATTTTACCCTCTGATTCTAAGAACTCAGGACAGTTTTCTTTGATAATCCCTAGGAGAGTGTTGTCCAGGCTGCTTTATTTCATCATAGCTTTCTGGTCGACCAGTAATTCTTACTGTATCTCTCCTGGATCTATTTCCAGGTCAGTTGTTTCTCCATTTAGATATTATATACTTTATTCTAATTTTACAGTCTTTATGCTTTCTTTCACTTACTCTTGATGTATCATAGAGTCCTCAGCTTCAAATTGACCTCAACTTCAATTGACAGTCAAATTGTATTATTATTGTATTATTTTCCTCGGTTAGTTTTTGAAGCTCCTTTTCCATATGTTCAGTTTTCGTTAGGTTTTGAACATCCTGTCCCAGTTCACTAGTTTCACTTTTTAAGGTTTTGTTTTTTTCAGTGAGAATTTTTTTTTCCAAATTTGGTCACTGTAGATTTAAATTTATCTTTTCGCTATCTAATTTGGCCTTTAAAATATTTCTTGAGCTCCTCCAAGAATGCTTTTTGGGCTTGACACCAGTTCATATTTCCTTCTGTGTTCTCATGTGTCAATATAGAGTCTATGTTGTTCTCTGTATTTGTTTGTTCTTGCTCACTATAATATTGGATCATTTTTCTTGCTTTTGATTTCTCAGCTTCCTTCTTACCCAATGGAATTGCCTATTTCCTGCTTCTCAGGCTGGGAGTTAAGGGCCTTGTTTTTGACCTTGTGTGCTATAGCCTCTAGGTGTCTAGACTGAGGCCAAGGCCAGGACTCTTAGTGTTTCCCATGAGTTACCCTGAGGCTCACAGCATAACCTGTGGGGTAGTAATTGTTTGGTCACTTCAGGTTTCTGTCTCTGTGCCCTTGGTCTATAGCTCAGGCAGGCTAAGTAGTTGGTGGCAGGGCTCCCTGGTGTCTTCGGATTTTCCTGGTGGTGCTTAGGCATAGCTTGGCTTGTGTTGTTAGCACTTGTTGGCTCCACCCTGTGGTCTTAGGGATCAAATGCTAGTCAGCTGAGGTGGGGCTTATTGGGACACTTCCTGCCCTTCACCTCAGACTCCATACTACTTCATTTACACCCTTCCTCAATGCCTTGCAAATCTGAGGCAATTTCCAAAAATTCAGGATATTCTTATGGGAGGGACATTTATCTCTGGGCTTTCTAGGTCCGGGAGGGGGAATCAGTGCAGCTAGAGTATACTCCACCATCTTGACTCCTGGAAGTTCAGATAGGTGCTTTTTAAACATCCAGGCTGTGGGCTAGCTCCAGGAGAAGGTGTTATTACTGCTATAGGTCCTGAAATTTCTCTTACTTTGCTCCAACCAATCCTCCATCCTGCAGTGAGATAGCTGTGAATCATCCTTTGGATCTGTGAGTCTCCTGTTTGGGGCTCCTTCTCACTCTGCTGTAGTCTGCTCTCAGGTCCTTGCTGGTGCAGCACTTGAGTTCTCCACTCTCCCCTTGTCCAGACCTATGTGGGCACTTTGTTAGCCTCGGAATATGCCATACACTGTCTCCCAATGGATTCTGTCACTCTAAAATCCATTCAGATTTACTTTTAAGTTTGGTGATGGGGCTCCTGGGCTGGGCCAGGCCGGGCGGGCGGCCAGAGGAGAAGAAGGAAGAGGGCAGGAGCGGGCCAGGGTGCTGGGACCCATTTTCTCCCTGGCCTGGGGCCTTCCTTACCGCCCCTCCATGTTGTGCCCATGAACAGGTTGCCAGGGGGCCCTGGGCCCATGCCCGCACCTGCGCCCTTGTGCTGCTTGCTGGAAGGGCTCCCTCATCTGCCTCGGGGGCTCAGCGGCCTCCTCAACTCCACCTTGGGAGGGACCTGGAGCGTGTATACAGCCAGAAGAACCGAATGCAGGACAAGCTGATCCAGGCTGGCCACACCCCCAGGGGACCCTAGCAACCCCCGCTGCTAACCTGGACTTGGCTCTGGCTGTGCTGCGAAAGGCAATGGTGGGCCTCTGCCAGCTTGACAGGCCCCTGCTCTGCCATCTGTGCTCCCTACAAGAGTCCATTCAAGATTACAAGCACCTCTGGCAAGACAAGAGCCTCCGCCAGGACATGTCCTCATCCCTGCACTCGGGCAGCTCTTACCCTCCATACACTGGCTTCTGGGATGACAAGGATGAGCAGCCCAACTGCAGCCCGCCTCAAGACCCGCCCCCACTCCGAGTTCCACAGACTCATCATTCCTGGGACAAAATGGCTGCAGTACTCATTCAGCCTCTGAGGGTGCACAGTCCCTTGTGCCCTCTGGAGGCCCATTTAGGCTGGCTTCGACCAGCAGGGCCTAGCCTCTTCTGCCTCCCCCCAACATAGTGAGGGCAGGCACACAATGGAGGGTGCTCATGAGAGCCTTCATGCCCATGAACTCTCTCTCTCTCTCTCTCTCTCTCTCTCTCTCTCTCTCTCTCCCTCTCTCTCTCCCCCCCCCTCTCTTTCTCTCTCTCTCTCTCCTCACCCCAGCCCTCTGATCTCTCACTGTGCTAATTACTGGGAATGGCTGGGGCTAAAGGTGGGAGAAGCTGGTTTCCCTACCTTCTCTTTCAGTTGCTTCTCTCATAGGAGAGATGCTGAATTTCTTAAGAGCCAGGCTCCAGTTTATTTCCCACCCACTCCCAGCCACAGCAGTTGGTGGACTCACCCCATCCATCCTGATACCCACTTCTCCCCTGATGCCCTTCAAAGGTTCCCAGGTAAGTTCACCTCCTTTGATGGCTCTCACTTGGGCAAGGGAAGAAGAGTCTGAGATCCCTTCATCCTTGGCCCCTCTGCCAGATGCCTTCCAGCCTCTCCTGCCACCAATAGTCAGCCTGGCCCCCAATCCTAAAGGAAGCTAGCTGGCTATGCCTTGGGGTCAAATAGCAGAACAGCTCCTTAACCCATTTGATGTTTTTCCACTAGGAGTAGCCTACAGCAAGCTGTGGGGTCACATATAGTGCTGGTTGGCTATAGAGCAAGACCTGCCCCACCCCGGGCCCCAAGGTCAGCCTTGCTCCTGACATGATAATGGGGAGGTTTGGGGCTCAGGTCTATGCTCAATATTTAATATACCGGGGTCCAACAAATAAATGGCTCTTGTCTCTGTTAAAAAAATAGTTTACTGATGGGATTCATGGAAACACTAAGAAAAGTTCCTCCTTCCATTTTGACATTTTTTCTCCAACCCTCAATATCTCTTTCTTTAATTGTTTTGGTAAAATATACATATCATGAAATTGTAAATTTGAATTTTCCCTCCTTTTAGAAACCTCAATATGAGGGACAGAGTCAAGATAGTGGAGTAGAAACAGTACTCCCTTGCAGCTCTGGCTCCCACCTTCCCCAATTTATTTAAAGAGGACTCTGAATAAAATTTGGTGCTATAGAAACCAAAAAAATGACAGAGAAGCTAAACTCCCACTAAGGACAGCCAGGCAGCCCAGCAGGAATCAGCCAGCTCAGCACTCTGGTAGCGGACCCCAGCCCCATGTAAGCCAGAGGTTTTAGCCCCAGGCTGGGCCTGACCAGCAGCCAGCTGAAGGGACTTCAGAACACCAGCAGCTGTGGCATTTCCAGAATTATCAACACATAGATGCTAAGGACAATGTGAGAGGTCAGTGTAGCATGGGATTTGGGACCCACTAGTGGGGAATGCATTCAGTGCAGTATGGAATTTGGGACCCAGTAGTGGGGAATGCATCAGACTCTTCCCCCTGGGGCAAGAAGCCACTTAGGAGCCACAGCAAATGTGCAGCAACTTCAACTCCTGGCCTACAGAATCTAGGGGGACAAAGCGATCAGGCTGGGGGTTAATCACTCTTGCTTTAGCCTTCTTGGATCTGGATTGTGGTCTGGGCTAGAGGTCTTGGGATATGTGACCAGTTTGCCAGAGCATGTGGAGGCTTCAGAGAGGGCACCCAACTAACACCTCCAGCAGCTGAGAAAACTGCAGCATTTGGGATAGAAGCTCCCTGTCTGGTAGCAGAGTCCTACTGTGGCAAAAAGCCCAAAAGTCAAGTAATTGAGTGGCACCAAGACTAAGTAAAGGAAACAAAACAAACAAAAGAACCCAACATTAAACTCCCATTTTGGGTGAAAAAAGGATCAAAGCATGGAACAGGAGGAAGACAGTGAAGTTTGAAATCCTGCACCAAAAGCTTCAAAAGAAAATATGAGCTGGTTACAGGCCACTTAGGACCTTGAGAAGCAGATAAGAGAAGTGGAGGAATAATTAGGAAGACAAATGAGAACAATTCAAAAAATTATGAAACAAGATTCAACAGCCTGATTGAGGAAAATAACACATGAAAAAATAGACTAACTCGGGGTGGCTAGGTGGCACAGTGACTAGAGTGCTGGCCCCGGAGCCAGAAGGACCTGAGTTCAGTTCCAGCCTCAGCCACTTAACACACACAAACAACAACAACAACAAAAAACCTAGCCGTGTAACCTTGGGCAAGTTACTTAACCCCAATTGCCCTCAAAAAAAAAAAAAAAGACTAACTCAAATGGCAAAAGAGGCTCAAAAAGGCAATGAGGAAAAGAATGCCTTAAAAAGCTGAATTTGACAGATGGAAACAAAAATCTCAAAAGCTCACTGAGAAGAATCTTTCCTTCTGAATTAGATTGGAGCAAATGGAAGCTAGTGACTTTATGAGAAATCAAGATGTGGTTAAACAGATCCAAACAAATGAATGAACAGAAGGCAATGTGAAATTTCTCATGGGAAAAATCATTCACCTTGAAGAGAGATCCAGGATTGATAATTTAAAAATTATTGGACTAGCTTAAATCCATGATCAAAGAAAGAACCTAGAAATCATCCTTCAAGAAATTCTCAAGGAAAATTGCCCTGATGTTTTAGACCCCTGAGGGGGAAATAGAGGTTGACAGAATCCACCAATCACCTCTGAAAAAGCTACCTAAAAGAAAACTCCTAGGAATATCATAGCTCAGTTGCAGATTTCCCAGATCAAAGAGAAAATACTACAAGCAACCAGAAAGAAACAATTTGAATATTGTTTAAACACAATCAGGATAACACAGGATCTGGCAGCTTCAACACTGAGGTTTTGAAGGGCCTGGAATATTAAATTCCAGAGGTTCAAGTGGCTGGGATTAAAACCAAGAATCACCTACCCAATAAAATTGAATATCATGTTTCAGGGGAAAATATGATCATTATGATCATCAAGAATTCTTGATGAAAAAAAAAAAAAACAGAGTTGAATAGAAAATTTGACATTCAGATACAAGTACCAAGAGAAGCATAAGGTAAACAGGGAAAAGAAATCATAAGTAACTTATCAAAATTGAACTATTTTTATCCCTGCATGGAAAAACAATAATTTTAACTGATGAAACTTTTCTCAGTATGAAAATAGTTGAAGGGAATAGAAGGCGTATGAATACATATGTAAATGTATGTATATATGTTGACAGGTATACATAGAGGACAGCAATTTAATAGGGAGGGATGATATTTGAAAGGTGGAAATAAGAGGTAAGAGGGGAATATAATAAGAGGAGATGGGGAAAGACAAAATGGGGTAAATTATCACATATAAAAGAGGCAAGGCAAAATTGATACTATGGAAGGGAAGAACCAGAAGGCAAAAGGGAATGGGTCAAACTTATTTGCATTGAATTTGGATCAGGTAGGGAATGACATACACACTGAATAGGGTATCTCACCCTATAGGAGAATCGGGGAGAAGGGGATGAGAGGGGGGATGATGGAAGGGATGGCAGGCTGGGGGTAGGGAAGTTGGAGGCACCCACTTTTGTAATGGGACAAGACTAAAGTAGAGAATAGAACAAGTGGAAGGTGGAATATGATGGAGAGAAATATTATCAGTCTTTTATCATATATCTACTATAGTAATGTTTGGCATTAGCTACATTCTCACAACCTCTATTGAATTGCTTATCTTCCAGGTAAGCATGGATAACAAGGGAAGAAGTAATGAATCTGGAATTCAATGTTTTAAAACCAAATGTTTAAATATATATATATGGTTTATATATATACATATATATTATTAATACTGTTTTACATGTAATTGGGAAATAATATATACAGGCACTGGGGCCTAGTGATCCACCATGCCCTACTAGAACAGTCAAATGGGCTTATGGAGGAAGATATGGGAGAGAGCAGATTGGAAGAGCAAATATCCTGTGGGATAGTAATTTTGGGGATGCGGGTAGGGGAAAAAACGGGGATAAAATTTGTAACTCAAAATCTTGTGGAAATGAATCATATAAAGCAGTAGTATTTGTAGTATTTGGAAAATAAATAAATAAAAACCTAAATATGGTAAATAGAATAATTAGGAGTATTGCAACATAGAGGTAATGAAAGAAAATTTTATTTGGTTATATGTAGGATTCCTGTATTAAAATGAACACATAAGTACCCATTTAGAAGGGTTATCTTTCCCAGTTTGTTGAAGGTAAGTTGTATAAATCATCTATTTTAGGGTAGCTGAAATAGTATGAAGTGAACTTCCAGATTGTTCTGATAGTACATCTCAAGTCTCAGTGTATGTTATTTGTATGCTATTTAGTAAAATGGCTCCAAAATAGAATAATCATTAAAATGTCAATTCTGTGTAAAATTAACTGATCTTGCCCCATAAAGCAAAACTCATTCTTCTTCTCCTACAAGAATCTATGTTTTTCTTCTATCTCTATTGATATTGAACAGTTCTGAAATGTATTCTGAGGATAATTTTAAATCACCTTGCCCATGGAATTCATCAAGAATGATATAAGTTTAAACTATAATGTTAGGAGCTCAATTGAGCTCAACCCCAACTCAATGAATGAACTCTACCACATCTTGAAGAGACAGTTTCCCACCTTATTCCCAAACACTACCCAAAGAAATTACCCATTCCATTTTCTGAATATTCTGATTGTTGACTTTCTTCTTTAAATTAAAACAAATGAGATTGTAAAAGTCCCTGTTTCACTATTTAGGTTATACATGTAATGTATGGTGTTGTAGGGTCATTCATTTAGAGCTGAATGGTAATTAATAGGTCTTTTTGTTCCACCCTTATATTTAATCAGTTTAGTAAATATTAATGTTCAAAGTGATTGCCATCAGTGTTTCTGCTTACCACACATAAGTAACTTCATATGTTAAAGGGAAGTGTTTGCCTCTGAGGCCCTTTCCAGCTTTATACTTACAGTTCTAGTATCTCATTTGTTGCCAAGAAATATGTTTACCTTAATATACAAAATTTCCTGTTTCTAAACAGGCAATCACTAGAGACTATTCAGTTTTCAGAAACTTGGAAAATTAGTTCTAATGTCACATTACCACACTTAAAAAGTTATACACGGGGGGCGGCTAGGTGGCGCAGTGAGTAAGAGCGCCGGCCTCGGAGTCAGAAGGACCTGGGTTCAGATCCGGCCTCAGACACTTAATCCACACAAACAAAAACCTAGCCGTGTGACCCTGGGCAAGTTACTTAACCCCAATTGCCCTCCAAAAAGAAAAAAAAAAGTTATACACGGAGTGAATCTTTTTGAGCACTTTATCTGAGTTGTTACATAGATAATTTGACTCTTCACTCCTTGTCAGTTAATCAAATTAACATTTAAAAGAATAATTCAGATAGAGAGGGTGAAAAAAAGGGGTCACAATGGCCCCCTTAGAATCATACACTATGACAAAAAAGGAAATAGAGATTGCTGATTTGCTCAAACTTGATAACTCTTACAACAAGGCATTTGAAATATGAGACTGACTGTCAACCAAGACAGTATAAAGTTTTGTCTTGTCCTGATAAAAGTTCCTTCCAATAGGAAGCACTTTTTTGTGAAATCAATCATAGGAGACTATACCCTTTTAAAGCCACTTTTCTGGTTTTGCCTCCTTCGGGAGAGATTGGCAGGCAAATTTGAAATTGTGTATTTTCCTCTGAGTTTCAGAAGGTTATCTTTTAGGTTGATTTTAGGTTCTGTGAAACATTGATAACAGCCTGTCAGACCTGATGTGTTTACATTGATATTTTTCAATGGTAAGAAGCACACATATCTTATGAAGTGATATAGTCTTCAGAATATTTCAATGAATAATTTATATTATAAGAAATAAATGAGTTGTCATAACTCATTGACATTCTGAGGGCTTTATCAGCTTTAAAAATACTTTTATTTACATATTTTGTCCTTTAGAATTAAAAAAAAAATAACTAAAGAACTTTTAGGTCCCTTACTTCCTGGATATGTTACCTCAGTGTGAGAGACATCATTGTATTTTCTCATATATGCACATATGTATCAAACTAGAAAATAATAATCTTCTAAGTTGGTATGATAATATTGGGATTTTTATCTTAACTTCCTTGAAACCCACGTATGTGTGTACCTCTTAGGCATTAAATATTTTTGTATTTCTTAGTTTAAAACTGAATGTTAGATATCCCTAGAAATTGGTCCTGAGCAATAGGAAATGAGGTAGAGGGAACAGGACATGAAATTATTCATAGTTTTACTGGAATAAGATACTGGGCCCAAGAGACAAGTATTTTAACTGATAGTAAAGTGCACAAAAGAAAATAATAGAGAAAAGGATGCCAACTCAATTGACCCATATGTTTAGCAGTGGATAGGGAATAAACAATTTCTCAAAGCTTTCAAAAAGGTAGGAAGCTTTTGGGCATTTATCCAAACAGAACCTAAGATTTAAATCTTTTTTTTTTTTATTTTCATGTAGGCATTCCCACTCCTGCCAACCTTCTTTTTCTCTGGTATATATATATATATATATATATATATATATATATATATATATATATATATATATATATATGTATATATATATATACATATATATATGTATATATATACATATATACATATATATATATATAATGACTTTATATCATGAAACCAAAAGAGATGCAACAATTTCCAGAGATATTTTTTCCAAAACAGCATTTTTCTCGATATCCATTCTAAATCTACCTTTATTTATGTGCTTGACATTGCATCTAGGGGAAAAATGTTACTAAAACACATAAAACACTATCTTTCTTCCATCTGTTTTCACTCTAAAAAATACTGTTGGTAAAATTACATGGCTCCATCATCTTCTCAAAAATCATGCATACTTTTCCCAACCCTCGACTTTGTGTGCATTTATTTTCTTGCCTTTCAGTCATTTTCTCTCTTTACAAAATCCTCTTGGAATCTCTTTGACTTCTTGAGATTTTGATGCAAAATATTATTTAATCTTCTAGAGAAAGATAAAAAACCCTTCTCTTTTCCCTCTGAGGTTTTATGTAACTTTTTTTTCTTTTTCCTTCAGAGATGCCAAATACCATAAAATTTTGTATCCATTGATGTACCAAATATCTCATTTGTTTTAGTAATATTTATCATAGCAAATCTTCCTTCCAAAGTCTGCTTCTTCTCCTGGTTCTTTCACTGAGCTCAGTATTCAGAACATTAGTGTGAGACTAAATGAGTTAGGGAATAAGAAGAATAGGTTTAAATGATAAGAATCCAGACATTCTTTAACGGTGTAGACAGAAAATATCTGAATGGTGGATTTATGATCTCCTGAATTTTTCTCTCTGAAGTACAGCATTCCTTGTTTATAATGAATGTTCTTGCTTATAGGTATGTTGTGTGATATATGAGGCCTGCAATAGCATAGTGCATTAATAACTCATGTCATTTTGCTGAGTGAAAATGTGTAAAAGCACACTTTTTGCTCATTTTCGTCCTCCTCCCTTTCTTTTTTTTCTCCTCCTCCTCCTTCTTCTTTTATTTGAAGCACCATCCTTCTTTTTTATAATTTATGTATTTATTTTTAGTTTTCAACATTCATTTCCACAAGATTTTGAGATCCAAATTGTCTCCCCCATCTCTCCCCTACCCCCCACCACAAGATAGCAAGCATACTGATTACCTCTTCTACAATTCTGCCCTTTCTTACATCCCTTATCCATTATTAGCCCCTTCCCCCTTTCTTTCTTGTTGGGCAAGATGGATTTCTGTACTCCATTGCCTGTATATCTTATTTGCCAGTTGCATGTAATTTTTTTTTATTTTTTTCATTCATTTCCACCAGATTTTGACTTACAATTCCATCCCCATTTTTCCCCTACCCACCACCCAAGAATAGCAGTCCCGCAAGATATCCCCTCATCCCATCTGCTCTCTCCCATATCTTCTCCCATACTCTCTTAGACTTTACCATTAGGGCCAGGAGAATCTCTGTGCCCCAATGCCTGAACATCTTATCTCCCAATTACATGCAACATAATATTAATAACAGTATTTATATATATTTGAAATATTTAATTTTAAAACCTTGAATTTCAGATCCATTCCCTTCCTCCATTGTCATCCATTCCCTCTGGGAAGATAAGCAATACAGTATGTGTTGTACATGTATAGCTATGCAAAACATTATAATAGTAGATATATTATAAAAGACTGCCTATATTTCCCTCCCACCCATCCCACATCCCATCTGGTCCATTCCTTACTTTGATCCAGTTTTTATCAGAGCTACTTCCAGGCACCTGCCTCAGACCTCTGAGGAGGACTGCTTCCCCACAACCACCACAACCTCTGCCATACTAGCACTCTTCCTTGCCCTAGGACTGGCACCCAAGACTGTGACTCAGATCCAAACAGGAGGGCAAAGCAAGAGAATCCTTTCTCAGTTCCACCAAAGAGCTTCCTGCAATTGCTCTCTGATCAGACAGTTGGTTTCCCCATTATCTGTAGGCCTGGAGCTCTAGAAAATTGCAGTAGCTGCTGCTGTTGCTGTTGCTGCTTCTTCTGTTGCCCACCCTGGGTGCTGTGACTGGATCATTTTCTTCTCTCAGCTAGGTCCCAATAGACTTTCCCCAGTGACCTTTTCCTTTGTCTTTGGCATTTATTGGTTGAGAAGTCTGGAAACCACCACAACTGTCAGTGATTCAGTCCACAGATATTTGCTCCGCCCTGACTTGTGTGAGTGCAGCCCTTGTGGGAATATGCTCAGCTCCCAGTCAGGTGTGGCCAACCCTTTCTGTCAGCCTGCCAGGCTGTCTTCAGGAGCTTTGTTTCACTCTGTCATTTTTGGGTTCTGTAGCTCTAAAGTTTTTAAGAGTCATTTTTACAGGTATTAGAGGTAATTTGGAAATGAACTCAAACAAGCATCCATTTGTACTCCATGACCTTGGCTCCACCCCACAACTTTTTCTCAATTCTTCTTTTTTGAATTGATGAAGCACATCCTTAAAATACTACCAATGTGACAGTCCATTTCCAGCCCACCTCTTAAAATACTTAGGAAGACATTTATATTTGGGGGCAAAATATGTCATTTCAAGAGGAAATTTACACTATATCCAGGAAAACAAAGAGAAAAACAATTTAGGTACATATGTGCTTAAACTGTGTCAAAAACAATGAATAAAAGAAAAATTATAAAAAGAAAGTAAATAAATATTTAATTAAATTTAACATGTGTTTATTATGTTTCTACTACGTGTAAGGAGATGCGCTAAGTGCTGGGGAAACAAAGACAAAAGCAAATCAGTCTTCATCCTCAAAATCCATAATAGCTCTAATTATTTTGTCCATAAACTCTTAAACACTTTTTACATTCATTAGCTCAACTGACTTCACAAAAATTATATCGCATAGGGACTATAGATTTTATAATTGCTGTACTGCAGATAAGAAAACTGAGATCCAGAGAATTAAAACAAATAATCCATGGTTGTGCTGAATACGCTGTCTTGTAACTGCAGGAAGTTCAAAGGTCACTTAAATGTGTTTGGTCTAGCATTCCACAAAATGAAGGAAAAAATTTGCACAAACAATATACAGATTTTTTATATACTTGGATAGACAACTTAGCATATTAGTATGCCATTATTTTTTACTTTGAACAGGCAGAAAAAGTGATTAAATTCATGACAGATTTCCTTAAACTGATAAAATCACAGATACTTGATCTACAATACCTAAATATTCTCAAAGTGGAGCTACATGCACTAAAATCATGGAATACTCTAATCTCAGGAGAATCAAAAACACAGAATAATGAAGAGACATGCTAGGTCTTAATATGTTATAATATATTGTTGACAGTGCCTTTCTACTAAGACGAGGTCAGAGAAAGGGGTGGGCATTCCAATGGTAAAAATTATGGTAAGAAGCAATTGAGTCCATGAAATTTTAAATTAATTTAATGAAGAACCATTTTAAGTAGATTCTTTACTGAGGATTTTTGAAAAACACATGGGCTAGAGTCACCTATGGTAGGAAAGCACATTAATATCAACATTTTAAAATATGTATGTCAATACATATGTTAAATAATTAATTAATGACAAAATATTGTTTTTTGTTTGTTTGTTTTTTTTGTTTGTTTGTTTTGCTTTTTGGAGGGCAGTTGGGGTTAAGTAACTTGCCCAAGGTCACACGGGTAGGTTTTTGTTTGTGTGCGCATTAAGTGTCTGCAGCCGGATCCGAAGTCAGGTCATTCTGACTCCAGGGCCCATGCTCTACTCACTGTGCCACCTAGCCGCCCCAAATGACAAAATATTGAACATGTTTTATTGTGGTTCAGTCATGAACAACTCTTTGTGGCTTCCTTTAGGGTTTTCTTGGCAAAAATGATGGAATGCTTTGCCATTTCCTTCTCCAACTAATTTTACAGATAAGGAGCTGAGGCACATAGGGTTATATGACTTGACCAGAGTAACATAGTTTATTAGCATCTGAGACCAGATTTTAATGCAGGAAGAGACAAACTTCCTAATTTCAGATCCAGCTCTCTATCCACTGTGCTACCTAGCTTCCTATGTATTTGAAGCAACATACTAATCACTGGGTATGCAAAGGGATAACTGAATGAACTCCTTGTCTAACCATGTCATAATCTGTGTTACTATAATCCTTCATTTATTTTTGAAAGAACTAATTGTTAAACTGAATTTTGCCTTATTCTGAGGAGATCAGAGTGTTTTTGGGCTAACAGAATTTAGGATGCATAGAAGCATTGAGAAAGTCCTATCAACTATAACCCTCCCCAATTTTATTTACTTTGTTATTTTGTTTGTTTGGATATGGTGTGTATTCTATGGCACTAGTGAACACATTCAGTAAATTTGCAACTCCTTGTTTTACATGTCACTTAATTTCTGTATTGAGAACACAATGAAAGAGTTCCTTGGATATTATGTTATGGAATTATAAGACTATTTTTTTCTTTTCTTTCTTTTAATTAATTAATTGATTACTTTTTTAATTTTCAGCATTCATTCCCACAAGATTTTGAGAAATAATTTTTCTCCCCTTCATTCCCCTAACCCAACAACACACAAAATAGCAAGCCTTACTGAATACTCATTCCCCTGATCTGTTCTCTCTTATATGCTCTGCCATCTGCCCCTTAACTTTTGACAAAAAGGGTTTCTATATCAGAGTACCTATATATCTTTTTTCCCAGTTGCATGTAAAAAGCACATTTTTAAACATTTCTTTTTAAAACTTTGAGTTCCAAATCTGGCCTCTTTTAATGAGCACCCACACATAAATGTTACTAGTAGTGTAACATTGAGCAAGTTACTGAACCCCAATTGCTTAAAAAAACAAACAAAACAATCAAACAAACAAACAAAAAAAACTTTGAGTTCCAGATTTTTTCCCTTCTTCTTTCCTCACCTACCCCCACTGGAAGATAAGCAATTTAGTATAGCTTGTACATGTTCAATTACCCACATCATTTCCATCATAGTTATATGGTGAAAGACTAACTACACTTCCCTCCCTCCTATCTCACCCTTCCACTTATTTTATTTTCTACAATCTTTTGACCTTCTTTTTACAACACTTTCATAGAGAGGAGGAAAGGAATGATGTAAGTTCACAAAAAAATAGAAAAAATAAAGAATTAACGACTAAACTGTTGTGCTCCTGACCCTCTTATTCTACCTATTACCTAAATTCCTCAAAATCAGTCAAGGAAGAGAAAGTGTCTAAACCATACCTTATTATTATTGGTCATTTTAGAAGGGGCCAGAGATGGAGATCTGTCAACCTAGAATGCCATGTTTGACATTGTGTTTTGTTGAGTAAAAGTTCACAAATTGACGTGGGAAAGAAAAACTTGTATAAAAAATCTTGATGGATACAGATAGGATGAATTCATATATTGAAGTTGATGTCAGAATGTAGTTGGGAATGATAAAAATATAGGAAGCATACCAAGTATAAATTTAAGTTGAATAAACCAGCGTCCGTGTCCAGAAGTAGATTTAGCACATGGCTTTGGATAGTGAAGTCTTTGTATATAGAATAGATAGAGATATTTTTTTTGTTGTTGTTGTTGTCATTCATTTGTTTCAGTTGTTTTGAATTCTTCATGACCTCATCGGGTTTCTTGACAAAGATACTGAAGTGGTTTTCCATTTCTTTCTCTAGTCATTTTACAGATGATGAAACTGAGGCAATTAGGATTAAGTGACTTGCTCAGGGTCACACAGCAGGTAAAGGTCTGAGTCTAGATTTGAACACATGAATTTTCCTGATTCTAAGTAAAGTGCTCTAACCGCTGCACCGCTTACCTGCCAAAAGTCAAAATTATTTTTCATGTTTCAAGTTAGATATTTAGGCACAAAGAAACAGAAAAATGAGGGAATTCAAAAAATATAAGTGGATTACTTTCTCAAGCATATTCTTGAAAATTCAACTGCCAGTGAAATATATATATATATATGAAAATTGAATTGAGAAAAATGCCTTTTCTTTTTTATGACCTGTTTTGAAGGAATTTTTAAAGTATAGGAATAACAGAGCTGACAGGGTGTGTTACTGTTTGGAGCAGAAAATAGTACACATATTTATCTGATGAGACAGCTGAGTGAGACATATGGGTAAGCAGTAGATAGAACTTTCATAGTTCAAATCCTTCTTCAGATACATATACCCTATGTGATCCTATACCTTGAACATTTTTTTAGTTCACTATCTTTAAAACGGTGATAATAATAGCAATTACCTATCTAAGGTGTATGAGGATCAAATAAGACAGCATATGTACATAAATACTAGAAAACTGTCAGGAAGTTTCTTTGCATAGATTGATAAGACCAGAATGGCATATGGGTGTTTATAGAAAATTAGTACCTCCAGTGTGAGGACTGCCCCAAACCCCTTTCAGGACTGTTTTCCATCTCTTGTGTCCATCTGCCATACAATTCTCACCTGTGGCTCCAAGAAGCCGTAGCATATATAGCTGCCACACCCTGGTAAACCATTTTAGCAGAGAGGGTATATATCAGGTTGGGGTTAACTGAGGGACCTCAGACTTGTTGGTTAGTGAGAGTGTGCCTTCCCCAACCATCTGAAGACTTCCCCTGCAGAAATGGAGAACAATAACAATTTGTTTAAAAGAAGGCTGCTAAAGGAAGCATTGTCAAGGGTTTACAGTTTGGTCAGGCATCAAAGATGCTGATGTTATCCACTGCATTTGAGGCTGTCTCTAGTGATCTTGAATTTTGGCCTGCTACCAGACTAAGATAAATCTAGAAGAGAGAATGAGGTCGATGACTTTATGTAAAACTGCCTCAATTAAATCCAGTTTATGCACCAGTCAAAAGACATCATCCATACAATTTTGCTATTTTTATGTATCTCAAAGCACCTTGGCAGTAGGTGAGGGATGAAGCAGCAAGAATGGATATATTAAGATCTTTAGACAGAGCCCTGCACACAGGCAGCCCAAATCAGATTATTATCCTCTCACAGGACTATTAAAGCAGTGGAATTTTACAACCTCCTGAGTATCTGAGCAGTTTTCTTAAGAACTACAATGCTCTTCTCTTGGAATGAGGAAGCATCTAGAAAAGATGCCCTAAAATTGGCTGTTTCAATTAATCTAATTCTGGGCTGCTCACTACAGCAGGCAGGGATCCTACCCTGTGTTGGAAATACACACACACACACACACACACACACACACACACAAGACTTTTACAAAAATGATTACAGTCACCATTAGCACATAGAGTGTGCAAACACTTATGGATGACACTAAATCCAGTAGACCTGACAGATTAAGAACTCTTGTGGTGAGAGACCTCGGCAAGTATCTCATACGAACAGCAGCCCTTACTTAAATAAGGTAGGGAAACAATGGTCAGCTTTCCTAAGATGGAGCTGATACACATTCCTCTGGAGTGACTGTATTGAAGGGGGGCACACAGAAGCAAGTGTAAGTTCTGCAAGTAAAACTAGTCTAGTCAGTAAGCTTGTATGCCTCTCAAAAGAGTGAATGAGAGGCTCATAACAATGCAATTGCCATTTGAAAAAAGTACCATTCCACCATGATAAGCCCTGATGAGGTCAGAGGAAAAAAATTATGAAGAGCTGGAGACTCTCACCATCCATCAGTGTGCTGAAAGAAGACAAGCTTATAATTCTGGGTGACTTTAATGCAAGAGTAAGCACAGACTATGAGACAGGGCATGGAATCTTTGGGAGTAATGGAGTCAAAAATATCAACACAATAGTCCCTTACTATTGAAGGCTTGTTCATCTCATGACCTTCTTATCACATTTCTATTTATCTTTATGCAATGAAGTTTGCTGAATACACATTGACAGTAATAATTGAAATTCAATAGATTATGACATAAAGAGAAGAGACAGACAGAATGTGAGAGTGATGAAAGTGACGTGTGCCTTTGAGTACTTGATTAATCATAAACTTGTCATCTCTAAGCTAAACTTTGCTATTCAACAAAATCAGCAGCTCCAAGGCAAAATGAATACCAGGAGACTTGATGTCAATAGATTAGAACACTTAGAACATTAAAGAGAATGAGCAGGCAAAGAAGAATTCTGATATGCAACAATGGAGGGAACTTCTAAATCAATGAGATCACAGATCCATTAGGGTATGCACAAAAACATACTCAACAGTTATGTGAGCCCAACTAAATCTACTCTTTACAAAAGAGAAAAATGTAAACAACTACAGAGACATATGTAATATATATACATACATACATACATACATACATACATATATATATATACCTGAGATTGAAGTCTATCCTTCTTTAACTAAACTTCCAACTAAAGAAGAGGTTTTGAATGCCATTGGTCTCCACTCATGAGGCAAAGAATTTTGGTGCTGATTTTATTTCAGATAAGGGGTATGCTGCTCATACAAAAGCTGAATGAAACCTTCTGGGTTATAGGCAAGAGGAAGTAATCCTTCAGGAGATCAAGGATGCCCCCATTTAACATCTCTATAAAGGAAAAGGAAATAGGTGGTCCTGTGACAATCTCAGAGGTGGTCTATTTCTTTATTACTGCTGGCAAGATTCTTGTCAGAATCCTCCTTAATTGGCTGATCTTTCATCTGGAAGATGGTCTTTTACCTGAGAAACAGTGTCTTCAGAAATGGCTGAGGAAAAGCAGATATGGTTCACTGCCAAGTAACTACAGGAGATATACAGGAAGAGAACAGAGGTCTGTACACATTGTTGTCTACCTGACCAAAATGTTTGATCCTGTTAATTGTGAGGATTCATGTAGAACATAGCAAATTTGGTTGTCTTGAGAAGTTCATCAATATTGTTCAGCAGTTCCATGACAGCATGTTTACACATGTTCTGGATAACAGATGATGCTCTAGCACTTTTCCTGTCAGCAGTTTAGTGCAGCAGGGCTTTGTGTTTGCTCTTATACTCTGTAGCATTATATTTTCGTCAATGTTGTCAGACACTTTAAATGAGTATGAAAATGTCATCAAGGTCAGCTACTGGACTGATGGAAATTTATTTAACTTTAAAAAGCTGCAAGTCAAAACTATAATGGAGAGCGAGTTGGTCTATGACTTTTTTGTTTGCAAATGATTATGCACTCAATGCAGCCTCTGAGAATGAGATGCAACAGAGTCCAGATTGATTATCTGTCACTTATATTAATTTTGGCCTGGCAATTAACAAGAGAACAAAGGTTCTCCAACATCCAGCATGATTTCTATCCACACATACAAACATCAGTTACAGAAGGTGGAGAAAATTTGAATGCCTTGGATAAGTTCACTTACCTTGATAATATACTTTCCAGAAATGTCCACATAGATGATGAGGTTGACACATGCATTGCCAGAACTAGTTCAATGTTTGGGAGGCTCCAAAGGAAAGTATGGGAGAGGAGAGTTATTAGCCTGCCTACCAAACTGAAGGTCAGCAGAGCAGTTGTGGTGACCTCATTGTTGTTTGCCTATGAAACCTGCTCAGGTACCAGTGCCATGCCATGAAACAACATTGCTTCCTTTAGAATTGTCTTAGGAAGTTTCTGAAGATCACTTGGTATAAAGTACTAGACACTGAGGTCCTTTCTTAAGCTGTACTTCCCATTACAACTCTAATGCAGGGTGCAGAGCCAAGATGTCAAAATAGAAACATCACTTCCACAGAGCTCCAGAGCACACCACTTCAAAATTATCTTATAGGGGGAATCTGAACGGCATCTTGAGCTCCAGAACCCACAAAATGACACAGAGAAGCTAACTGCCTTCTGAGGACAGTCCTGCAGCCCAACAGGGAATGGCCAAAGCAGCACTCTGGGAGCCTAGCCCAGGACCACATGAATTGGAGGTTTTAGCCCCAGGGTGGCAGGACCAGCAACCAGCTGGAGAGACTCCAGGCCACGCGCAGCTCTGGTGTTTCCAGAATTACCAACACATAGATGCCACAGACAAAGTGAGAGGTTAATGCCCTATGGACTTTGAGACTCATTAGTTGGGAGAGCGGGTCGGCCTCTTTCCCTGGGTGTGAGAGACCACTGAGAAGTTTCAGCACACCATGGACACACACAGCAGCTTCAGTTCCTGCCCTGCTAATTGTAGGGCAAACTGGAGATAAGTCTTGGGGGGTAATCACTCTTGATTTAACATTCTTGGATCTGTACTGTGGTCTGGGCTGGAAGTCGTGGGGTATGTGACCAGCTTGCCAGAGTGTGTGGGGTCTTCAGAGAGGGCAACCAACTAATACCTCCAGCAGTTGGACAAACCCCAACGATTGGGACAGAAGCTCCCCTGCCTGTTGGCAGAGTCATACTGTGGCAACAAACCCAAAAGACAAGCAATTGAGTGGCAAAATGCCTAGGCAAATGAAACAAAATAAACAGAAAAAATCAACATCAGACTCCTATTTTGGGGGCAAAGAGGATCAAAGAATAGGACAGGAGGAGGACGGGCAGGACAAAACTCCTACACCAAAAGCCCCAAATGGAAATATGAGCTGCTTAAAGGACATAGAGGACCTTAAGAAGGATTTTGAAATCAAATAAGAGAAGTGGATGAAGAATTGGGAAGAGAAATGAAAATGATGCAAGAAAATTATGAAAGGAGAGTCAACAGCCTTACTGAGGAAAATAACACCTTAAAAATAGAGTAACTCAAATGGCAAAATAGGTTCAATAAGACAATGAGGAGAGGAATGCCTTAAGAAGCCAAATTTTCCAGATGGAAAATGAATCTCAAAGGGTCACTGAGGATAATTTTTCCTTCAAATTTAGAATGCACCAAAGGAAATGATTGCTGTTAAACAGATCCAAACAAATGAAAGAATAGAAGGCAATGTGAAATATATCATGGAAAACAACAACAACAACAAAAAAAAAAACATTGACCTGTAAAATAGATCCAGGAGAGATAATTTAAAAATTATTGGACTACCTGAAAACCATGATCAAAGAAAAATCCTAGAAATCATCCTTCAAGAAATTCTCCAGGAAAATTGCACTGATGTTTTAGAACCCGAGGTAAAATAGAGGTTGAAAGAATTCACTGACCACCTCCTGAAAAAGATCCCAAAAAGAAAACTTCTGGGAATATTATAGCCAGGTTTCAGAATTCCCAGTTCAAGGAGAGAATATTTCAAGTAGCCAGAAAGAAACAATTTGAATACTGTGGAAATGCAATCAGGATAACACAGGATCTGGCAGCTTCTACACTGATGGAGCAAAGGGCTTGGGATATGATATTCTGCAGGGCAAAGGACTTGGGATTAAAACCAAGAATCACCCAGCAAAACTGAGTATCGTGTATCAAGGGAAAATTTGGTCATTCAGTAGAATAGAGGACTTTCAAGCATTTTTGAGGAGAAAACTATAGTTGAATAGAAAATTTTACATTCTGATACAAGAAGTAAGAGATGCTTGAGAACGTAAACAGGGAAAAGAAACCATCATGAACTTATCAAAGTTTAACAGTTTACATTCCTACTTGGAAAAACAATAACTGTAACTGATGAAACTTTTCTCCTTATGAAAATAGTTGAAGATGGGTATATGGGAATATGAATACCTATGTGAATGTGTGTGTGTGTGTATTTAGAGGTATACATAGATAGAGGGCACAGGTTGAATGTAATAGGTAGGGATGATACTTAAAAGGTGAAATTAAGAGGTGAGAGAGAATATAATGAGAGGAAATGGGGAGAGCCAGAATGCGGTATTTCATTTCATATAGAAGAGGCAAGGGAAAATGGTTACAAGAGAGGGGAAGAACAGGAAAGCTCAACGGCAAAACCTTATTTTCATTGAATTTGGATCAGGGAGAGAATAACACACATACTAAATAGGATATCACACCCTACAGGAGAGTGGGGGGAAAGAGGATTTTGAGGAGGGACGATGGAAGGGTGGGCGGAAGATAAGGGGGTGGGGAGGAAAGTTGGAAACACCCCTATATGAAAAGCAAAAGGATCAAAGTAGGGATTAGAACAAGTGGGAGGTGGAATAGGAGGGAGGGAAATATAGTCAGTCTTTTACAATATATCTACTATGGTAATGTTTTGCCTAGCTACAAATGCACTACATAATGAACTGCTTATCTTCCCAGTCAAGGTGGGTGACAAGAGAAGAAGGGAATGAATCTGGAATTCAAAGTTTTAAAATCAAATGTATAAAAATGTATAAATACTAATATTAATACTATTTTGCATATAACTGGGAAATAAGTTATATAGGCATTGGCGCATGGAGATTCACATTACTGGGAGAGTCTAGGTGGGGTATGGAAGAAGATATTGGAGAAAGCAGATGGGGTGAGGGGATATCTGGTGCGACTGCTATTCTGGCACGGTGGGTAGGGAAAAAAGTGAAAGGGTGAAAAAAAAGTCGTAACTCAATATCTGGCAGAAATGAATGAGGTAAAACACAATTTAATAAAGCATTTGGGAACTGAAAAAAACAAAAAAACAAAATTCTACTGCAAATTTCTGATTTTCTAAGGACATTGTTAAAATGTCAAATGTACATTTACCTAAAAGATTATTTTATGGAGAAGCCACACAGGGGCAGTTCCCACATGAAGTTCAAAAGAAGTGATTCAGTGATACTTTCAAGGTCTCTCTGAAGAACTTTAAAATTGTTTGTGAGACATGGGAGACACTGGAAGAGAATTGTCCAGCATAGGGTGCTCACACTAAAATAGAACATATGCTCTGTGAGCCAAGCAGAATTGTTGTAGCTCAAATGAAACATGAGATATACAATTTAGGAGATTTCTCCACCCCAAATGTTCATATGGACTACTTTTGCCAGCCTGTGGTAAAACCTCTGACATCATACAGGTCTGATCAATCACAGTCAGACACTGCAATTTGGCCCCATGTTCATAAGTATGACAACAATGGAATTGCCTAAAAGTAAATTACAAATTACCAACAATAGTAATACAATGTTATATTCAGAGAACCATACTAAGATTAATATCAGTTTTTGTATAAATGCAAAACAGTGAAAATAACTTCTTATGAGCTCTTGGTGACAGATTGTATAAAAGAAATGGTACATTTTAGCGCAAATGTAACTTTAAATTACAAATATTTTCCTAAGATGTAATAAATGAACATATCTTGAATAATCAACCTATTTGTGTTCTTGGGAATATATTTGAATCCTACAGGAAATGAATATATAATGTATTGAATCTTACAGAAAATGAATATAAAATAGAATTTCTTCTTCATTATATTAAGCTTGATTACATGGATTATTTCTGATTATTATACTATAACAGCTGGAGGTACATTTGATTTCCATCTTAATGTAGTACATTTTTTGCCATCATTAAGTTTCGATAAAGGAATTCATTGAATTTGCATAAGTTTCAGAGTTGAAAAATGCAAAAAATTTCCTTGGATTATGTGATATTTTTGTGGGTGATTCTTTATAAACTGTGACTGTCATTTCTGTTGTAATAGAAATACTGAGATAAATATTTCCATGTATTCTTCTATAAAATTTCTGGTAAGCATCTGCCACATGAGGAAAATAACTTGGTGTATATCTTTTTTGTTTTTTAGTAGCAAATGGTGGAGTTTTAGAATTACCATTTAGATATTTATGAATAACATTAAGCTCTATATTTTCAGTACAAAGCCTGTTTAAAAAAAATCACTTCACGCAATAGAGGTGATTTATGTCAATAGAGACATTAGTTAGATAATATTTTATAGAAAAGGAAACTGAGGAACAGAGATAGGGCAATAAAAATTCTCCCTGGTTACAATATTTTAATGAATCGCCCAAGGTATATATCACAATTCATTTAGGATGTTTTATTCTTAGTGTCACACTCATTGATTTATTTCTATAAATTTCCCAAAGGGGTATTGTATACCTGCCATGCTGGAGACTATCCTCTATATCTTATATTATGAGATAATAGATTTGCACAGTGCCCAACACATGGTAAAAGCTTAAAAATGCCTGTTGATTGAGTGACTGATATGGTTAGTAACAAAGCACACAGACTGTCCCCAACTATTTCTACACAACTTGTATCCTGCCTACTCAGATCATATATATATGTCTTTTATTATCTTTTATAAGACTTAATTTATATAATTGTTGTTAGTAATAAGTTGTGGCCTATAGATACCTTTACAAATCCTTCCTTTGTCCTTTTAGTTGCCTGTACTAACCTTAGATATTGGCAGAATAGGTAACTGAGAACTAACTCTTGAGTAAAGCTGGGATATTCTGGTCTTGGTCCTTTGATTGTATGCGGAACATGTATCCTGAGAGTTTGGATTAAAATGATATCTAGAGGGATAATATTGGATGAAAATTAGATATTAACTTCTTATGAGCAGTTCTTTTATCAAATTTGTTCCCTCGTACCTAAGGCTCTTTAAGATATGTAATTTTTTGAGGGGAAAGGAGAAAAGAAATTTTCAAACTGAAAATTTCTGGATTGGGCTCCAGTAAAATAAAATTTGCTTTAAAAATAAAAGGCATAGAGTGTTACGAGAAGATAAAAGGAAGGATACTGAAAACAAGTTTCTTTGCTAGACCTATACCAAGAATAATATACAACAGATACCTACCTCATGGGCAGTCTATGTCATTTCAAAAAGCTCTAAATGTTAAGAAAATCTTTACTATGTTGAAGCAATACATGCATTACTGGCATTTTCAATTGTTGCTGTAGGCTCATCAATATGTACTCTCTCATTTATTTCAGCAAATATTATTGAGTGATTTCTATGTATAAGATATTGTGCTAGGCTCTGGAAATTAAAAAGATGAAGAAATAAAGAGCTCATTTCCTCAAGGAGGTTACAATGTACTAGGAGATATCCAATATGTACACAGATAAGAATGTGAACAAGTTAGAATGTGAGAAAGGCAGAGCTTTACAATGAATTCTAGGAAAAATATGGAAAGGAAAAGAAAAATTTTAGTCTAGAAAGGCTTTATGAAAGACAGATGACCTGAATTCATATAAGTAAAAAAGATGAAAAATTTAACAATTAAAATTGAGCAGGGAGATGGGTAGGTGGCACAGTGAATAGAGCACCAGCCCTAAAGTCAGGCGGACCTGAGTTCAAATAAGGCTCCAAACACTTAACACTTACTAGTCATGTGACCTTAGGCAAGTCACTTAACCCCAATTGTCCTGCTTTCCACCCTCCAAAAAAAAAAGCCAAAATATTGAGTAGCTAGTACATTCCAGGAATCAGTAGGGGTATGGCCTATATAAATGCATGGATGAAAGAAATTACGTGTCAAGGTAGAGGAATAGCCAGTATGATAGTTCAGTTGAAACACCAAATAACTGAAGAGAAATTATGTGCAGTAAATAGCTAAGTCATTCACATTTGATCATTACTGCTACTGTGTACAGTGTCTGCCTGGTTTTGGTCACTTCACTTTACGCCAATTCATGCAAAGCTTTCCTGATCTTCATTTGTTACAGAGCAATAGTTTTCCATCACGATCATGTTTCACAACTTGGTTAGCCTTTCCTCAACTGATGAGGGTTCCCTCAACTTCTAATTCTTTGCCACCACCAAAAGAGCTGTTATAAATATTTTGATACATAAAATTCTTTTTTTTCTTTTTTATAATCTCTTTGGGATACAGACCTAGTAGTGCAATTGCTGAGTAAAAGGGTATATTCACTTTAAAACTTTTTGGGCATAATTCTACATTGTTCAGCAACTAAATCATGTACACATTTTGACCTTAACTTAATAAACTGTGTGAGATGTTAATCTATAACTAGTTTCTGCCTAAATATTTTCTAGTTTTCCCAACAGTTTTTGCCAAATAATGAGGTCTTATCCCAAATCCTTTGATCTTCAGGTTTATCAAACAATAGATTATTATGGGTATTCACTACTGTGTATTGTATACCTAGCCTATTCCACTGATACACCACTCAATTTCTTGACTAGTACCAAATTGTTTTGATGACTACTGCTTTTGTAATCTAGGCAGAGATGTGATATTTCTAGGCCAACTTCCCTGAATTAATTTTTTTCCCTTTGAATCCCTTGATATTATTGCCATTTTGTTCTTTTAGACAAATTACTAAATATTTTTTCTAGCTTTATAATATATTATTTTTAGGGGATTTGATTGTTATGACCCAGAATAAGTAAATTAATTTAGGTCAAATTGTCATTTTCATTATATTGGCTTAGTCTACAAATGAACAAATAATATAATTCCAGTTGTTTTATTTAATTTTATTTGTGTGAAAAGTGCATTGTAATTGTCTTCATATAATTCGTGGGTTTGTCTTGACTACGAGAATCCAAGTCTAAAATTATTTTAAATTTAATTTTTCTATCTCTTGCTGCTATAGTTTGATGATAACATATAGAAGTGCAATTGTTGTTGTTGTTCAATTGCCTTAGTTGTGTCAAACTCTCAATGATCCAATTTGGGATTTTCTTGGCAAAGATACAGGAGTTTGCCATATTTTTTCTCCACCTCCTTTCACAGATTAGGAACTGGGGCAAAAATGGTTAACTGACTTGCCCAGGGTCACACAGATAGTAAATGTCTGAGGACAGATTTGTACTCATGAAGTAATCCTGATTCTAGACCCAACATTCTGTTCACTGAGCCACCTAACGATCCAATATTTAGAAATGCTGATGACTTATATGTGTTTCTACCCCTCACCTTTGTGGAAGTTGTTATTTATCTCAAATATTTTTTGCTTATTTTGTGGGGGGAGTATCTTGCTTTATTATTATTATTATTAGTATTATTAGTATTTGCTTTTTGGAGGGGGAAGGCTTGTCAATTGAAGTTAATTGACTTGTCCCAGGACACATGGCTAGTAAGTGGTAAGTGTCTGAGGCTGGACTTAAACTCAGATCCTCCTGACTCCAGGACCGGTGCTCTATTCACTGCACCATGCAGCTCTCCCAAAATTTCTTTTTCTAAGATTGGGTTGCTTAAGTATTCTATTTCCTCTTTTATTAATCTGGGTGATTTATAGTTCTGTAAATAATCATCAATTTCACTTAGATCTCAGATTTATTAGCTTATACTGCAGCAAAATTACCCATAATAATTGCTTTAATTTCCTCTTCATTGGTTGTGAATTTACATTTTTAACTTTTATATTGGCAATTTGTTGTTGTTTTTCTTAATTTTACAAAATCTTACTAACTATTTTTTTCTATTTCACCCCACCCACAAACACACAAATTAGTTCAATGGATTTCTTACTTTCAAATTTATAATTTTCTCCTTTGATATTTAGGATTTCCTATTTTGTGTTTAATTGGGGATATTTTATTTGTTCTTTTCACAGTTTATTTTTTATATGCATGCACAATTAACTGATCTGCTTGTTTTATATATGTATATATTTTTGGAGGGGGGAAGTCAGGGCAATTGGTGTTAAGTGATTATTAAGTGATAATTACGCAAGGTCATACCAAGAGTAAGTATTAAGTGACTGAGTCTGGATTTGAACTCAGGTAATCCTGAGGGCCAGTGCTCTATTCACTGCATCACCTAGCTGCCCCTCATTCTATATGTTGATGTAATTATTTAAAAGATACACAATTTCCTTATGTATTGTTTTGACTTTATTCTATAAATTTTCCTATGTTGTCTCATTTTATTAATTCTCTTTGATGAAATTATTGATTGTTTCTATAATTTGTTCTTTGACCCCCTCATTTTTTAGGATGAGTTTATTAAGTGTCCACTTAATTTTAATCTATGTTTTCATGGCCCTTGTTTGGTTGTAATTTTAATTCACTATCATTTGAAAGATATGGATTTAATATTTCTACTTTTGTGCATTTGGTTGAGAGGTTTTTATGCACTAAAATGCTCAAATTTTTTGTAGGTGATATGTAACACTAAGAATAATGTATATTACTTATTATTCCCTTTCATTTTTCTTCAGTGTAATGTATTAGGTAAGTAATAAATTAGAGTAAATGGTCCAAAGTAAAATTAACAGAATCAGGAAAGCATTGTACACTGTAACAGCAATATTATGTGATGATCAATTGCAAATAATTATTCCTAGGAAAAAAACTATCTAAAAAAAGTTCAAAGGACTTATGATGAAAAACTATATCCCTACCTCCCCCTAGAAAAATAATGAATGGTGTCTGAAAGCAGATTGAAACCTCTAAAATTATCTATATTTTCCTTTTTGGTCTGTATTTTGTCTCACAACTTGACTAATATGGAAATATGTTTTGCATGATTGTAATTACATCAAGTTTCTTCCCTTCACAATAGGAAGTAAAAGGAGGGAGGAAAGTAGAAAGGGAATTTGGACCTCAAAGTTTAATAATGGAAGGTAAAAAAAAAATTTACATATAATTGAAAAAATAATAAAATGAAAAAAAGTTGCTGTTTTTTTTTTCCTTCAGCCTACCCCAATCCTCGCTTCTATATATCATTCCCTATCTATTTTTATCCTCTGCCCTCCTAGATTCCTATAGGGTAAAATAAATTTCTATACCCAATTGGATGTATTTTTTATTGCCTCTTTGATAAAGTTCTGATGAGAGTAATGTTTAAGGATTGCCTCTCTGCCCCACCTGCCATCGGAACCTCCACTCTAAAATCTGTTTTCTGTTTCCATTATGTGTGAAATAATCAATAGCATTCTACGTTTTCTTTCCCCCATTTCCCACTGAAAACTGCTTTCTAACTCTTCTTTAAGTTAGAGTCAGCTCACACCTGAGCCTTCTCTAATATGCCTTATGTACCTTCTAATTGAACTAATGATAAAGTTCTTAGGAGTTATACATATCATATTCCCATCTTCAAATGCAAACGGTTTAATCTTATTGATTCTTTTATGATTTCTCTTTCATGTTTACCTTTGTATGCTTCTCAGGGTCTTTTATTTGAAAGTCAAATTTTCTGTTCAGTTCTGGCCTTTTCACTAAGAATGCTTGACATTCCTCTATTTAGTCAATATTCATATTTTTCTGGGAGGACCCTATGTATGCATGCACATATGTGTATGTGTGCATATACATATATATGTGTATATATACATGTACAGACATACATATTTACATGATTGTGTACTAATAGCATGTACATATGTATACATATAAATGTGTGCATAGGTTATGATTATGGTTATGGTTACAGTTAAATAGTTATATATGACTCGTATTATTTTATATGTAGCTATATAGTTGTATGCATACATACACACATACATGTACACACATGTGTACACATGCATATATAAATGTGTATGTGTTATTGGCTCTCATCATAGTTCTTTGACTCCACAGTATTACATTCCAATCTTTCAGATTTATCTTTTTGTTGTTGTTGAAGCTGGTATTATTGCATTATTCTGATTGTGGTTCCATAATATTGGAATTGTTTCTTAATGGCTGCTGGCTATATCTTTTTTTTTAATTAAACAAATGCTTTATTAACTTCTGAATTACATAATTCATTTCCACCAAATTTTGAGTTACAATTTTCCACAATTTTTCCCTACCCACCACCCCAGAATAGCAGTCACACTATAGATCCCCTCCTCCAATCTGCTCTCTTCCATTTCTTCTCCCATACCTGCTGTGACTTTGCCATTAGGGCAAGGTGAATCTCTGAGCCCCAATGCCTGGACATCTTATGAAACATTTAGTTTTAAAACTTCAATTTTCTGCTCCATTGCCTTCCACCCTTGTCACCTGCTCCCTCTGAGGAGATAAGCAATTCAGTATGTGTTGTACATGTATAGCTATGCAAAGCATTACCTTAGTGTATATATATATATATATATATATATATATATATAGTAGAAGACTGCTTATATTTCCCTCCCACCCATGTCACAAGCCACCTGGTCCATTCCCTACTTTGATCCTGTCCCTATTTGATAGTGGATACTTCCAACCTCCCCTACCCCCAGAATGCACTCCCCTCCATCCTCCCCGCTCTCATCCACCTTTCCCCTACTCTCCTGCAGGGTGAGATATCCCATTTAGAATTGTATGTGATTCTCTCCTTGAGCCAACTTCAATGAGAATATGGTTTTGACTTTTTGCCTTCCTGTTCTTCCCCTCCCCTGCAACTACTCCTTGCCTCATCTACATGAGATAGTTTACCCTACCCTGTCTCTCCCCATCTCCTCTTGCCACTTTCCTCTCTCACCTCTTGACTTTACCCCTCAAGAATCATCCCTTCCCAACAAATTCAACCTGTGCCCTCTATCCAAGTATACCTGTTAACATATGCCCACATACCCTTCTTCAACTATTTTCGTAATGAGAAGGGTTTCATCAGACACAGTTATTGTTTTTCCATGTAGTAATGTAAATAGTTGAACTTTGATAAGTTCCTTTTGATTTCTTTTCCTTGATTACCTTCTCAACCATCTCTTGCTTCTTGTGTCGGAATGTCAAATTATCTATTCAACTCTGTTTTTTTTTTTTCCTCAAGAATGTCTGAAACTTCTCTATTCCACTGAATGACCATATTTCCCCATGAAACAAGATACACAGTTTTACTGGGTAGGTGACTCTTGGCTTCAATCCCAGCTCTCTTTTGTCCTCTGGAATATCATATTCCATGCTCTTTGATCCCTCAGTGTAGAAGCTACCAGGTCCTGTGCTATCCTGATTGTGTTTCCACAATATTGAAATTGTTTCTTCCTGGCTGCTTGTAGTATTTTCTCTTTGATCTGGGAGTTCTGGAACATGGCTAAACTATTCCTAGCAGTTTTCTTTTTCGGATCTTCTTCAGGCCACCAGTGATCTCTGGATTTTTCAACCTCTATTTTCCCCTCTGAGTCTAACACATCAGGACAATTTTCCTTTAGAATTTCTTGAAGGATGATTTCTAGGTTCTTTCTTTGATCATGGCTTTCAGGTAGTCCATTAATTTTTAAATTAGCTCTCCTGGATCTATTTTCCAGGTCTGTGGTTTTTCCCATTAGATATTTCACATTTCCTTCTATTCTTTCATTTGTTTGGGTTTGTTTAACAGCATCTTGATTTCTCATAAAGTCACTAGCTTCCATTTGCTCCAGTCTAACTCTGAGGGAATGAATCTCCTCATTGAGCTTCTGAGATTCTTTTTCCATCTGGCAAAATTGGCTTTTTAAGGCATTCTTCTCCTCATTGCCTTTCTGAGCCTCTTTTGCTATTTGAGTTAATCTATTTTTTAAGGTGTTATTTTCCTTAGTCGGGCTGTTGACTGTCATTTCATACTTTTCTTGCATATTCATCATTTCTCTTCCTAATTTTCCCCCACTTCTCTTGTCTGCTTCTTAAGGTCCTCTATGGCTTGTAGCCAGGTTGTATTTTCATTTGTGGCTTTTAGTGCAGGATTTCTTTCCTCAAAGTCTTCCTCCATGCTTTGATCCTCTTTGCCCCTGAAAGAGGAGTCCAAAGTTGAATTTTTCTGTTTATTTTGTTTCTTTTGCCTAGGCATGTTGCCACTTAATTACTTGATTTGGGGGCTTGTTGCCACAGTAGGTCTCTGCCACCAGACAGGAGAGTTTCCATTCCAAACATGGGGTCTTCACAACTTCCGCAGGTTGGATGGCCTCTGTAAAGACTCCACCTTCTCTGGCAAATTGGATACCCACCCCAAAATTCCCGCCCAGACCATAATCTAGATCCAGGCAGTTTAAAGCAAGACCAATTAATGCCCAAACTGATTGCCGGATATCCCTACAGTTTGCAGACCAGGAGCTAGAGCCACCACTGATGCTGCAAAATGGCTTCTATGACCCATTTCTTTAGCAGCTTTTCACCCCTAGGGGAGGAAGCTGACGCATTCCCCAAATACTGGTCCCAAAGTCCATAGGGCACTAACCTCTCACTTTGTCCTAGGAATATCTGTGCTGATAATTCTGGAATCGCCACAGCTGCTGGTGTTCTGGGGTCCCTCCAGCCAGCTGCTGTCCCAGGTGCCCTAGGACTATAGCCACAGCTCATTGGAGCCTGGGCTCAGCTCCCACAGTGCTGTGCTCTCTGCTCCCTGAAGGGCTGTTGGCTTCTCCTCAGTGGAAGGTTAGTTTCTCTGTGTAGTTCTGTGGCTGTTGTGGTTCCAGAAGTTGTTCAGAGTTTCCTTTTACATTGCTTGGAAGTTTTCTGGGGCAGAGCAGCTTGGAAGTGCAGTTTCTACTCTGCCATCTTGGCTCCACCCCCTGCTGGCTATATCTTATCCTTGAAGTAAAACTCTGGAATTTAGATATAATAATTCTGGAAGTTAGACCTAATATTTCTGGAACTTTCCCCTTTTTGATCTAATCCAGGAAATTATTGGTGGATTCTCTTAATTTTTATTGTATCATTTGGTTCTAGGATAGCAGGGAAGTTTTCTTAATAATTTCTTGAATGGTGTTGTCCTGGTTATTTTATTGATCATGGCTTTCAGGCAGTCCAGCAATTCCTAAATTATCTATCCTAAATTTATTTGCCAGGTTAGTAGTTCCCCCCCCCATGGTAGATATTTTACATTTTCTTCTTTTTTCATTCTTTTAATTTGTCATATTGTTTTTTTTAATTTCTCAAGTAGTAGTAACTCTCACTTGCCCAATTTTAATTGTTAGGAACTATTTTCTTCAGTGAGCTTTTATCCCCCTCCTGTACCATTCAGTCAATTAAATTTTGTGTGAAATTGTATAACCCCTTTACATTTATGCAAATTGTTTTTAAGGTGTTATTTTCTTAATTGAACTTTTATGCCTCTTTTACCACGTTGTTGATTTTTTTTCCAATAGTTTTTTTTTCATCATTCTCATTTCCTTTGTCAATTTTACTCTAGTACTCCCTAATTTTTAAAATCCTTTTTGAGAATTTCTAGGAATTATTTTTGGGCCTGTGGAAATTCATATATTTTCTGATGCTCTGTATAGAAGTGTTTTGGTGTTATTTTCTTCTGAGGTTCTTTCTTGATCTTTCCTTTCACTGTAGAATTTTCTATGGTCAGATTACTACTGCTAGAACTACTAGGACTACTTACCTTAGTGTTGATTCATTTTTTCAGCCTATTTATTGACTTTTAACTTTATGTTAAAGTGGGGCTCTGCTCCTGATTTGGAGGAGGCACTCTCTCAAATTTCAATTTTTTTGGTGCTATTGAGCATATTTAGAGCAAAAAATGAATGATTGCATATGAATAACTCTCTTAAGCCCTCAAAGTCTTATTCAACAGGACTTAGCTGCCTTAAAAAATCACAAATTTTTATTTGGGTAGATAGAAGGAAAAGAGTAAAAGAAAAGAATATATACTTACAAACACAGAGTCACAGACTCACAGACACACATATACACACAGCATATCTACACAATATACACATATATACATGCAACATACATACACAATATACATACTTGTGTGTATGTGTGTGTGACTTTTCGTGTGTGGGTGTATACATGTGTTTATGCATACAGATTTTATGAACTGGGCTGTGTGATCATGGTGGTATATAAAATATAGAGACAATGTAATTTCCTTAAAATGCAGGTTTGATCATGCCCTAACCTCCCCAACCCACCTTACTCAATAAACTCCAGTGCCTTATGATTTCTGGGATCAAATATAAAATTCCATGCATAACTCTTTAAGACCCTTACAGAATAAACCTATACTCTTCTTATTTTTTATTCACTTTCACATAATCTGACCCAGAACCATAATCCTTCTTCATACTCTTTACATTGACCAAATCATCTCACAATTCTGCCTAATTTCATATTGACTGTATTTTACAGCTGAAATATAATCACTCACCTCTACTTCTTGTCTTCCGTGGCCTTCTTTAAGAATCATCACAGATTTTACCTTTAGCATAATGTTCATGATCCCAGCCTTCACCACCCAAACTGCTAGTATCTTCCATGAGAGTAAATTTCATTCTTCTGCATGCATATGTATTTTTATTTCTGAGTTGTTTCCTTTGTTACAATGACAGCTCTTTAAGTTCAATAACTGTAATGTTGCCTTTAAAAGCTCACCTGTTGGGGCAGCTAGGCGGCTGCAGTAAGTCAGAGTGCTGGCACCAGAGGCAGGAGGACCCGGGATCGGTTCCAACCTCTGAAAATGAGCACCCACACCTAAATAACTAGCCATGTAACCTTGAGCAAGTTACTTAACCCCAATTGCTTTAAAAAATCTAAAAAAAAAAAACCTCACCTGTCCTCAGAACAATGGGTTACATATATTAAGTATTTAAATAAGTACTAGTTAACTTACACATTGACTGAAAAGAGAGGAGGAAACTGTAGAAGAAACTCAGAGTGCCTGAATGTTTAGGGTTCCAAAGGAGACTCACCTCAAGGTTTAATAAGAACTAAAGAGAAAAATTTAGGAGATAAAAGAAAAGGATTCAGAGAACTGATAGCTTTTCCTACCACTTTTGTCTGAATAGCCATTAGGAGAACAATGAAGATAAGTGCTTTCTAAATGATTTCTTCAATGATATTTAAATTCTTTGGAAATATGCCCTTAGCCTACTAACGTATGCATTCACATGAATAATGTCACTATGATTCTAACATACTCAATACTCAAATGCATTTATGTTCTCATTATCTTGTCCAACAAGACAGGTCATTACCCATACTTCTCTGACCATCTTGTTTCCATGGGCACTCTTTAAGATTTTTTATGGATGTCATCTGTTTATATATCTCCATAGTTTTCTCCCTTCTCTTCCTCCACTTTCATAGAATTATCTTATGTAACATGTAACTAGTGTTTTATATATATATATATATATATAATATATATATATATATATATATATATATATATATATATATATATATATACACACAAATGCGTTATTAACATCTGTTTTACATCATGCATTTCTGCCAGATTTTGAGTTACATTATTTTCCCCCTGTTTTTCCCCTACCCACCCTCCCAGAATAGCAGTCCCACAAGATATTGCATCCTCCAATCTGCTCTCTCCCATATCCTCTCCCATATGGCCTTTGACTTTTCCATTAGAGGAAGGTGAATCTCTGTTACCCAATGCGTGAACATCTTATCTACCAATTACAAGCAAAGGAGTATTAATAATAGTATTTATATGTATTTGAAACATTTAATTTAAGAACTCGATTTTCAGATCGATTCCCTTCCTCCCTTGTCACCCATTCCCTCTGGGAAGATAAGTAATTCAGTATATGTTGTACATGTCTAGCTATGCAAAACATTACCATAGTAGATATATTGTACAAAGCTGATTATAATTCCCTCCTACTCATCCCAGCGCCCATGTGGTCCATTCCCTACTTGATCCTGTCCTTCTTCTATAGTGGGTACTTCCAACCTCCCCTCCCCCCAGGAATGCTCTCCCATCCATCATCCCTACTCTCATCCCCCTTCCCCCTATTCTGCTATAGGGTGAGATATCACATTTAGTATGCATGTCATTCTCTCCCTGAACCAAATTCAATGAGAATGTGGTTTTACCTTTTTGTCTTCCTATTCTTCCCCTCCCCTGCAGCCACTTCCCCTTGATTCTGCTACATGGGATAGTTTACCCTACCCTGTTTCTCCCCATCTCCTTTTGCCACTTGCCTCTCTTACCTCATAATTTCAGCCCTTAAGTATCAGCCTTTCCCAACAAATTCACAAATGTATTCATATGACCATACATTATTCTTCCATTATTTTCATACTGAGAAAGATTTCATCAGTCACAGTTATTGTTTTTCCATATAGGAATGTAAATAGTTCAACTTTGATAATTTCCTTTTGATTTCTTTTCCCTGATTACCTTCTTAGGCATCTCTTGCTTCTTGTGTCTGGATGTCAAATTTTCTATTAAATTCTGTTTTTTTTTTCCTCAAGAATGCTTGAAAAGCCTCTATTCCACTGAATGATCATATTTTCCCCTGAAACAAGATACTCAGTTTTGCTGGATAGGAGAACTTTGGGTTTAGTCCCAGCTCTTTTGCCCTCTGGAATATCCTATTCCATGCCCTTCCATCCCTCAGTGTAGAAGCTGCCAGGTCCTGTGCTATTCTGATTGTGTTTCCACAATATTGAAATTGTTTCTTCCTTTCTGCTTGGAGTATTTTCTCCTTGATCTGGGGATTCTGGAACCTGGCTATAATATTAGTAGGAGTTTTCTTTTTTGGGATCTTTTTCAGGAGGTGATCAGTGGATTCTTTCAACCTTTATTTTGCCCTCTGGATCTAAAACATCAGGGCAATTTTTCATTGAGAATTTCTTGAAGGATGATTTCTAGGTTCTTTCTTTGATCGTGGTTTTTGGGTAGTCCAACAATTTTTAAATTGTCTCTCCTGGATCTATTTTCCAGGTCAGTGGTTTTTCCCATGAGATAGTTCACATTGCCTTCTAATCTTTCAGTTGTTTGGATTTGCTTAACAGCATTCTTGATTTCTCATAAAATCATTAGCTTCCATTTGCTCCAGTCTAACTCTGAAGGAATGAATCTCCTCAGTGAACTTTTGATATTCTTTTTCCATCTGGCAAATTCAACTTTTTAAGGCATTCTTCTCCTCATTGCCCTTTTGGGCCTCCTTTGCCATTCGAGTCAGTCTATTTTTTAAGGTGTTGTTTTCTTCAGTCAGGCTGTTGACCCTCATTTCATATTTTTCCTGCATCTTTCTCATTTCTCTTTCCAATTTTTCCTCCACTTCTCTTATTTGATTTTTAAAGTCCTTCTTAATGTCCTATATGGTGTGTAACCCGCTCATCTTTTCCTTTGTGGCTTTTGAAGCAGGTTTTCTGACTTCACAATCCTCCTTCTGTTCTATGCTTCAATCTTCTTTGCCCCCAAAGTAGGTGTCTAAGGTTGCATTTTTCTGTTTAATTTGAAAGAGTCTGAAATCTGTGATATTTAAAACCTGTAGACCTCCTACCTCCACGTGACCTGAAGTGTCCTCTCATATCTCTTCATTTAAATTCTATTTGATCTTTATTATTTTTTACAATTATTTTAACATTTTTTGTTATGTAGTTATTCTTTCCATTTACATTTTTGTAGTTAATATTTATTGGTTTGTTGACTTTTCTTCACTTTGTCTCAGTTCATGTACATTTTTCCACATATATCTTTCTGCAGCATACACTTCATACACATATTGTATTATTCTATTATGTCCATACATAACAGATTTTCTAGTTAGCCCACAATCTATGGGCACCCACTTTGTTTTCTTTTGTTGTTGTTGTTGTTGTTGTTTTTTGCTATTTCAAAAAGTTCTGTTATAAATATCTTCATGTATATGAGAACATTGTTTCTATCAATAGTTTCCTTAGGCTATAAGCACAGAAATGGAGATTCTATTTCAAAGGAGATGAACATTTCATGTATGCTTCTTACATAATTTTAAATTGCTTTCCAAATGATTGTACCATTACATAGCTGCACCAAAATTGTGTTAGTGTGCCTGATTTCTTGCGGTTTTCCATATATTATATTGTTCAGTCATCTTTTTTACTTGTTTCTGGCTTTTTATGACCCCATTTCGGGTTTTCTGGGAATAGATGGTGAAGTATGTTGCCTTTCACTTCTTCAGCTCCTTTTACCTATGAGGAAACTAAGTCAAACTAGGTTAATTTAATTTCTGTGGTTCACAAAGTTACTAAGTGCCTGAAGAAAATTTGAACTCAGGAAAATGGGTCTGTCTGCCCCAGCATTCTAACAACTGCATAACCTAGTTGCCTTTCCAAATGTATCATCATATAATCAGAAAATTAGGATAATTTTATTTGCTCTTTACCAATCTTTACACCCTTGGTTTCATAATCTTTCCTTTATTGCTGTTGCTGTAATTTCAAGATTTATATCAAATTGTAGTGTACAGATTAGATATTCTTGGTTTGTTATTTGGTTATGATTTAACCTTGCTTACTTGCTATTTTGTTTTTATTTTATATTTTCTTCTTTTTAATAGGATTAGTAAGGATCTATATATTGCTCTTTTAAAAGAACCAATATTGGGGGCAGCTAGGTGGTGCAGTGAATAGAGCACCTGCCCTGGAATCAGGAGAACCTGAGTTCAAATCCAGTATCAGACACTTGATACACTTACTAGCTGAGTAACTTTGGGCAAGTCACTTAAAACCCATTGCCCTCCAAAAATGTCAAAATAAAAATAAAAGAACCATTATTTATTTTTGTTTTATGTTTCTATGTTGTGGCCTCTATTTTTTTCTAGTTTTCCTCTATTTTTTATTTCACTTCTTTTGTGTTTATTTTAGGTTTGAGTATTAGTTTAATTTTTAGTTGTTTTTTTTAATGAATATTCAGTTCTTTAGTCTTCTTTCAAATTTGTTAATGTATATTTGTCGGGATATAATTTTCTTCTATAGATAGTTTTGGATGCATCCCAGAAATTTGAGTATGCTATTTCCTCATTATAATTTTCTTTTAAGTAATTATGAATTTTTTCTATATGATTTTCATATAATATATATTTATATGATATAAATCTACATATATTTCTAAATAATTTTCTACATAATCATGTAGAAATTATATATATATGTATACATATATGTATATATATGTATAAATATGTATTTATATGTGTGTATATATGTGTATATATATATATATATGTAATGTGATTTTCTATATTGGTATGTAGTATTTCAAATAATTAGAAGCATTTCATTAATAAAATCCTTTGGGGATCTATAGTTTTTGCTTTTACATCCTGAAAAAATTACTATTTTAAAATTATTATTTAATAGTCTCTAATCAATGTAATAACTATTTCTCTATTTTTACATTTTTTGATAAAGATCTCTGTGCCCTAGTACATGGTAATATTTATTTTGTTAAGTTCCAAGTGGTGCCAAGATAATGTCATATTATTTTATAGTACCATTTAGAAGATAATAGAAATGTTTTTTTAAATCTATTTTCCCCAGCAGATAGAAATAAAGGGCATAAGCATTTATATTGCACCTACTATGTTCCAGAAACTGACTGCGCTAAGCGATTTACAAATATTATCTCATTTTATCCTCACAATAGCTCTCAGTGTAAGAGTTTTTATTATCACCGTTTTTTTTTTTTTTTTATTGGGGACAAATCATCAGGGGATTAGGAGTTGTCATTGGGGCCCTTCTTCTTGCCAAAGGTAGGCACTACGTTTACAAAGCGTCAGTTATACTGCATCCTCCTCTTAGCACGCCCAGTCTTCTTCTTCTTTTTCTCCTGCTTGGCCACCTTGGGAGTCTGACCCCTCACTTTTCCAGCTCTAGCCAGAGAGCCATGCACTTTACTTCCTAGCATTCGGCCATCCCCTTCCAGGGTGGACAGGGGCTCCACCCCACACTGCCCCATGATGTCTTCATCCTTCAGTGGGGAGCCCCAGAGAAGCAGGACCTGGTCCTCGGGGGCGATGCCCTCCAGGGATGCCACATGGGCCTTGATCTGGGCGACGGTCTCCTGCCCGGTCACCTCGAGGGTGTGCAGAGCCTGCGGGCGGACAAAGAGCTGCATAGTGGCCACTTGGACACTCTAGTTCTGCTTCCGCCACGGCGAAGATGGAGACCAGAAAGAGTATCACCAATTTTTAATTGAAGAAACTGAGGCCAATAACAGTCAAGTGACTTACTCAGGATCCTGAAGCTCATAAGTCCTTAAGCTGGATTTGAACTTGGTTCTTCCTAACTCCAGGCCTAGAACTCTAGAACACTACATAGCTGCCGGCAATTTGTTAAGTTTCTTATTTTCTCTTTTTTCTGATTAGATTTATCCAAAACTCAGAGAGGAATGTTGAAGTCTGCAGTTATTATTATGTTAATGTCTATATATAATTGAAAATTAATGTTTCCTTTATGGACTTGGATGTTAAGGAATTTGGAGCATATAAGCTATTATTCATCTTGCCTCATTGTATATGGTTCCTTTCAACATAATAGTTTCCTTGTTTATCATTTAAAAATTGTTTGAATGTCTGTTTTTGCTTTGTTAGATACCATGTTTGTAATTTCTGCTTTTAAAAATAATTATTTGTCATATACTAATGTTTTCTTAAACCTTTGGTTTTATTTTGTGTATATCTTTGTTTTAAATGAACTTTTATAAGCAACAAATTGTAGGATTTTACTTTTTTTATACAATCCCTTTTTTTATTAGATTGCTTAATCCACTTACATTTAAATTTAGGAGAGTTAGGTTTATAATTTCATTTCCTTGTGTCTAATACTGTTTTACCCCCTCAATTTATGAAGTTTGTTTCCCACTTTCCCCACCACTTCCTTACCCTCACTTCTGCTCTAAATACATTGCTATGTTTATTTTGATACTTTAGGTTAATCATTTTTATGGTGTTACTATCCTCACTGCCTCCCCCAAACCTCCTACACATGCACATTACTTGTACTCTCTCTCTTTTCTTATCTTTTTGCTTTGGGGGTTGTACTTATTAGTTCTGCTTCCTTTCTTTCTTTTATCTGATTATATAATTATTTTTCCTTTTTTTCTCAGTTAGTCAAGCAAGATCCCCCTTCCTCTCCTCCCCTTCAATTAGTCCTCCCTAATAGTATATATATATATATATATATATATATATATATATATAATTTCAATTGTTTTGCCTCTTTCTCCAGAGAGGATTTGTCTCACTCTCTTCAATATCCATCTCATCCATCTATCTACTTAAGACTCTCATTCTGTGCATAACAGGAGACAAGTAGGAACCCACAGAAATATATTTAAGGATACCAAATGATTCATATTTCAGGAAAACCTGACAAAAGCAAGGTGGTAGGGAGCAGTATCAATGAAGGCTTTCAAAATCCATCTAATAAATCATCAGTTATGCTTTCTTTGGCTGTGTCCTATTGTCTCTCAGCTCCTCTTCCTTCCCTGTCCCTTCATTATTCTTTTTTGTGTGTATGTCTGTATGTTTGTCTGTCTGTACACATCTCTCCCATGTATTGGAACTGACACTTACATACCTGAAACTGAATATTCTCTTATCAAATCAAACTCAGTGTGTTGAAAATTGAACTCTTCCTCTTACTTCTAAAACTGCCCCTTCTTCCCAATTACTGTCTTTCTCTTGAGAGCACCACCAGATTCAAATGTCACATAGGACTGAAATTTGTATTCAGCATTTAATCTTCCGTATTTTTTATATGGCTACTCAGTTTGTCGTGAAACTCTGTTTACTCCTCTAAAATCTATTCCTTTCATACTATGTTAGACAGCCACAAATCATCATCATCATCATCTTCTTCTTCTTCTTCTTCTTCTTCTTCTTCTTCTTCTTCTTCTTCTTCTTCTTCTTCTTCTTCTTCTCCTCCTCCTCCTTCTTCTGTTTTTTTTGTTTTGTTTTGTTTTGTTTTTTTTTTTTGTTTTTGTTTTTTAATCTCAGAAACCTGTACAAGCTCTTGATGGCCTCTAGGATGAAATAATTATGGCTCATCTGATTCCTGGCAGTTTAGCATAGCTTCCTTTACTCAAAAGTCTTGGGAAAGGAAATTTTTTTATCTCAGTGCCCACAATCATCTTACTGGGAAGCAGATCCTATGGAGAAGAAACATGGTCCTTGCAGGTTTCCATGAGGTCCTATGGCCTCATCCATTGAAGTCCTTGAAAAGAACATTCTTGTCACAGAAGTACTTCACAATTTCACAGAATTTAACACCAAAAATGGTAGGATTTATCTTACTTCTATGAACTTATATTCAGTTTATCTTAATTCCTGTAACACCTCCATCCTTATTTTGGTTTTATAAATGCTCCATCTTTTCGGAAAAGTCATCCCTTTTACCACTGAATTGATCAAGTCTTCTCTGATTCCCTCATTTTATAATAGTAGTCTCTCCTATTTTTTTCTATATTTTTTGAAATTGTCTTTCCTCAACATACTTCATCTTTTTTAAGCTTAGTTGAATTCATATTATACCATCATCCACCTACCTGATAAAGCTAAATACACATTATTTTCCATGAAAATCTGTAACTCCACTGTGAAACATCAAGACTTGCCACTTATAAATTTTATTGAATGAACGAACAAGTTATCTGTCAGTATTATCCACTCTAATTTCCTACTGGGCAGGTCAGACCACACCTTTTCTGTTCTCTAGTATTAGAGATTAAAATTTGGCTTCCCTGTCAGTAATAAGAAGAGGGGAAAATACACTATTCCTAGTTAAATAGGATATAGCAGTGAAGCAGAGAAATGCTTATAGGTGTTATTTTTAATGATGTCTGATTGTTACACGAAAAATGAAAAATCACTTATGCAGGCTGGACTAAGAGGTTGTGATTATTTTATGCATTAAAATTAAACTTAAGAATTCAGAAATATTTGCAAGTTTAGAATTTATATCCATAGAAACCAGAGGTGGCAGGCAAAGCCTAAGGCCAGAAAAATCTGGCTGTATCAGATAATGTGGTCAGCTCTTCAATTGATGGAACAGCAAAAATAGCACAGATGAGTATTCTCCCAGTTTAGTATGCTGGTACTTTTGCAATGTCACTATTTATCTTGCTGCTCTAAGAGCAAGGCATCACCCACACAACAGCTGTTGCTTGGCAAGGCTCCTGCCCTTATACCAAAGAGTCATTAAAAAATCAGATTGTTCTATGCCATTGGAAAAAAAATGAATATATATGAAGAATTGATTGTAGAGGGGAGATGCTAGAAGTAGGAACACGAAGTAGGAATCTATTAAAAATAGTTCATGTGAGGGAGTAAATGCATAATTTAATTAGGGTGCTGATTATATGCATAGAGAAGGAATGAATGTAATAAATCTTGGGAAATGAAACTAGAGAGATGTGATCAGAGAGATGATATAAATGGTGCTTTGGTGAGAGAGAGTAAAGGGAGACAGAAGCTGAAAGAGAGGAGATACTGAAAGAAGATGCTAAGGCACAGAACTTTGTTCCCTGGGAAGATAACAGTGTTCTTTAATAAAACAGATTTTTTGAGGAATGGTCATCCAGGTTGGTAATGAAAAACTAGAATACAGGAGAGAAATTAAGGAATCCAATGAATAAATATGATCATTGAAACAATGGGAAATGATACAATTGCCAAAGGATAGAATATTGTGTAGAGGGAAGGAAGAGGGTGACAGAGTACTAGGAGACACCTACACTCCTTGGATATGGAACATAGATCATCAACCAGTGTAACAGTAATGGAATGTAAAGATCCCCCTGTATTGGCTTGGCTTTCAGGTTGAGATTTTAAACCTAGAGCTTGTGAATCTCACTCATGGGATGGACTTGTTGATGTGAAGAGAGAGGGCTGAACTGCGAGGTGCTGGTGCCATGGGTTTAGAAAGTTACAAGCAGAGAGAGGGGCAGAAGAACTTTTGGGAGCACCATTGCAGAAGATTTCTGAGGGCCAGTAGGAGCTGCCCAGGACTTTTGAGAACTGCCACCCAGAGCTGTCAAGGACTGAGTAGACATGGCTGTAATTCCAGTATTTTGTCTGTCTGTTTTGATGTTGTTTTGCCAGATTTGTTTGCTAGTGAAGAATAGTGCTGCTGTTGCAGAGGTCCTGGAACCTTGCTGTTGCTTCAGAAGCCCTGAATAAGGGTTTTCTTGCTGTATATTTACAGAAATCCTGGAAAAGAATCTTGCTGATATATTCAGGGGTCCTCAAACTGTTCTGTAGGCAGAGAGTGAATTGATGAGGACACTGGCAATGTATATTGTGGCTTTGTTAAGCTTTGTCTACCCAGGAAAGGAGATTGCTGAGAACTTGCCTAGAGTTAAGATGAAGAAAAGACCTCTCTTTGGGTATTAAATGATGTGATTATATCTTAACCTTGTAGTTGCTCAGGGGTAGATGGCCTTTGTTCCCTCCACTGCCCCTTTTGAGAAGGTACTTGCTGTTAACTGATGATAATTGTAATTCAGTTTTGATCCAGGGGTGGGAAACTTCACTTTTATATGCTCTGTGATTGACCAAATGAATGTACTTTGTTTATGATTGGAAACTAATCTTAATCTCCATTTGAAAAGAGAGACTTTGTGATTAACTAAATGGATGTACTGACCAGGGGTGGAGTAGTACTTGGAAATTATTTAATTATACTTGGTGAATGCTATATTTTGATTTTTCTCTTTTCTGTGAATGTTTTGCCTTAATTTGTCACTGAATAAAATGAAGAATTACTATGCTGGTATTCTGAACCTTGAAAGTTGCCTTTGCTTGGCATTACATCCAGCAAAGAGACCAAGTCGAAGGAAGAAAAACAAGGAGAAAATAATATGATGAAAGCCAAGTGAGCAAACAGTATTTAGTAGACAGGAGTGGTCAATGACATCAACAGTAGCAGAAATGACAAAGAAAACGGGGACTGAGAAAAGACTTTTAGATTTATCAGTTAAGAAATCATGTATTACTTTGGAAAGAACAGTTGCAATTGAATGATTCCTACTTACAAGGGAATAGGTAGTGAGTGGTGATTATCAATATCGTAAAGGTAGACTATCTTCTTGGAAAGTTAGCAGAAATATGGCATAATACTTCAAGAAGGATGGTGAGTTAAAGTCAATCAAATAACATTCATTAAGGACTTACTATATGCCAGGCCCTATGCTACATGCTGGGTATCCAGAGAAAGGCAAAATACTGTTCCTCCTCTTAAGAAGGTTTTTAAGGATGGGAGAAACTTAGGTATGTTTGTAGACACAATCAGTTACAGGAGCTAACTCCTCAAAGTAAAAGAAGGGTAGAGGAAGAAGAATAATTAGCCTTGCCACATAGAAAGGACCCATATTCTTCAGGTACTGCAGCTAAAGAGAAATCTAAGGAGAAAGAAGAAAAGGGAGATTTGCTTGAAGGAAATGGGTTGATAATAATTGATGAGACAGGGCGGCTAGGTGGCACAGTGAGTAGAGCGTGTGACCTTGGGCAAGTTACTTAACCCCAATTGACCTATAAAGAGCAAAAATATTAATAATAATAATAATGACTAGCTGTGTAACCTTGAGCAAGTTACTTAACCCCAATTGCTTAAAAAGATAAAAAAAAGAATAATTGATGAGAGAGAGGAGGCAGAGCTGTTCAACTCAATTTTTTTTCCTGTTTTCTATGCCAAGGAGAATGACTTTTTTTAAAACAGTAATGACAGAAAATATTAAGTAGTAGCGAGTTTATATCAAAGAAAAGGGCGGGGGGCAGAGCCAAGATGGCAGAGTAGAAAAAGCTCATCCAAGCCACTCTGCCCCCCAGATTCCCCCAAAACTATGTAAAAGGGGACACTGAACAACTTCTGGAGCCCCAGCACCCACAGAATGACACAGAGAAGCTAACCTCCCTCTGAGGACAGCCCAGCAGCCCTGCAGGAAGGACCAGCACAGGCTTCGGGGAGAAGGCAGCTCACAACAAAAAGAGCAAAGGAAGCAGAGCCGAGCTGAGCACAGGTCCGAGTGAGCTGAGGTTTTAGCCCCAGGGTGGCAGGGCCAGAAGCTGGCTGGAGGAACCCCAGAACACCAACAGCCATGGCGACTCCAGAATTACCAACATAGATATGCCTAGGACAAAGTAAGAGGTTAGTGTCCTATGGACTTTGGGACCAGTATTTGGGGGAATGTGTCAGCTCCCTCCACTGGGGGCTAGAAGTCATTGAGGACACATGCCATTTTGTAGTTTTCAGAGGCAGCTCCAGCTGCTGGCCTGCAATTAATTGTAGGGGGATCCAGCAAACAGTCTTGGGGGGGGGCGGTAATCGCTCTTACTTTAACCTCCCTGTATCTGGATTGTGATCTAGGGTGGAAGTCGTGGGTAGATTTACAGCTTGCCAGAAACGGAAGTTGCCCCCCACACGTTCAGGACAAAAATTCCTCTATCTGGCCATAAAGCCATAGTGTGGCAACAAGCCCAAAAGTCAGGTAATCAAGTGGCAACATGCCAAGGCAAAGGAAACAGAAAAATGCAACCTTAGACTTATATTTGGGGGGCATGGAGAGGGAAAAGGACTGTGAGGTCAGAAGTCCTGCTCCAAAAGCCCCAGGGGAAAACATGAGCAGGTTGCAGGCCATAGAGGACCTTAAGAAGGATTTTAAAAATCAAATAAGAGAAGTGGAGGAAAAATTGGAAAGAGAAGTGAGAAGGATGCAGGAAAAGTATGAAATGAGGGTCAACAGCCTGACTGAGGAAAACAACACCTTAAAAATAGACTGACTCAAATGGCAAAGGAGGCCCAAAAGGGCAATGAGGAGAAGAATGCCTTAAAAATTCGAATTTGCCAGACGGAAAAAGAATCTCAAAAGTTCACTGAGGAGATTCATTCCTTCAGAGTTAGACTGGAGCAAATGGAAGCTAGTGACTTTATGATAAATCAAGATGCTGTTAAGCAGATCCAATTGAAAGATTAGAAGGCAATATGAACTATCTCATGGGAAAAACCACTGACCTGGAAAATAGATCCAGGAGAGACAATTTAAAAATTATTGGACCACCTGAAAGCCATGATCAAAGAAAGAACCTAGATATCACCCTTGAAGAAATTCTCAAGGAAAACTGCCCTGCTGTTTTAGATCCAGAGGGCAAAATAGAGGTTGAAAGAATCCACCAATCACCTCCTGATAAATATCCCAAAAAGAAAACTCCCAGGAATATTATAGCCAGGTTCCAGAATCCCCAGATCAAGGAGAAAATACTCCAAGCAGCCAGGAAGAAACAATTTCAATATTGTGGAAACACAATCAGAATAGCCCAGGACCTGGCAGCTTCTACACTTTGGGATAGAAGGGTATGGAATATCATATTCCAAAGGGCAAAAGAACTGAGAATGAACCCAAGGGTCACCTACCCAGCAAAACTGAGTATTTTGTTTCAGAGGAAAATATGGTCATTCAGTGGAATAGAGGCCTTTCAAGCATTCTTGAGGAAAAAAACCAGAATTGAATAGAAAATTTGACATCCAGACACAAGAAGCAAGAGATGCCTGAGAAGGTAATCAGGGAAAAGAAATCAAAAGGAACTTATCAAAGTTGAACTATTTACATTCCTATATGGAAAAACAATAACCGTGAGTGATGATATCTTTGTCACTATGAAAATAATGGAAGAAGGGTATGTGGTCATATGAATACATATGTGAATGTGTGTGTATATGGATAGAGGGCATAGGTTGAATTTGTTGGGAAGGGAGAATATTCAAGGGATGAAATTATGAGGTGAGAGAGGAAAGTGGCAAGAGGAGATGGGGAAAGACAGGGTAGGGTAAACTATCTCATGTAGAAGAAGCAAGGGGAAGTGTTTGCAAGGGAGGGGGAGAATAGGAAGGGAAAAAAAAGGAAAATCCACATTCTCATTGAATTTGGTTCAGGAAGAGAATGACATACATACTAAACAGGACATCTCAACCTGCAGCAGAAAAGGGGGAAGGGGGATGAGAGGAGGGGTGATGGATGGGAGGGCATCCTTGGGGGGAGGGGAGGTTGGAAGTACCCACTATAGAAGAGGGACAGGATCATGTAGGGAATGGACCAGGTGGGGGGTGGGATGAGTGGGAGGGAATTATAAGCAGCCTTGTACAATATATCTAGTATGATAATGTTTTGCATAGCTAGACATGGACAACATATACTGAATTACTTATTTCCCCAGAGTGAATAGGTGACAAGGGAGGAAGGAAATGGATCTGAAATTCGAGGTCTTAAGATTAAATGTTTCAAATATATATAAATACTATTATTAAAACTCTTTTGCCTGTAATTGGGAGATAAGATGTGCAGGCATTGGGACACAAAGTTTCACCTTCCTCTAATGGAAAAGTCGATGGGGATATGGGAGAAGGTATGGGAGAGAGCAGATTGGAGGAAGCGATATCTTGTGGGACTGCTGTTCTGGGGGGTTGGGTAGGGGAATAACGGCGGGAAAATGATTGTAACTCAAAATCTGGCGGAAATGAATGATGTAAAACAGAAGTTAATAAGGCATTTGTTTAAAAAAAAGACCAGGATGGACATGGCATTATTATTGGTGAGTTTATTATTATTATTATTATTATTATTATTATTATTATTATTATTATTATTATTATTTTTGAAGGGTAATTGGAGTTAAGTAACTTGCCCAAGGTTACAAGACTAGTTTTTTTTGTGTGTGTGTGTGTGTCTGTGTGTGTTTGTGTGTGTGTGTGTGTGTGTGTGTGTGTGTGTGTGTGTGTGTGTAAAATGTCTGAGGCTGGATCTGAACTCAGGTCCTTCTGACTCCACGGCCAGTGCTCTACTCACTGTGCCACCTAGCCGCCTGATATTGGTGAGTTCTTTCAGCTGTATTGAACTCTTCATGATACCATTTCATGTGTTCTTGACAAATACACTGAAGTTATTTGTAATTTCCTTTATTAGATTATTTTACAGGTGAGAAAACTGAGGCAAACATGGTTAAGTATCTTGCCCTGAGACAGCTGCATAAAAAGTGTTTGATGCAAGATTTGAAATCATGTCTTGTTAAAACCAGGCCTACAGCTCTATTTCCACATTGACACCTAGCTGACCTATGGAGGAGGATAAAGATCACTTAATTTCTGTTGATGAATTCATCTTCTTATCCTAATTATTTATTTATTTACTAGAAGAACTGACATATGTGGGTATTAAACCACCATTAGAGATATTTGAAAGATAATGACAAATGGAAGTAATAAATAATGCAAAATTAGAGAAAATAAAAATTCTAATTTAAAAAAAAGAAAGAAAACAAAAGCCTCAGAATTAGCAAACTAAAGGACAATGAGATTGACATTCCTGGAAAATTCTAAAATGTATTCTTTTTTTTTTTTTTACATTTTTTTACTCATTTATTTATTTTAAGTTTTCAACGTTCATTTCCATAAAATTTCAATTTTCCCCCTACTGCCTCAAGAGTGCTTCTAATTTGATAAGGGAATTTACACATACATTCATATTAAACACATTTTCACTTTAGTCATGTTGCACAGAATAATTATAACAAAGAGGGAAAACCATGAGAAAGAAAAAAAAGAAATCTGCTTCATTCTGCATCCTGATTCCATCATTCTTTTTCTGCAAGCAGATGTCATTTTCCACCATGTATCTTTTGGAATTGTTGTAGGACCTTATTTTGCTGAGAAGGGCTAAGTCTATCAAAATCAGTCCTCTCATACTGTGGTTGATACTGTGTACAGTGTTCTCCTTGTTCTGCTCCACTAACTCAGCATCAGTTCACATAAGTCTTTCCAGGTTTTTCTGAATCCTGCCTGTTCATCATTTCTTATAACACAATAGTATTCCATTACATTCATATACCACGAACATGTTTAGCCATTCACCAATTGATGGACATACCCTGAATTTCCAGTTCTTGGCCACCACAAAATAACAAAAACTAAACCAAAACAAAATGCTATAAATATTTTTGTATATGTGTATCCTTTTCCTATTTTTATGATATCTAGAAGTGGTATTGCTGGGTCAAAGGGTATGCACATTTTTATAGCCCTTTGGGCATAGCTCCAAATTGCTCTCCAGAACAGTTGTATCAGCGCACTTCTCCACCAACAATGAATGTGTTCCTACTTTCCCACATCTTCTCCAACATTTATCATTTTTCTGCTTTGCCGTGTTAGCCAATTTTATAGGTGTGATTTGATACCTCAGAGTTGCTTTGAATTGCATCTCTCTAATCAATAGTGATTTAGAGCATATTTTCATATAACTATAAATAGCTTTAATTTATTCCTTTGAAAACTGCCTGTTCATATCCTTTGACAATTTATCAATTGATTTGTATTCTTGTAAATTTGACTCAATACTCTATATAATTTAGAAGTGAGGCCTTTGTCAGAGATACTGCTTATAAAAATTCTTTCCCAGTTTTCTGTTTCCCTCCTAATATTGGTTACATCTATTTTGCTTGTGCAAAACCTTTTCAACTTAATGTAACCAAAATTATCTATTTTTCATTTCATAATGTTCTCTATCTCTTGTTTGGTCATAAATTCCTCCATTCTCCATAAATCTGACATATAAACTATGCTTTGCTCCCCTGATGTGTTTACACTATCAGCCTTTATATCTAAATTATGTACCCCATTTTGAATTTATTTTGGTATATGGTGTCAGACACTGGTCTATGCCCACCTTTTGCCATACTATTTTCCAGTTTTCCCAGCAGTTTTTGTCAAATAGTGAGTTCTTATCCCAGAAGCTGGAGCAGGATAGGAAAATATTTTTCCCTAAAATGATAAGTATCTTCTATCTAAAATTATCAACAAGCACCATATGTAATGGGAACAAACTAGAAGCATTTCCATTAAGATCAGGCATAAAACAAGGATGTTCATTATTTCCACTGTTATGCAACATTGTAGTAGACATATTAAATTTAGCAATAAGAAAAAAGTAAAGAATTTGAAGGAATTAAAATAGCCAGTGAGGAAACAAAGGTGTCCCTCTTGCAGATGCTATGATAATATACTCAGAGTATCCAAGAGAATCAGCTAAAAAACTACTTGAAATATATAACAACTTTAGAAAAATTGTAGGATATAAAATAAACATATGCATTTTTGTCTGCTTGTAAATTTTGGCTGTAATTTATGAAATTCAAGGTGCTCCCTTTTCCTCCTGAACTAAGGGAATGATATTTCTGTTTGATGAAAATATGAGACTTAACCGCTTTTGAGTTCCTTCCCCTATAGAAAAGCAGATCAAAGAAACTGTGCTAGCAGCCATCCTGGGTATGCTAGGGTGCTTGCTGCAACAAGAAGAAAGCTGGAAAACAATTTTTACATCCAATATTTCAGACAAAAGCATCATTTCTAAAATATATAGAGAACTGAGTCAATTTATGAAAATAAAAGTCATTCCCCAAATGATAAACGGTCAAAGGATATGAACAGGCAGTCCTCATATGAAAAAAAAAATAAAGCTATGGAGAGTCATATGAAAACAATTTTCTAAATCACTATCAAGTATGGAAATGAAAATTAAAATCACTCTGAGGTACCAGCTCACATGACCAGATTGGCTAACATGACAGGAAAGAAAAATGATAAATATTGGAGAAGATGTAGGAAAATTGGAGCACTAATAAATTGTTGGTGAAGTTGTAAACTGGAGAGCAATTTGCAAATATATCTAATGGATTGTAGAACTGTGCATACCCTTTGTCCCAGAAATACCACTTCTAGGACTCTGTCCCAAAGGCATCATAAAAACAGAGAAAAAACCTGCATGTACAAAATAATACCACAAAACTTTTCATGGTGGCAAAGAATTGGAAATAAAGTGAATGCCCATCAATTTAGGAATTCCTGAATAAAGTGTGGTATATGACTGTAATGGAATACTATTGTGCTATAAGAAAAGTTGAGCAAGCAGATTTCAGAAAAACAAATCAAAACAAAACATTAAAAGCATACATGAACTGATGCTGAGTGAAGTGAGCAGAACCAGGAGAACATTGTTCACAACAACAGCAACAGTGTGTGATGATCAACCATGATAGAATTAGCTCTTCTCTGCAATACAGTGATCTAAGACAGTTCCAAAAAAGTTTTGATGGAAAATGCCATCCACATCCAGAGAAAGAACTAAACAGTTTGAATGCAGATCAAAGCATACTATTTGCTCCTTTTGTTGCATTTTTTCCTTTTTCATTTTTTCCCCTTTTGCTCTGTTTAATATGACTTTGCAGGTATAGCCTATAAAAGAAACAATCAAATAGAGGTGAAAGGCTCCATAAAACAACAAAAAAGTGAACATTAAAACAAAGTGAAATAACTGAAAATATAGAACAAGCTATAGGGTATATCATAGCAAAATCAAATTTGCTACAAAACAGGTCAAGGAGAAAAATATGAGTATCCTTGGGCTCTTTGAAACCATGACCACTGAGAGAGAGACACACAGAGAGAGACAGACAGACAGACAGAGAGACAGAGAGAGAGAGAGACAGAGAGACAGAGAGAGAGACAGAGAGAGACAGAGAGACAGAGACAGAGAGAGAGAGAGACAGAGACAGAGACAGAGAGAGACAGAGACAGAGAGAGACAGAGAGACAGAGAGAGACAGAGAGACAGAGACAGAGAGACAGAGAGAGACAGAGACAGAGAGACAGAGACAGAGAGAGAGAGAGAGAGAGAGAGAGAGAGAGAGAGAGAGAGAGAGAGAGGTTATTTCAATAAACCTCAAAAGAAAACTGCACTTATCTCTTAACATTAAAAGGTAAAGTAGAAATTTAAAAAGAATCTACCAATCAGTTCTTGAAAGAAACCTTAAAGTAAACCCACCCACCTACCAGGAATATCATAACCATAATTTCAAAGCTTCAAGATCAAGGTAAAAAATGTTAAAAGCTTCCATAAAGCAACAATTCATCTACTGAGGATCCACAGTCAGGATCCACCATAATTTTGGGGTCACCAGTATAAAAGAATGGAGAATTTAGGACATAATATGCCTTAAGGCAAAGGAAATAGGCTTTGAGTCAAGAAAATCTTGCTGGTTAAGACTGAATATACTTCAGTTGAAAAATGAACAATAAATGAAATATACTATTCCAAATCACTTCTAACATTTAAAAAATCATTTCTCTGTAGAATCTTTGGGGTTTATTTGCCGGAGATATGGGGAAAAAATTAAAGTGAACACTCATGAAAAAATGATAAAGGACAAAACAAGCATAAAATTCTCACATTCAAATATTGGGAGATGGTAAATGGGTCTCCTCTGAATATTATATGGGGACATAAAGGAAATATAATAAGACAAGACATGAAGCTGATTCTGTTGTTTCTTGAGGATTTTAAGAGAAGAATAGTAAAAGAAGGAAATATTATATACTAGTATCAGAAGGGAAATGAAAGCAAATTTAGGAAACATTGTCTCACAATGAATGATTTGCAAATATATATTTGAGAAAAATTGCTGGAGAAACTGGAATGTAGATTGGCAGAAACTAGGTTATTGAACAAAATCTCACAATGTATTCCAAGGAAATTTCAAAATTAATATATTGTTTTGATATAAAGGCTAATACTGTCAGTTAGGGGAGCATGGGAAAATTACCTGTTTGATCTATGAATAAGTGAAAAAACTTTATGACCAAATAAGTTAGAAATAATCATGGGAACTAAAATGGAAATTTTTCTTTATATGGAACTGAACAATTTTTGAACAAACAAAACAATTCCAGTCAAAATTAGAATAAAAACAAGAAAGGGGTAAAACCACAGCCAGTTTTTCTGATAAAACCTAAATTTCTTATGCAGAGAAATATTTGTATTCAAAAAAGTCGTTCCTCAATTGACAAGTGGTCAAAGGATATAAACAGTGTTCAGATGAAACAAACAAAACTAAACATAATTATATAAAAAAGATATCCAAAACATTTTAAAATAATGCAAATTAAAACAATTTTGAGGTACCATCTCAGATCTATCAGAAATGAAAAATTATTAGTCTATATCCCAAAGAGGTTAAAGAAAAGGAAAAAAATGCCTTTATTTACAAAAGTGTTTATGTCATCTCTTTTTTTCTGTTGGTAAAGTATTCAAACTATGGGGAATGATGATTGATTGGTGAATGGCTATATGATATTTATGTAATATGACTGTACTATAAGAAATGATGAGGGGGATAGTTTTAGAAAAAAACTGGGAAGCCTTATATTAACTGATGCAAAAAGAGGTGAGCAAAACCAGTAAAACTATTAACAGAAGTAGTGTAAGGATGAGAGGGGCAGAGTCAAGATGGTGGAGTAGGAAGAGCTCTTCCACACAGCTACTGCTCCCCCAATTTCCCAATTTAGGTAGTTATCTCACCTAGGTACCTTGTGATTCTTGGTTTTAATACCAAAATCCTTTGGTCCCTCAGGGTAGAAGGTGCCAGATCCTCTGTTATCCTGATTGTTTCCACAATATCCAAATTATTTCTTCCTGGATGCTTGTAATATGCTCTCCTTGATCTAGGAATTTCAGAAATTGGCTAAAATATTCATAGAAGTCGTCTTTTGGGGATCTTTTTCAGGAGGTGATTGGTGGATTCTTTCAACCTTTATTTTGCCCTCTGGTTCTAAAACATCAGGGAAGGTTTTGTTGAGAATTTCTTGAAGGATGATTTCTAGTTTCTTTCTTTGATCATGGCTTTCAAGTAGTCCAATAATTTTTAAATTATCTCTCCAAGATCTTTTTTCCAGGACAGTTGTATTTCCCATGAAATATTTCACGTTGCTTTCTATTCTTTCATTTCTTTGGATCTCTTTAACAGCATCTTAATTTCTCATAAATTCACTACATTCCATTTGCTCCAATCTAATTCTGAAGTAATGGTTCTCCTTACTGCACTTTTGAGATTCTTTTTCCATCTGTTAATTTCACCTTTTTAAGGCATTCTTCTCCTCATTGAGCTTTTGCGCCTCCTTTGCCATTTGAGTCAGTCTAGTTTTTAAGGTGTTATTTTCCTCAGTCAGGCTGTTGACTCTCATTTCATACATTCCCTGCATCCTTCTCATTTCTCCTCCTATTTTTCCTCCACTTCTCTAATTTGGTTTTTAAAATCCTTCTTAAGGTCTTCTATGGCCTTTAACCCACTCATATTTTCATTTGGGGCTTTTGGTGCAAGAGTTCTTACCTCACAGACATCCTCCTGTTCCATGTTTCGATCCTCTTTGCCCCCCAAATAGGAATCTAATGTTCCACTTTTTCTGTTTATTTTGTTTCCTTTGCCTAGGCATGTTGCCACTTAATCACTTGATTTTGGGGCTTGATGCCACAGTAGGACTCTGCCACCAGACAAGGGAGGTTCTGTCCAAATTTTGGGGTTTTCACAACTTCTGGAGGTATTAGTTGGGTGGTCTCTGTAAAGCCTCCAAACTCTCTGGCAAGCTGGATACCCACCCCAGACACCCCCCACCCCAGACCACATTTCAGATCCAAGCAGATTAAAGCAAGAGTGACTAACCACCGGACTGATTGCTGGATCTTCCTACAATTTGCAGACCAGGAGCTGAAGCTGCCACTGAATCTGAAAAATGGCTTCTGTGCCGGGGCTCCTCAGCTCCTTCTTGCCCCCAGGGGAGGAAGCCGGCTTGTTCCCCAAATACTGGTCCCAAAGTCCATAGGTCACTAACCTCTCATATTGTTCTAGGCTTATATGTGTTGATAATTCTGGAATCCCCACAGTTGTTGGTGTTCTGGGGTACCTCAAACCAGCTGCTGGCCCAGACCACCCTGGGGCTAAAACCACGGTTCATGTGGGCCTGGGCTCTGCTCCCACAGCTTTGTGCTCAGCTCTCAGAGTGTTGGGCTGTTCTGCGCTATCCGCTCCCTACAGGGCTGCTGGGCTGTACTCAGTGGGAGGTTAGTTTCTCTGTGTTGTTTTTTGGGTGCTGGAGCTCCAAAAGTTGTTCAAAGTCCATTGTTTGGAAGTGGTATGGGGGGGAGCACCTTGGAAGTGCTGTTTCTATTCTGCCATCTTGGCTCCGCCCCCCCAAATTCATGTGTAAGGAGACTCTAAGCAACCCCTGGAGCTATAGTACCCACAAAATGATACAGAGAAGCTAACCTCCCACTGAGCAAAGCCCAGAAGCCCGGAAGGCAGCAGCCAGCACAGCTCTCTTGAGCAAAGCCCAGGGCATTATGACTTGGAGGTTTTAACCCCAAGGCAGTCTCAGCAGCAGCTGGCTGGAGGACACCAGAACACCAGCAGCTGTGGCATTTCCAGAATTACCAATGCATAGATGCCATGGAAAAAGTGAGAGGTTAGTGCGGTATTGACTTTTGGACTTATTAGTTGGAAAAGCATGTGGCCTCTTTCCCTGGTGAGGAGAAGCTGCTGAGACTCTTCAGTGCTGCCACTGACATGCAACAGCTTCAGTTCTTGGCCTTCTAACTGTAGGGGCCTCCACCAATCAGTCATTGGGATAATCGATCTTGATTTAACCTTCTTGGATCTGGATTGTGGTCTGGGGTGGAGGTCTTGGGGTATGTGATCAGCTTGCCAGAGTGTGTGGAGGCTACAGGTAGGCGACCCAACTAATACTCCAGCACCTGAGAAAGCCCCAGCCTTTGGGATGGAAGCTACCCTGGCTGGTTGCAGAGTCCTACTTTGGCAACAAGCCCAAAAGTCAAGTAATTGACTGGCAACATGCCTAGGCAAAGGACACAAAATAAACAGAAAAATTCAACATTAGACTCCTATTTTGGAGGCAAAGAAGATCGAAGCCTGGAACAGGAGGAAGACTGGTAGGTCAGAACCTATGCACTAAAAGCTTCAACTGAAAATACGAGCTGGTTACAGGCCATAGAGGAGCTTAAAAATAAAATCAAATAAGAGAAGTGGAGGAAAAATTGGAAAGAGAAAGGAAAATGATGCATGAAAATTATGAAAGGAGATTCAACAAGCTTATTGAGGAAAATAATGTCCTAAAAATAGAATAACTCAGGGCTGAGCCAAGATGGCAGAGTAGAAACAGCTCATCGAAGCCACTCTGCCCCACATTCCCTCCAAACGATGTAAAAGGGAACTCTGAACAACTTCTGGAGCCCCAGCACCCACAGAACGACACAGAGAAGCTAAACTCCTGCTGAGGACAGCCCAGCAGCCCTGCAGGAAGGACCAGCTCAGTGGTCTGGGACCTGGCAGCTTGCAGCGCGCAGAGCACAGGAGCCGAGACGAGCCGAGCCCAGGTCCGTGTGAGCCGAGGTTTTAGCCCCAGGGCGGCAGAGCCAGCAGCCAGCTGGAGGAATCCCAGAACACCAGGAGCTGTGGCGACTCCAGAATTATCAACATAGACTTGCCTGGGACAAAGTAAGAGGTTAGTGTCCTATGGACTTTGGGACTGGTATTAGGGAATGCGTCGGCTCCCTCCCCTGGGGGCTAGAAGCCGCTGAGGACAAACGCCATTTTGTAGTTTTCAGAGGCAGCTCCCGCTCCCAGCCTGCAAATTTGTAGGGAGATCCAGCGATCAGTCTTGGGGGGTAATCGCTCTTGCTTTAACCTCCCTGGATCTGGATTGTGATCTAGGGTGGAAGTCGTTGGTGGGTTTACAGCTTGCCAGAAACGGAAGTTGCCCCCCACACGTTCAGTACAAAAATTCCTCTATCTGGCCTTAAAGCCATAGTGTGGCAACAATCCCAAAAGTCAAGTAATTAAGTGGCAACATGCCAAGGCAAAGGAAACAGAAAAATGCAACCCTAGACTCCTATTTTGGGGGCATAGAGCCGGAAAAGGACTGTGAGGTCAGAAGTCCTGCTCCAAAAGCCCCAGGGGAAAACATGAGCATGTTGCAGGCCATAGAGGATCTTAAGAAGGACTTTGAAAATCAAATAAGAGAAGTGGAGGAAAAATTGGAAAGAGAAATGAGAAGGATGCAGGAAAAGTATGAAATGAAGGTCAACAGCCTGACTGAGGAAAACAACACCTTAAAAAATAGACTAACTCAGATGGCAAAGGAGGCCCAGAAGGGCAATGAGGCGAAGAATGCCTTAAAAAGTCGAATTTGCCAGATGGAAAAAGAATCTCAGAAGTTCACTGAGGAGATTCATTCCTTTAGAGTTAGACTGGAGCAAATGGAAGCTAATGACTTTATGAGAAATCAAGATGCTGTTAAGCAGATCCAATTGAAAGATTAGAAGGCAATGTGAACTATCTCATGGGAAAAACCACTGACCTGGAAAATAGATCCAGGAGAGACAATTTAAAAATTATTGGACTACCTGAAAGCCATGATCAATGAAAGAACCTAGAAATTACCCTTCAAAAAATTCTCAAGGAAAATTGCCCTGATGTTCTAGATCCAGAGGGCAAAATAGAGGTTGAACGAATCCACCAATCACCTCCTGAAAAAGACCCCAAAAAGAAAACTCCCAGGAATATTATAGCCAGGTTCCAGAATCCCCAGATAAAGGAGAAAATACTTCAAGCAGCCAGGAAGAAACAATTTCAATATTGTGGAAACACAATCCGAATAGCCCAGGACCTGGCGCCTTCTACACTGAGGGATCGAAGGGCATGGAATATGGTATTCCAGAGGGCAAAAGAACTGGGAATGAACCCATGGGTCATATACCCAGCAAAACTGAGTATTTTGTTTCAGGGGAAAATATGGTCATTCAGTGGAATAGAGGACTTTCAAGCATTCTTGAGGAAAAAAACAGAATTGAATAGAAAATTTGACACCCAGACACAAGAAGGAAGAGATGCCTGAGAAGGTAATCAGTGAAAAGAAATCAAAAGGAACTTATCAATGTTGAACTATTTACATTCCTATATGGAAAAGCAATAACTGTGACTGATGATATCTTTCTCACTATGAAAATAATGGAAGAAGGGTGTGTATATGTGAATATGTGTGTATATGGTTACAGGTATATATGGAAAGAGGGCATAAGTTGAATTTGTTGGGAAGGGAGAATACTCAAGGGATGAAATTATGAGGTGAGAGAGGAAAGTGGCAAGAGGAGATGGGGAGGGACAGGGTAGTGTAAACTATCCCATGCAGAAGAAGCAAGGGGAAGTGGTTGCAAAAGAGGGGGAGAATAAGGAAGGCTAAAAAAGCAAAACCACATTCACATTGAATTTGGTTCAGGGAGAAAATGACATACATACTAAATGGGATATCTCAACCTGCAGCAGGATAGGGGGAAGGGGGATGGGAGGAGGGATGATGGATGGGAGGGCATCCTTGGGGTGAGGGGAGGTTGGAAGAACCCACTATAAAATAGGGACAGGATCATGTAGGGAATGGACCAGGTGGGGGGTGGGATGAGTGGGAGGGAATTATAATCAGCCTTGTACAATATATCTACTATGATAACGTTTTGCATAGCTAGACATGTACAACATATACTGAATTGCTTATCTCCCAAGAGGGAATGGGTGACAAGGGAGGAAGGGAATGGATCTGAAATTTGAGGTCGTAACATTAAATGTTTCAAATATAAATAAATACTATTATTAATACTCTTTTGCTTGTAATAGGGAGATAAGATGTGCAGGCATTGGGATGCAAAGACTCACCTTCCTCTAATGGAATAATCAATGGGGGTATGGGAGAAGGTATGGGAGATAGCAGATTGGAGGAAGCGATATCTTGTGGGATTACTGTTCTGGGAGGTTGGGTAGGGGAATAATGCGGGGAAAATGATTGTAAATCAAAATCTGGCAGAAATGAATGATGTAAAACAGAAGTTAATAAACCATTTGTTTAAAAAAAATAGAATAACTCAAATGGCAAAGGAGGCTGAAAAAGGTAATGAGGAGAGGAATGCCTTAAAAAGCTGAATTTGCCAGATGGAAAAAGAATCACAAAGGCTCTCTGAGGAGAATCGTTCCTTTGTATTTAGATTGGAACAAAGGGAAGCTATCCATATCCAACCTCCATATCAATTGCTTTTTCTCTCAAGCTTCCCCCTATTTGAATTCTGTTTTGAACAGTTTAACTCTTTTCCTTTGGGCACTTGAAATATTTATTTTTATGATTTTTTTTGCAAGTTATGTATAAAACCAATTTTTAACATTCTTTTTTTTTTTGCTTTTTTTTTTTGTAGGTGGGAAGGTGGGGCAATTGGGATTAAGTGACTTGACCTAGGTCACATTGCTAGTTTTGTGTTAAGTATCTTTGTTAAATATCATATGAACTCCTTCTCCTGACTCCAGCGCTGTTGCTCTAATCACTGTACCACCTAGCCTCCCCTCTAACATTCTTTTTTTTTTAATTCTGAATTCCAAATTTTCTCTCTCCTTCTCCTTCACCCTCCTTGAGAAGGTAAGCAATTTGATATAATATATACATGTACAGTCATGCAAAACATGTTGTGAAAGAAAATGCAGACCCAAAATCCTTAGACTAACAAGAAAAACAAAATAGCATAACTTGTCAAAAGTAGGGGTTTAAAACATAAATGAGATTTGGGTAAATTAAATTTGTTGAAAATGCTTTGTATGTCTAATAGATTATAGCCAATCATTATTTGGGTCATTGTTTTTCAGTCAACATCTCTAATTAAACTACAACTCCACTTGATATAAGTAATTGATTCATGTGTCAGAGACTTTATTAATCCATGGAGGATTTAAGTTGAAATGGAAGAATATTCATAAAGTTTCAATAATTATGACCAAAAATTTCTAACAATATATCTATATGTGTTTGTGTGTGTATATACCCATGGATGATAAAAACTAAATTTGCAGGTAATTAAATGATTAACAGTTCTTTATTAGAAAACTATGTTCAAAGTACCTACTAGGGATGGGTAATAAAAAGACAAAAAATAAGAAATGTGCTATCTTCAGGGAGGTTTCATTCTTTCAGGAAAAATACAATATATACTTATATAAGTATATATGAAACATACTGTACCAATAATTCAATGGGTGTTGCAGGAATAGTAAAGGCCCTAACAACTAAGAGTGGATCAGAAAAAGGTCACTTGTCCTTTGACCCAGCAATACCACTTCTAAGGCTATATAATAGAGGAATCATACAAGTGGGAGGAAAATGTGTTTTCACAAAAATATTTATAGTAGCTCTTTCTGTGGTGGCAAAGAATTGGAAATCAAGGGAATGACCATCAATTGGGGAATGGCTAAACAAGTTGTGGTATATGAATGTAATGGAATACTATTGTGCTAAAAGGAATGAGGAGCAGATGGACTTCATAATAACCTGGAGAGACTTATATAAAGTGATGCTGAGTGAGGAGAGCAGGACCAGGAGAAATTTGTACAAGATTATAGGCACATCATATGTATGATGACTAACTTTGAAAGACTAGGCTCCTTTCAGCAATCCAAGGTTATAAGACAACTTCAAAGACTCATGAAGGAAAGGATAGCCACATCCAGAGGAAAGAACTGTGGAGTTTGAATGCAGATTGAAGCAAACTACTTGCTCTCTCTTTTGTGTTTAGTTTTGATTCATTTCTTCTTTTTCCTTGTTCATTTCATTGGTTATAATTCTTCTTTACAACCTGACTAATACTTAATATGAAGCTATTTGTAGAGCTTATACTGAATTGCATGCTACCGGGGTTTCGGGAGGATGAAGGAGAGGGCAGGAAAGAAAATTTGGAACTCAAGGGATTGTGAAGCTGAATATTGTATTCAGTGAAACTGAATGTTGTAAACAGGAAGTAGATAAAAAATTAATAAATAAAATTGAAGAAAAAAAAAGAAAAGGTGACTTGCAAGAAAAGGTCACTGGTGCTAAGTTAGGGATTTCAAGATTGCTGAAAAAGTACATTTCAATCATTGTTCAAGGCATGGAAACTGGAACTGGAATGCAAATGTGAGGAATAACGTTTAGGAAACTTTGAGGGAGGAAAGAGTGCATGAACTGAAACAATGTGTAATAAGTATGAAAAAATTAGACTGGAACCATTTTTAAAAGGTTTTACCTACCCAGTGGAGGATTTGCTATTCTTGTCTTAGAGAATCTCTTAAGCTTTATGATAGGGAAAGTGACGTTGGTTAGATATGTACATTAGGAATGTAACTTTTGCAGCTGCATAAAGAATGGATTGGTAGAAGGAGAAATGTGAGGCAGAAATATTGGTTAAGAAGCTACTGAAACAGTTCTGTTGTGATATTTTAAGAACCTAAACTAGGATAATGAGAAATTCAGTAGAGCGGAGCAGGGAGAATGTAGAAAAAGAGATAAAGGTTATGAAAGGACTAGAGAAGGGAATGTAGGAGAATGAAGAATCAAAAATTACTCTGGGGTTGAGGATGGATCAAGTAGAATTATGTTGGTACCCTTGACAGAAATTGGGAAGTTAGGGAAAGGGGTGGTTTTGGTGAAAACGTGAGTATTATTTAGGGCATGATGAGTTTAAGATGTTTTCGAGTATTTCCTTGTCCCTCTGGCAATAGGCATTCCTCAAGGAGGATTCCCTGTCTGCTGGAAGATAGAAAATTAAGACTCTCAGCCCCTCTATTTAAATCTGGGGTCATAGCATCATGATTATCAAGATAGTAGAAAAGCTGCTAAGAGTCTGACTGCACCCCATATATATTAGGAGAACTGCTTACACTCATACCTGCTTATCTCATACCTTGTTCACAGGTCACCAGAATGAAAACAAAAATATATTCCTCAATTACCCAGGGACAGATTTATTGCCTTCACTGACACTTATGAGAGTTGACAGAAGGCATTGGGGGCATCAAGGTCCAAAGGCAAACCCACAGTTTAGGTAGTAGAAGAAGGTAATGATCGAAGGTAGAGTTTAAGCAATGCCTATAGAAAAAGGCAGAGAGGTTCTGCTGTCATATTCCATGAGTGTAGAGCACAAACATGGCCCTATATTCAGAAAGATGAATTATAGATTGGAGAGAGACTGCAGTATACTTTTAATGCTTTATTTTGCTTTATTTTACAGTTAAATTCTATCAAGTGTAACAGGGTACAGGCATATGATACCTATGACTGGTTCCTGAGTTGGAAAGGCCAGGCCTTTGCTAAAGGGGTTTGATGGAAGAGGCACTATTTTATACCCATTTTCTGATCATCTATCAGATGATTTGGCAACTTCACCTTGATATCCACCAAGGATACTTCTCACTTCTTAGAAAAGTAGGGTTTGCCTCTCTGGTTTTAAGAACAGACAGACTGATCATTGACTGTGTAGGAGAAGTAGAAGAGGAATTGTAGCCCTCCCCAGGAGTATATATCATACATAACAAGATAATTTTGGGATCATATGAGCATTATATACACTACAGATGCCTAGGGGGCTTTCAATGAGAAATGTTTAATAAGAGAGAGAAAACGGGGCAAGATACGGAGATCTGGGATTTAGTTACATAGACACTCAATACCTATGTGACTGAAGAGAGATGTCTACATTCAGAGAAAGAACTAGAAAGAATATAGTTTAAATTGAGATTGAAGTAAACTACCTGCTGTCTGTCATTTTCCTGTTTGGTCTTGTTTCCTCTTTTCCGTTGTTCATTGCATATGATGCAATCCTTCTTTATAACCTGACCAATGATTGAAAAAGAATCTCAAAAGTTCACTGAGGAGATTCATTCCTTTAGAGATAGACTGGAGCAAATGGAAGCTAATGACTTTATGAGAAATCAAAGTGCTGTTAAGCAGATCCAAACAAATGAAAGAATAGAAGGCAATGTGAAATATCTCATGGGAAAAATCACTGACCTGGAAAATAGATCCAGGAGAGACAATTTAAAAATTATTGGACCACCTGAAAGCCATGAACAAAGAAAGAACCTAGAAATCATCCTTCAAGAAATTCTCAAGGAAAACTATCCTGATGTTGTAGATCATGAGGGCAAAATAGAGGTTGAAAGAATCCACCAATCACCTCCTGAAAAAGATCCCAAAAAGAAAACTCCCAGGAATATGCTAGCCAAGTTCCAGAATCCCCAGATCAAGGAGAAAACACTACAAGCAGCCAGGAAGAAACAATTTCAATATTGTGGAAACACAATCTGAATAGCCCAGGACCTGGCAGCTTCTACACTGAGGGATAGAAGGGCATGGAATATGATATTCCAGAGGGCAAAAGAACTGGGAATGAACCCAAGGGTCACCTACCCAGCAAAACTGAGTGTTTTGTTTCAGGGGAAAATATGGTCATTCAGTGGAATAGAGGACTTTCAAGCATTCTTGAGGAAAAAAACAGAGTTGAATAGAAAATTTGACATCCAGACACAAGAAGGAAGTGATGCCTGAGAAGGTAATCAGGGAAAAAGAAATCAAAAGGAACATATCAAAGTTGAACTATTTACATTCCTATATGGAAAAACAATAACTATGACTGATGAAATCTTTCTCAGTATGAAAATAGTGGAAGAAGGGTGTATGGTCACATGAATACATATGTGAATGTGTGTATATATGTTTACAATTATACATGGATAGAGGGCACAGGTTGAATTTGTTGGGAAGGGAGGATACTCAAGGGGTGAAATTATGAGGTGAGAGAGGAAAGTGGCATGAGGAGATGGGGAGAGACAGGGTAGGGCAAACTATCTCATGTAGAAGAAGCAAGGGGAAGTGGTTGTAAATGGTGGGAAGAATAAAGGCAAAACCACATTCTCATTGAATTTGGTTCTCAGAGAGAATGACCTACATACTAAATGAGATATCTCAACCTGCAGCAGAATAGGGGGAAGGGGAATGAGAGGAGGGATGATGGAGGGGAGGGCATCCTTGGGGGGAAGGGAGGTTGGAAGTACCCACTATAGAAGAGGGACAGGATCAAGTAGGGAATGGACCAGGTGGGGGGTGGGATGAGTGGGAGGGAATTAAAAACTGCCTTGTACAATATATCTACTATGGTAATGTTTAGCATTGCTAGACATGTTCAACATATACTGAATTACTTATCTTCCCCGAGGGAATGGGTGAAAAGAGAGGAAGGAAATGGATCTGAAATTCGAGATTTTAAGACAAAATGTTTCAAATATATTTAAATACTATTATCAATACTATTTTGATTGTAACTGGGAGATAAGATGTGCAGGCATTGGGACACAGAGATTCACCTTGCTCTAATGGAAAAATTTAAGGGGGTATGGGAGAAGATAGGGGAGAGAGCAGATTGGAGGGAGCGATATGTTGTGGGACTGCTATTCTGGGAGGGTGGGTAGGGGAAAAACAGTGGGGGAAATAATTGTAACTCAAAATCTGGCGGAAATGAATGATGTAAAACAGAGGTTAATAAAGCATTTGTTTAAAAAAAAAGATAAGGCATTATATTTCCCTAAATAGGTATTCAAAGAAAACAAAGGTGCAAGGCTGGATGTTTTAATCAGTCAACAAGTATGTATTAAAAAATAATTAGTGTGAGGTACTATTTGTACTGCTAGGAATGTATATGGAAAAAAAATTGCTATGCAGAAAAAAGTATACATTCTAATGAAATAGAAATCATTCAAGTAACTGGGCATATAGATTATGGTAGTATAAAAAGAGAAGAAGTAAGGTTTGAAGGAAAGTAGAAAAGCCATGAGGAAAAGGGGGTGTAAATTCCAGGCATAAGGGACTTCCAATTGAAAGGCAGGGGAGATGGGGATAGAGTATCTTATTCAATGTATAATAAGGCTGCCAGTGTATCTGAATCATAAAGCTCATACAAAGGAGTGAGGTATGAGGAGTCTAGAACTTAGGAGAGGCTCAGATTGTGAATAGCTTTAATTGTTAAACAATGGTTTTCATATTTGATCTGGGAAGTTATATGGAGTCTGGATCTCTTTGGGTAAGGGAATGAAAGTGGTCAGAATTATTCTCTGGGGAAAAATAATCAGCTCAGCATCTAAGTATAAAATATATCAAAACAAAGAGAAATTTGAGGCTATTACAGTATTGTAAGTGAAATGTAATGAGGGTCTGTTCCAGGGTTGCATTTGCAGCTACGTGTATGGAAATGACACCTAATATGAATATAAATGACTGAAAAATAATGGTGCTCTTAACAGTAAAAGTCAAGTTTAGAAAATATAATTTGGGGTTTTTTGTTGTTGTTTCACTTTATTTTTAGCGAAAGATGATGAACTATATCTTCGACATGCTGAATTTTAGACATCTACAGGACATCTAGCTTAAGATGTAGAAGAAGCATTTAATAATGTGTGACAGTAGCTCATCAGAGAGACTAGTGATGCATATAAAATATTAGAATCACTTGCATAGAGATGATAATTGAAACCAAGATAGTATATAGTAAAAAGAGGATGATCACCCAGGCTAGATTCTTTAAGGAGAGCCACAGTTAGTGGATGTGACATGGATGAAGAACAGATAAAAGAGACTGAGAAGCACTGATTAAACAAATAAGAAGATAAGCAGGAGAGAACAATTCATCAAAATCCCAGGGAAGAAAGCATATTCAGAACAAAAGAGTAATCAACAATTTCACATTCTGGATAGAAGTCAAGAAAAAAAATTAGAATTGGGAAATGTCCATTTCATTTGCTAATTAAGACATCATTGATAATTTTAGAAAGAGAAGCTTCAGTTGAATGAAAAGGTCAGAGGATTTAGAGATTACAGTGAATTTAGAATTGAGCTAGGAGAAAGGGGAAACCTTGAATGTTGTTATGCTTTTTTTTTTTCATATTGTATGTCAGAGAGATAAAGGACAGTAACTGCCATGGTTAGTAGGATACAGTGAGGATTTTTCTTTCTTACTTTTTTTGTTTTGTTTTATTTTGTTTTGTAAGTTTATGAACTTTAGGAAAGTGTCTGATAGAATGGGAGAGACCTTAGATCAATCAGAGAAGAGGGATATTACTGAAGATTCTGGTAAAGCCAGGAAGGTATGGTATTAAGTTCACACATAGTGGGGTTTGCCTTTGCATTTAGAAGAGTAACCTCTTTAGGCAAAATTAAGGTGTAGGAGATAGAGAGGGTTTCTGAAGGATGGCAGATGAAAAAGAAAAGCATTTGCCCTTGCGGTGATGGTCTCCCTCCTTTCTCCTAAGTATTAAAGATGAAGTCCTCAACCAAGAGGGTGGAAGAGAAATACTTTAGGGGGCTTGAGGAGAAACAAGTAATTTGTGGATGAGTACCATTAACATTAGTATAGCAATCAATTATAGAAGTATAATATGTTTGCCTTACTGCTTTAAGGGCCTCACTGAGATTAAATGGCATAAAGTTGTAATGGGCTAAATCAGAATACTTTGCTAATTTCCTTCATCTCTTTTCAGTAGCACATTATTATGAGCAAAGACAGCATATTGTGGAGTAATTCATAGTAGTGTCTTAACAAGGCATTATCGGTGATAATATAAGGACATAAGTGAGTCCAAGGAAGGGGATAGTATCAAATTGATTTGATTCTCCAAGAGGCAGAAATGGGGAAGGATAGATAATCCACCACTTTATGATGATAGGCTAGGAAACAACTTGGCACAGAGAAAAATAGAAGTCATGATAAGGAATAAGAACAGTACTAGGGAACAGGATACAAGGAAAGACAGAAAATATTATGATCATATAATATAACATACAAATCAAAATCTAAGTTAACAAACATGGAAGAAGAACCCTATGTGGTGATTAGGAGTACATCATTGAGACTCAAGAGATGAGGAATAGATACATTTTGGTTTGTTTGTTTTGTGTTACATCAATATGAATGCTAAAGTTTCCTAGTGTGAGGCCATAAGATGGAGAGGAGACAATAAATGTGAACAAGGAACTGAACTTATTAAGGAAGGAAAGATAATTCCTAATTGTTTTATCAATAAAACAGGGATTGTTGTGCCTACTATATATGTGCAGAGCATTATGATCATTGCTGGTAATACAAAGGTTGTATGATGTGGTTCCTGCCATTATGAAGCATATAGTGTAGAAGGCAAATATGACACACAGGTAATTATTTGCCTCTCAAACATGACTGAAATTCTCCAACTGTGATAATTTTACTTAAACTTCATTGGAAGGGAAGGTCCAATGTTAACACTAACCCTAGGTATGACAAAACATCTGATCAACACTTTATGCACCCATCTATATTCTTAGCACCCCTATGTTTACTAACTCTAAATTTGTCTTTGAATGTAAAACTGACTTAGGTTTTGTTTGTTTGTTCTGCTTTGTGATTTCTGAAGCTTTGAAAGAATGCTAAGACTATGTAAGGCTTTACCATGCTCATCTTTCCCTTCATTAAATCTAGTCATATCTATTTTTGTTTCCATTCCTATTACTCAAATTCCTCTAAACAAGGTATTTTAGATACTAAAGATCCAGAGACCATTTTCAATGGGTTCTCATAGAATTACACTTTCAGATTTAGAAGGTATATCAAAATCCATTGCATTTTAAATATACATGGGAAAGAGCACTTTGCTTGGTTTTCCTTTGAAGATATCTCATGAAAGTGACTTTAATAACATTCCACTCTTCACTTTGAATTGACAAGAATTTTTTCCTTGCATCAAAGACTAAAATTACCTCGCAGTATCTTCTACCAATTGATTCAAGTTGTGTCTTTGAGACCAAGAAAAGTAAGCCTAAAATCTTTTACACATGAGTCTGTCAAAAAATTATATATCTATGTCTATATCTATCTATCTATCGATCGATCTATCTATCTATCTATCTATCTATCTATCTATCTATCTATCTATATGTGTGTGTGTGTGTGTGTGTGTGTTTGTGTTTTAAAGCAATCGGGGTTAAGTAACTTGCTCAAGGTTACATGGCTAGTCATTATTTACGTGTGGGTGCTCATTTTCTGAGCCTGGATTTGATCCCCGGTCATCCCACCTCCGAGGCCAACACTCTTACACACTGTGCCAACAAGCTGTCACATGTGTGTGTGTTTATATATGTGTGTATGTATATATGTATATTTAATTGATATTATTTGCATATATATATACATATATATGTGTGTGTATGTATATATATATATACACATATATATGTGTGTATGTATATATATATATATATATAGGTAACTCAATCTGCCCTTTTGAGCATGACTAGTATAGGTAACATGAAGTCCACTATATTCCCTACCATTTGGGTGGAGGTAGCCCCTTGATTGGTTGCCTGTACCTTTAAAGATGGTCAGACCAAGCAGTTTGCTTGCATTTTCATGATCTTTTCAGCTCAAGTCTTTTCTGGACTTTTGTTTGCTGCATCTGGTTTTGATGACAAGACCTGAAGCAATCAGAAGGGAAGGACTTGCCTTCCACTACTTGGCTCTCTTTAAACCACTTAGAGAAATGGGCCTGGGGGTATTTGTTTCTATTCCATGTGGCTAATTCCCTAATTTTAGATTAAAGAGTGACATGTTTTAAATGTGCAAATATAATAAACTAAGACAACAAAGCTCTAAACACTGTCACTTTAGTGCAAGGTTAGCAATTGCATATAAATAGGATACAAGGCTCCTCAGTAACCAAGGATGATCCTTACAACAAAAGCATATTTTTATAGTCAGAAAAGAACCTTTAAAAGTACAAAGAATGTGCCACAACTTGTAGAAATGTGGGTGTTATTGAGCTACAACTGGCTAGATTTAGAGAATGGAGTTTTTGCACAGCCTGGGATATGGCAACAAATTAGATTTCCTGGAATATCTCATATCAACACTTTATGGAATATATTTGACCTTTATATTATATAAATGTCTCTTAAAAGTGAGTGCTGGGTGACTTACAAGTGTAAAATAGGGAAATAAAGTTTCAGGGTTAAGGAGTTTAAATGCATATAATGAGGGAGAATAGTAACTTAATTAAGTCTTAATGAAATAAAGTAGGATATATAAAATTTTAATACCATAGTTAACATCTTTGTTTCTTTGAAGATATGTGACTCTTCAATGAATCAAGTGAATAAGTCATCTAACAAATAATCATAGTATAGCAAAAATCATCAATCTGTAGTGAATCTCATTTCACATAATGTTCTATTAAAAATGTTTAAAGGTAAAGTAAAAATTAAATAAGCAAAAAGGTTGAGATGAATCATTTTTTACAAAATCACTTAGTAACCCTCATGATAAATCTTGTTACAACAATGAGCAGTAGCTATACAGAAAATACATATATACATGTCTCAAGCAGAGGCAAGATGGCAGAAAAAAGCAGGGACTTTACCAAATTCCCCTCCAAACCACTTTACATTCATGCCTCAAGAATTCCATAGTAGCAGGACCAAAGAAAAAGGTTCAGTGAAAATATTCCCAGCACAAGACGACCTAAAGGGGTGGCAGGAAATGTCTGTCACACAAGAGTGACAGTGAAACACAGTCAAGTGCAGGAAATTCCCCAGCAAAATTACAACAGACTCCACAACAGACCTTGGGAGCACCTGAATCATCATCAGCAGTTTTCAGACTTCTCAGGCCATAGACAATAAAGGGGTTGGGGTGGCTAAGTGGAGCAGTGAGTAGAGCATTGGCCCTGGAGTCAGAAGGACCTGAGTTCGGATCTGGCCTCAGACACTTAAAGCACACACACACACACACACACACACACACACACACACACACACTAGTTGTGTAACCTTGAGCAAATTACTTAACTCCAGCTATGATCCAAAAAGCAAAAAATAAATGAATGAATGAATGAATAAATAAATAAATAAATAAACAAATAAACAAAAACAAACAAACAAATAAATAAATAAACAATGAGAATAAGGGGGTGGGGCAACTGAAAAAAGGAAAATTACAGAAGTCTTTTTGCTGGCCCTAGGTATAGGACTCTGTTTCATGATCCATATGCATATTCAAGTTGCAGCCCTGGTTAGCAGTCCCAGGGAAGCAATAGCATACCAGCACTTGTGTCCATAGGAAAACACGGACCCTGATTAAAGTTCCATGGTGGAAAATAGCCCCTGTGTTCACTCACATACTAGAGTACAGGTCAGGAAAATAGAAATCACATCTCTTCTTTGATCAAACACCTTGGAAGAACTGAAAACTTACATGCATAGAACAAGCTCTAAAAACACTACACGAAAAGTCTGACACTACACAGTGTCCCCTTGACACAAGGAGCAAAACCTAATTTTAACATAAAAGTAAAAGTCAAGAAATAGGCTTCTAAAATGATTTAACAAAAATAATAACAAATAACCTGACAATATAAAGTTACTATAATGATAGGAAAAATCAAAATACAAACTCAGGAGAAAATAAGAGTTAAAATTGCTATCTTCAAAGCCTCAAAGAAAAATGTGAATTCCTCTTGTTTTCAGATCCAAAAATAATTCCTATAAGACCTCAATTAAGAAAGGTAGAGGAAATATAAGTGGATAGGAATTTAAAAAAAAGCATGAAAAAAGAGTTGGCAGCTTCATAAAAAGGCACAAAAATTTTGAAGAAATAACACTTCAACTAAAAGACCAAATGGTAAAAGAGGCACAAAAACCCACGGTAAATTAAAATTTCAGAAAAAAAAAGTAGAATTGGCCAAATGCAAAGGTAGGTACTGAAGCTCACTAAAAATAATTCTTTAAAAATTAGAATTGGGCAAGTAGAAGCAAATTACTCCACAAGACATCAAGAAACAATACAACAAAATCAAAAGAATGAAAAAATAGAATAAAATGTGAAATATCACAATGGAAACTCAAATGACTTAGAAAATAGATGCAAGAAGGATAATTAAAGAATTATTGAACTACTTGAACACTACAACCAAAAAACAAAAAAAGGTCTAGGACACCACTTTTCAAGAAACCATGAGGGAAAACTGTCATGATATCCTAGAACCACAGGGTAAAATAGAAATGGAAAGAATCCACTGATCTGAAAAATTTCCCAAGGTGAAAATTCCCAGGAATATTATCACAACATTCTAGAGTTCTTTGGTCAAGGAGATATTATTGCAACCAACCAGAAAGAAATAATTCATGGATCCATGTATTAACAATGCAATATTCCCATCCTCGTCACCATTTTGTAGCAGCAAGCACCCCAACATCCCCAGAGTGGCTGCCAACACAGGTTTTAGATCTGCTTTTCAAAAGGAAAGCAACACAATATGGGTTAACAAACTTACTTTAATCAAACAAACATATATTACCTAGTTCAGGGGAAAAAGTCAGCACCCTGAGCTTCAAAGTATAGAGACAGATCAAACAGACAGGCTTCCAAACTGTCCAAACATTATCAATACCAAAATCACAGTTACCAGAGAGGGAAGCATCAACATCTGGGTTTTCAAAGCTGGGGGGCGCTCAATGGCTGCCCAGAGTCTCATCTGGTCAAATCACACAACACTTCTCAAAGTGAGCCCCAAAACAAAGGCTCCCATCAGGGATTATATAACCTTCTCCTGGGTCAGAGAATGTAACCACCCTCTTGACCCACTGCCCAAACAAAGCATCAAGGTGTGGTCATTCCTGAAAACCAAGCCTCCTACCACAGGCTCCATGTGACCACATTCAGCTTATTAGGAGCAAGAATATATTTTCAAATCAAGGAAGGTGCTCAGAGTCACTTAAGCCAATCAAAGAGCCTAGGGGCAGGGAAGATCTTCAAATCTGCATTTCCATTATATTCAGCCCCAAGATCACAATTTACATTTGAGTTAGCATTAAAATATCTCTTAGGTCACATTTTGCAGGTACATCCAAAGCTACTAAAGTGGCCACTGGGCCTTAAACAAAGTACACTGCATTATCACATCAATTCGAAACAAGAGTGCAAATAAAGCTTGAAATATGATATTATGGAGGGCAAAAACCTGGGATTAAAACCAAGAATCACATACACAGCAAAACTGAGTATACTTCTTAAAAACAATACAAGGGATGGTGGTGGAGCCATGATAGGGGAGTAAAATATGGACTTCTTGAACTTTCCCCCCAAACCATTAAAATACCTGTAGAAAATTTCTCTAAACAAATTCTGGAAGTGCAGAAGCAATAGACAGAATGAAAAAAATTTCCAGTTCAAGACAATATGGAAGGCTGACAGGAAGGCTCTATTGGGAGAGAAACACAGTTCTGCTGGTATAGATGGAGCTGGAGCAGGCCTTAAGGGACTGAATCATTTGCAGTTGCAGTGGTTTCCAGAGGTCACAATCCACAAATGCAAAGGTTAACTTCAGTGGTTAGTGGGAAAGGTCTCTCACCTGGGTGAGAAAGGAGCATGGTCTCAGGCCACAGACACAGCCCCAAGCAGTAGCAGCTACAGTTTCTTCAGCTTTCAGCCTAATGATAGTGGGGAAATCAAATAACTGATAAAAGGTAAGAATAAAAAATACTTTGTTGTTTTTCTGGATTGAGTTTTAATAATCAAGTGCCTTTGACAGAGTCTTACCTTTGATTGAATCAAGAGTCTTTGATTGAATCAAGAATTCTTTGATTGGTAGCACAGAGTAAAGATGGCAGAGAAGTAACAGCATTTCCCAACAACTCCTACTCTCACCACTTCCAAATTTATGTAAAAGGGGACTATGAACAAACCCTGGAAGTACAGAACCCCTAAAATGGCACAGGGAGCTAACCTCCCACTGAGGACAGCCTGGCAGCCCAGCAGGGAGGGGGCAGTGCAGCACTCTGGGAAATGAGCCCAGGACCTCTTGAGTCAAAGGTTTTAGACCCAGGGCAGGCAGACCATCAGCCAAGTGGAGGGACCCCAGAACACCAGCTGCCGTGGCTTTTAGAAAATTGCCAAAAGATAGATGCTTAGGACAGAATGAGAGCTTAGTGCCCTATAGAATTTGGGAACAGTATTTGGGAGTGTGTCAGCTTCTTCCCCTGGGGGCTAGAAACCTCTGAGGCACTGTTGCCATTTTGCAGCTTAAAAACAGCTACAGCTCCTGGCCTGCAGACTGTAGGGGGATTCAAAGATCAGTGTGGGGGGTAATTGGTCTTACTTTAACCTTCTTGGATTGGGATTGTGGTCTGGGGTGGAGGTCTTTGGGTGTGTAACCAGCTCACCAGAGTGTGCAGGGGCTGGGGGAGGGCTTCAAAGAGGGCACCCAACTAATACCTCTGGAAGTTGAGAAGACCCCAATGTTCGGGACAGAAGCTCCCCTGTCTAGTGGGAGAGTCCTACTGTGGCAACAAGCTCAAAAGTCAAGTAATTAAATGGCAACATTCCTAGGCAAAGGAAACAAAATAAACAGAAAAATTCAACATAAGACTCCTATTTTGGGGCAAAGAGGATCTAAGCATGGAACAATATGAGGACTGTGAGGACAGAACACCCGCACCAAAAGACCCAAATAAAAATATGAATGGGTTACAGGCCATAGAGGACCTTAAGAAGGATGTTATAAACCAAATAAGAGAAGTGGAGGAAAATTGGGAAGAGAAATGAGAAGGATGTAGCAAAAGAATGAAATGAGAGTCAACAGCCTGACTGAGGAAAATAACACCTTCAAAAATCAACAAACTCAAGTGGCAAAAGAGGCTCAAAAAGGCAATGAGGAAAAGAATGCCTTAAAAAGCCGAATTTGCCAGATGGAAAAATAATCTCAAAAGTTCACTGAGGAGATTCATTCCCTCAGAGTTAGACTGGAGCAAATGGATGCTAGTGACTTTATGAGAAATCATGATGCTGTTAAACAGATCATAGCAATTGAAAGAATAGAAGGCAATGTGAAATTTCTCATGGGAAAAAAAAAAAAAACCCTGAGATGGAAAATAGATCCAGGAGAGATAATTTTAAAATTATTGGACTACCTGAAAGCCATGATCAAAGAAAGAACCTAGAAATCATCCTTCAAAAAATTCTCAACGAAAATTACACTGATGTTTTAGATGCAGAAGGAAAAATAGAGTTTGCCTCCTGAAAAATATCCCAAAATGAAAACTCCTAGGAATATTATAGCCAGGTACCAGAATTCCCAGATCAAGGAGAAAATACTAAAAGTAGCCAAGACGAAACAATTTCAATATTCTGGAAACACAATCAGAATAGTACAAGAGCTGGCAGCTTCTACACTGAGGGATCAAAGGTTATGGAATATGATATTCCCAGAGAGCAAGGGAGCTGGGATTAAAACCAAGAGTCACCTAGGCAGCAAAACTGAGTATCTTATTTCTGGGGAAAATATGGTAATTCAGTAGAATAGAGAAATTTTAATCATTCTTGAGGAAAAAAACAGAGTTAAATAGAAAATTTGACATTCAGACACAAGAAGCAAGAGATGGTTGAGAAGGTCACCATGGAAATAAAATCACTATGAACTTGTCAAAGTTGAACTATTTACATTCCTGCATGGAAATACAATAACTGTGACTGATGAAACCTTTCTCAGTATGAAAATAGTTGAAGAAGTGTATATGGGCATATGAATACATATGTGAATGTGTGTATATATGTTTACAGATATACATGGATAGAGGGCATAGTTCGAATTTGTTGGGAGGGGATGATACTTAAGGGATGATGTTAAATAGGTGAGAGAGTAATGTGCCCAGTAGATGGGTAGAGAGAGGGGGAAAGTAAACTATCTCATGTAGAAGAGGCACGGGAAGTGGTTGCAGTGGAGGTAAAGTATAGGAAGGGGAAAAGGATAAAACATATTCCCATTGCATTTAGCAAAGGGAGAGAATGACATACATACTAAATGGGATATCTCATTCTGCATGAGAGTACGGGGGAGGGAGATTAGAGGAGGGATGACGAGGATAGGGCATGCTGGGGGGTGGGTAGGTTGGAGGCACCCATTTTTGAACAAGGACAGTATCAAAGTAGGAAATGGAACAGGCGGGGGTGGGGTGTGTGGGAGGGAAATATAGCCAGTCTTTTGCAATATATCTACTATGGTCATGTTTTGCATAGATATGCATGTACAACATATACTGAATTTTGTACCTTCCCAGTGGGAATCGGTGACAATTGATAAAGGGAATGGATCTGGAATTTGAAATGTTAAAATTAAATCTTTCAAGTATATATTAAAAATAGAAAAATATGAATTGGTCTCCATATGTTGAAGAGCTCAACAAGTATTTTGAAAATCAAGTAAGAAATATAGAGAAAATTTGGGAACAAAAATAAGAGTGATACAAGTAAATCATGAAAAATTATGAAACAGCTTGCTAAAGGAGATCCAAAAAATGCTGAAGAAAATACGTCTTAAAAAATAGACTCACCCAAATGGCAAAAGAGGTCCAAAAAGCCAAGAGGAGAATACCTTAAAATGGGGAATTTGCCAAATGAGAAAAAGAGTTTGAAAAGTTCACTGAAGAAAACACTTCCTTAAGAATTAGAATGGGGGGGGGGGGTTTGTAGCCAAGATGGTGGAAAGGAAGCAGTAACCTCTCTGAGCTCCTTGGTCACTAAGTCTCAAAGGGTGAACCTGAGCGGATTCTGGAGTGACAAAGCCCACTGGAAGACAGAGCATAGCAGAGTCCAGCCTATGAGGTTGCCCAGTGTGCCCACACAGGACGAGCGCAGAGCGCATGGGGTCTGCACAGCTCAGATCTAAGAGCAGACAAGCAGACTACACCACAGAGAGAAAAAGCCCCACCCTGCAGACTTACCAAGGACGAATCGCAGTCATCTCTCAGAGGGGAAGGATCACTGGAGCCAGGTAGGAGAGTAGGGCCCCCAGTGGAGAGAGTGGCTTCTCTGGCTGCATTCAGCCCCCAACCTGGAAGTTTGGAAACTGCCTGCCTGTATAGTAGAGGGGCTGGAATGGCAAAGTAAATTCTAGCTGCTCTGATCCTCCCATCCCTCCTTCATCAAGCAGAAAACCCAAAGATAAGTGTCCCATCCAGATTGAAATCCCAAGTTAATGGAAATAGCCTCAGGTTTGAGAGTCTCCAAGAAGGGGTGTAACTGAGACAGCCAGGAGTCTGAAGAGAAGAGAGGAGCGGGTCACAACAAGCCCCACCTCACCTGAACAACAAAAGCCTTCTTATAGCCCAGGGGTATAGAGGCAGTAATCTGAAGTGGTCAGACTCAACCCCCCCTACACATCCACGTTCCTCACTGATTTCCCTGACTTAGACATAAACTAACCATCCAGAGTTATTCAAAGTCAAGGATCAGGCCCTAAACTCATAGTCTGAGAAACTAAGAAACAGGAAGTCACAAGGGGAAGGAAGGAAGCTGAAAAGGAGAAGGGGGAAGCAAAAAAGACTATTCGAGCCTACTATGTAGGGGAAGAACAACTAAATACACAGGACAATATAGACTCTCTACCCACACCTGAGACCACAGAAGGAAACATGATCTGGTCACAAGCCCAAATAGCATTCCTGGAGGAGCTTAAGAAAAAGTTTAAAGACCAAATCAGGGAAGTAGTGACCAACTTGGAAAAAAGTCTCAGTGAAGAAAACAAATCCCTAAAAAGTAAATTAGTGAAGTAATTGGAGAAAATACTTCCCTAAAAAAGGAACTTCAAAAACTAACTGAAGATCATAATTCCCTAAAAATTAGATACAATCAAACTGAAACTCAGAACTCTATGATGCAGCAGGAGTCAATAAAACAATGATTGAAAAATTGGAAGAAAATGTAAAATATCTCAATGGAAAAATAACTGACCTAGAGAACAGATCCAGGAGAGACAACTTAAGAATTATTGTTCTACCAGAAAGCCATGATGAAAAAAGCAGTCTAGACAGCATCCTCCAAGAGATTGTCAAAGAAAACTGTCCTGAGGTCCTGGAATCAGAAGATAAAATAGCTATCGACATAATTCACCGGACTCCTCCTGAAAGAGATCCCAAACCGAAAACTCCAAGAAATAGAGTAGCCAAATTCCATAAGAGCAAGATTAAAGAAAAAAATTCTACAAGCAGCCAAAAAGAAACAATTCAAATATCGAAGAACTACAGTTAGGATCACACAGGACCTAGCAGCTTCTACATTAAAAGAGCAGAGAGATTGGAATTTGATATTTCATAGGGCAAGAGAGCTAGGACTACAACCAAGGATTAACTACCCAGCAAAACTGAGCATAATCTTTCAGGCAAGGAGATGGACGTTTAATGAAATGAGTTTTCCAGACTCTCTTGATGAAAAAGCCAGAGCTCAATGGAAAATTTGATCTCCAATTACAAGACTCCAGGAAGATATAAAAAGGTAAACAAGGGTAACACAGACTCACACATGCATAAGTGCACACACCCACACCCACAAACACACGCTCATTACTTGGGATGCAACAAGAGCAAAATGTTCACATCCCTATATGAGGAGCTGTTAACTGGCAATATTTGAAATCTTTATGATTATCATAACTTTCTAAAGGGTTACACTTAGATAGAGGGTTTGGGTATGAATGTACTAACATGAAGTCTAAAAAAAAAAAACAAAAAAAGACTATTAAGTGGATCAAAGAGACTGCAATGGGAAAAAGGAAAGGATGAGCTAGGAAAAGGTAAAATATGCCATCTGAAGAGGCATCAAAACACACCATAGAAGAGAGGAAAGAAAGAGGGAGAAGAACATCATTTAAACACTATTCTCACTGGCTGTGGTCCAAAGAGGGATCAAATTAGTCAGTGAATTTTAAGATTCTAAAGTGAATAGACACATACATTCATTAAATAGAGGAAAAGGAGGGAGGGAGAGGAGCACTGTTTGAAATTTACTCTCATTGGTTTGGAATCAAACAGGGAGTAATTTACTCTGATAAGTATAAAAATTTATTGTGTCCTATAGATAAAGAAAGGGTAAGGGGGATGAAAAGAGGAGACTAAAGGGAGGATTAGAAGGGAGGCAAATAATAGTAAGGGGAGAGGGTAGGTCAAGAAGGGGGGTCACTGGGTGGGAACACTGAGGGAGGGGGTGGTCAAAAGGGAAAACTTCAAGGAGGGGAAAGGAGAAGGAAGAAATAAAAACATAAACAGGGGAAAGGAATAGGATGGAGGGGAAGAGACAGATAGTCATCATTACTGTGAATGTGAATGGGATGAACTCTCCCATAAAACAGAGGTGGATAGCAGAATGAATTAAAAACCATAATCCTACAATATGCTGTCTGCAAGAAACACATTTGAAACAAAGGGATACACACAGTGTAAAGGTAAAAGGTTGGAGTAAAATTTATTATGCCTCAGCTAAAGTAAAAAAGCAGGGGAAGCAATACTTATCTCAGATAAAACAAAAGCAAAAAATAGATCCAATTAAAGAGATAAGGAAGGAAACTATATCCTACTAAAAGGCACCATCGAAAATGAAGCAATACCAATACTTAATATATATGCACAAATTGGTATAGCATCCAAATTCCTAGAGGAGAGGGCACCTTAATCTCACTCTCTCTGAACTTGATAAATCTAAGCTCAAAATAGACAAGAAAGAAGTTAAGGAGGTGAATAGAATATTTACAAAATCACAAGTTGCTCAGATTAACTGCAGAGGAAGTGAATTACCTAACTAATCCCATTTCAGAAAAAGAAATCAAACAAGCCATCAATGAACTCCCTCAGAAAAAATCTCCAGGGCCAGATGCATTCACTAGTAAATTCTAGCAAACATTTAAAGAACAATTGATTCCAATACTCTACAAACTATTTGGGAAAATTAGTGAAGAAGGAGTCCTACAAAATTCTTTCTATGACACAAATATGGTGCTGATTACTAAATCAGGAAGAGATAAGACAGAGTGAGAAAAGTAAAGACCAATTTCCCTCATGAATTTAGATGCAAAAATTCTAAATAAATTTTAGCCAAAAGACTCCAACAACTTATCACAAAAATAATACACTTTGATCAGGTAGTATTCATTCCAGGAATGCAAGGATGGTTTAATATTAGGTAAGCCATCAGTATAATTGAGCATATCAACGATAGAACTAGCAGAAACCATGTGATCATCTCAATAGATGCAAAAAAGGCTTTGACAAAGTACAACATCCATTCCTATTAAAAACACTAGAAAGTCTAGGAATAAATGGAGCCTTCCTTAAAATAGTTGCTAGCATCAATTTAAAACCACCAGCAATTATTATATGCAATGGGGATAAACTAGAAGCCTTTCCAATAAGATCAGGAGCGAAACAAGGCTGTCCACTATCACCCCTCTTATTCAATCTGGTACTAGAAACACTAGCAGTAGCAATTAGAGAAGAAAAAGAAATCAAAGGAATCAAATTAGGCAAAGAAGAGACCAAGCTATCACTCTTTGCAGATGATATGATGATATACTTAGAGAATCCTAGAGAATCATGTAAAAAACTACTTGAGACAATAAATAAATTTGGCAAAGTTGCAGGATGTAAAATAAACCCACATGAATCCTCAGCATTCCTGTACATCTCTAATGAAACTCAACAGCAAGAGATAGAAAGAGAAATCCCATTTAAAGTCAATGTAGACATTATAAAACATTTGGGAATGTACTTGCCAAAACAAACCCAGAATCTGTATGATCACAACTACAAAACACTTCTCACGCAAATAAAATCAGATCAAAATAGTTGGAAAAACATCAATTGCTCATGGCTGTGTCGAGCTAATATAATAAAAATGACAATTTTACCCAAACTAAACTATATATTTAGTGCCATACCAATCAATTTACCAAAAACTACTTTGTACAGTTAGAGAAAATAATAACAAAATTTATTTGGAAAAACAAACGGTCTAGAATATCAAGGGAATTAATGAAAAGAAATGCTAGGGAAGGTGGACTAGCTATGTCAGATCTTAATCTGCATTATACAGCAGCAGTCATCAAAACTGCTTGATGCTGGCAGAAGCAGCAGTCATCAAAACTGCTTGATGCTGGCAGAGGTGTAGAGTACTGGGTCAATGGAATAGATTAGTTGCAGGAGACCCAGCAGTTAATGAATATAGTAATCTATTATTTGCTAAACCCAAAGACCCAAGTTTTGGGGATAAGAATGCACTGTTTGAAATAACTGCTGGGAATAGTGGAATAAAGTTTGAAAGAAAGTTGGCATAGATCACTATATAACACCGTATACCAAAATCAAGTCTAAATGGGTGCATGATCTAGGCATAAAGGATGATACTGTAAGCAATTTGGAAAGTAAGGAATAGTTTACCTGACAGACTTGTGGAGAGAGGAAGACTTTAGGACGAAACAAGAATTAGAGAGCATTCCAAAATGCAAAATGGATAATTTTGATTACATCCAATTGAAAAGCATCTGTACAAACAAAGCCAATGTAACCAAGATCAAGAGGGAGGTGGGAAATTGGGAAAGATTTTTTACAACTTGTGTCTCTGATAAAGGACTCATTTCTAAAATTTATAGAGAATTGAGCCAAATATATATGAATACAAGTCACTCTACAATTAATAAAGGGTCAAAGGATATGAATAGGAAGTTTTCAGAGAAAGAAATTAAAGATATCTATAAGCATATGAAGAAATGCTCTAAATCACTATTAATTAGAGAAATGAAAATCAAAACAACTCTGAGATACCACATCCCTCCAGTCAGATTGGCCAAGATGACAAAACAAGCAAGTGAAAAATGCTGGAGAGGATGTGGACAAATTGGAACACTAATACATTGCTGGTGGAGTTGTGAACTTATCCAACAATTCTGGAGAGCAATCTGGTATTATGCCCCAAGGATTAAAATAATTTCATACCCTTTGATCCAGCCATACCACTTCTAGGGTTATATCCCAAAGAGATCATAGAAGTGGGAGGAAGACCCATATGTACAAAAATATATTTAGCAGCCCTTTTTGTGGTTGAAAAGAATTGGAAACAAAAGTGGTGCCCATCAATTGGGGAATGGCTAAACAAGGCATGGTATATGAATGTAATGGAATATTTTTGTGCTATAAGAAATGAGGAGGTGATGGATTTCACAATCACCTGGAGAGACTTATACAAACTTATGCTGATTGAGAAGAGTAGAATCAGAAGAAATGTGTATACAATCACAGACATACCATATCTTTGATGACCAACTATGACAGACTGGATTCTTCAGCAATGCAGTGATATAAGTCAATACCGAAAGACTCAAGAAAGTGAGAAAAGCGCCATCCAGTGATATAACTAGAGAGAACTGACCCTGAATGCTGATGGAAGCAAACTAAATGATCTTTCTCTTTTTGTTGTTTGTTATTTTTTTCTTCCTTACCATCTTTCCTCCCACCTAGTACAATATGCTTTTTTAATTGGAATAATGTCTAATATGAATGCATTTGCAGTTCTTATACTGACTGTAGTGGGGGGAGGGGCGGAGGGAAGGAAGGGAAATTTGAAAATCAAGGAACTATGGAACTGAATCTTGTTAACTGAAACTAAACTAATAAATTAATTTAAAAAATAAAATAAAAAAAGAAAAAACAAGAATTAGAATGGGGGCGGAGTCAAGATGGCAGAGTAGAAACAGCATGGCTACGCCACTCTTCGCCCAGATGACATCCAAACTATGTAAAAGGGGACTCTGAACAACTTCTGGAGCCCCAGCACCCACTGAACGACACAGGGAAGCTAACCTCCTGCTGAGGCCAGCCCAGCAGCCCTGCAGGAGGGACCAGCACAGTGATCTAGGAGCAGGCATCGAGTGCAGGGAATCAGAGCACAGGATCTGTCTACTGATTCTTGGTTTTCGCCCCAGGGCGGCAGGGCCAGCAGCCTGCGGGAGGGACCCCAGAACACCAGCAGTTGTGGCAATTCCAGAATTATAAACATAGACATGCCTAAGACAAAGTGAGAGGTTAGTGCCCTGTGGACTTTGGGACCAGTATTTGGGGAATGCATCAGCTTCCTTCCCTGGGGGCTAGAAGCCACTGAGGAGACACACCATTTTGTAGTTTTCAGAGGCAGCTCCAGCTCCTGGCCTGTGAATTGTAGGGGGATCCAGGAATCAGTCTTGGGGGTTAATCGCTCTTGCTTTAACCTACCTGGATATGGACTGTGATCTGGGGTGGATGTCATGGGTGGGTTTCCAGCTTGTCAGAAATGGAAGTTGCCCCCCACACACATTTTCAGGGCAAAAATTCCTGTCTGGCACCAGGCCATACTGTGGCAACAAGCCCAAAAGTCAAGTAATTAAGTGGCAACATGCCAAGGCAAATGAAACAAATTAAATAGAAAAATGCAACATTAGACTCCTACTTTGGGGGCAAAAATGATCGAAGCATTGAGCGAGAGTAGGACTGTGAGGTCAGAAGTCCTGGTCCAAAAGACCCAGAAGAAAACATGAGTGAGTTGCAGGCCATAGAGGACCTTAAGAAGGACTTTAAAAATCAAAGAAGAGAAGTGGAGGAAAAACTAGGAAAAGAAATGAGAAGGATGCAGGAAAAGTATGAAATGAGGGTCACCAGCCTGACTGAGGGAAACAACACCTTAAACATAGTCTAACTCAAATGGCAAAGGAGGCCCAAAAGAGGAATGAGGAAAAGAATGCCTTAAAAAGTCAAATTTGCCAGATGGAAAAAGAATCTCAAAAGTTCACTGAGGAGATCCATTCCTTCACAGTTAGACTGGAGCAAATGGAACTAGTGACTTTATGAGAAATCAAGATGCTGTTAAACAGATCCAAACAAATGAAAGATTAGAAGGCAATGTGAAATATCTCATGGGAAAAACCACTGACCTGGAAAACAGATCCAGGAGAGAAAATTTAAAAATTATTGGACCACCTGAAAGCCATGATCAAAGAAAGAATCTAGAAATCATCCTTCAAGAAATTCTCAAGGAAAACTGCCCTGATGTTCTAGATGCAGAGGGCAAAATAGAGGTTGAAAGAATCCACTGATCACCTCCTGAAAAAGATTCCAAAAAGAAAACCCCCAGGAATATTATAGCCAGGTTCCAGAATCCCCAGATCAAGGAGAAAATACTACTAGCAGCCAGGAAGAAACAATTTCAATATTGTGGAAACACAATCAGAATAGCCCAGGACCTGGCAGCTTCTACACTGAGGGATGAAAGTGCATGGATTATGATAGTCCCGAGGGCAAAAGAGCTGGGACTGAACCCAAGGGTCACCTGCCCAGCAAAACTGAGTATTTTCAGGGGAAAATATGGTCATTCAGTGGAATAGAGGACTTTCAAGCATTCTTGCAGAAAAAAAAAAAAAAAACAACAGAGTTTAATTGAAAATTTGACAACCAGACACAAGAAGCAAGAGATGCCTGAGAAGTTAATCAGGGAAAAGAAATCAAAAGGAACTTATCAAAGTTGATCTATTTACATTCCTATATGGAAAAAAAAATAATCATGACTGATGAAATCTTTCTCAGTATGAAAATAATGGAAGAAGGGTATATGGTCATATGCATACATATGTGAATGTGTGTATATATCTTTACAGTTATACATGGATAGAGTGCACAGGTTGAATCTGTTGGGAAGGGATGATGCTTAAGTCGTGATATTATGAGGTGAGAGAAGAAAGTGGCAAGAGCAGATGGAGAGACACAGGGTAGGGCAAACTATCTCATGTAGAAGAAGCAAGGGGTAGTGGTTGCAAGGGAGGGGGAGAATAGGAAGGCAAAAAGGAAAATCCACATTCTCATTGAATTTGGTTCTGGGAGAGAAGGACATACATACTGAATGCGATATCTCAACCTGCAGCAGAATAGGGGGCAGGGAGATGAGAGTAGGGATGATGGATGGGAGAGCATCTTTGGGGGAGGGGATGTTGGAAGTATCCACTATAGAAGAGGGACAGGATCAAGTAAGGAATGGACCAGGTGGGGAATGGGATGAGTGGGACGGAATTATAAGCAGCCTTGTGCAATATATCTACTATGATAATGTTTTGCATACCTAGACATGTACAACATATACTGAATTACTTATCTTCCCAGAGGGAATGGGTGACAAGGGAGGAAGGAAATGGATCTGAAATTCGATGTTTAAGACTAAGTGTTTCAAATATATATAAATACTATTATTAATACTCTTTTCCTTGTAATTGGTAGATAAGATATGCAGGCATTGGGGCACAGAGACTCACCTTCCTCTAATGGAAAATCGAAGGGGGTATGGGAAAAGATAGGAGAGAGAGCAGATTGGAGGAAGCGATATCTTGTGGGACTGCAGTTCTGGGAGGGTGGGTAGGTGAAAAACAGGGGGGAAAAGTAATCGTAACTCAAAATCTGGCAGAAATGAATCATGTACAACAGAAGTTAATAAAGCATTTGTTTAAAAATATAAATAAAATTAAAATAATAATAAAGAAAGAAATAGAATGTTGCAAATGGATGCCAATAATTTTATGAGAAATCAAGAAATTATAAAACAGGGCAAAATTATGAAAAAAATATGATATGATGTGAAATATCTCATTGGAAAACCACCAACCTGGAAAATAGATCCAGGAGAGATAATTTTAAAATTATTGAACTACCTCAAAGTCATGATAAAAATAAGAACCTAGACTTCATCTTTCAAGAAATTATCAAGGAAAACTGCCCTGATAGTCTAAAAATAGAGGGAAAATAGAAAGGTTAAGTATCCACCAATCACCTTCTGAAAGATATCTCAAAAATAATATTCCTCAAACTATTAGTCAAATTCCAGAGTTTCCAGGACAAGAAATATATATATATATATATATATATATATATATATGCATATATACATCCATATCCATGTGTATATATATATATATATATATATATACACATAGACTTTCATATCCATATATATAACATATATATATATAACATTTATACATATATACACGTATATTTTTATGCATGTAGATAGGTAAACAGATAGATAGATTGATAGATAAATATTGATATTGATACAAAATTCATTTAATTCAGGTGGTAATATCAGTACCCTGACCTTCAGAAAATACAAAAAGAAATTACAAGCAGACAAAAAATACAGAGAAGAAAATAACAGAATTCAACAGACAAAGATTCTAGCTGTCTTTCTGACCATTACATACATACATAGTTACTAGATAAAGAAGCACCAACATCTGTGTTTTCAAAGCCAGGGACCTCAACAGTTACCATTAGTCTCACCTGTCCAAATTGCACAACTCTTCCCATGTGAGCCCCAAAAGAAACCTTCACCTCAGAGTATATATACCCTTCTTAAGGGTCAGAGGACATCACAACCTTTATGAACTACTAGTTATATAATAACTAAAGGTGGGAGCCTTTCTGAAAAACAAGCCTGCCCCCAATCAAGCACCTCCTGTTGGGTGCCACTTGAGGTACATTAAGGGTCAGCGAAGATCTTAAAATCCACTAGTCCTCTTAAGGGGCAGAGTAGATCTTCAAATTCCCTTATCATTACATTTCTAAAAGTCAAAATTAACAAGTATTAAAAGTGTTTTTATAAGTAATTAGGAAAATACAACATTTTTAAAGTTTTTTTTTTTCTTTTCTCATTGACAACACCTTGTGACCCTGTCCCTGTTACAGCTCTTAGAGAAAAGCTTTGTATATACTAGGTACTTAATAAACTTTGAATTAGATTGTAATAATAATATCTAAACAACAATAGATACCAATACATACAATAAACAACAAAAGAACTAAAAAGCAATTTTGAGGCCTAAGCAAAGAAAGCATATTTAACTGGACTTTATAGTGTGCCTCCTCCTCCTCCTAGACAGAAAAACCTCCGGGAACATTAAGAGAACCAGGAATAAGGATGAATTGACTAAACTATGGGTTGTATTACAATTTATTGGTTTCATTCATGATCCTTTGGGATTCATGAATATCTATAACAATTTCACATGACATATTAATATAATGACAACAACACTGATTAATAGGAGCACCGACCCCATCCTTGTGTAGGGAGTTGATGTACTCATTTGTGGCTTAAGCCCACTTCTTAATCTCAGAGGAGAGATTTCTACCTGCTACTCTAAAGTGGCAACATCAATGCATAGAAATGTGTATGGAAATATTTTATTCTTAGGTTTGTTCTTTTACACATTTATATATAGAAAGTGTAATTTGCAGCAATTTGTATTGATCTATAATTCTTCCCTTAGTTTGATTTGTAAATAACACATAGCAAGAAGTACATCAAGACAGATTAAATGAGGATACAGGATTCAATATACAAATCGCCATCCTAACATCTTTGTTCATATGTTCAATATAACCTGAAACTTGGGAATGCTAAGGTGTAGAAGCTATCTCAATTAAAAAAATAATTTGAAATGAGACCATCTCACATAGAAAACTTAGTTAAATAAGCACAATCAAAGAAGCTTAAAACAATACAGCAAATATTTAATATATTGGTAAAAACATCAAGAAGCTCATTCCCACTGTCCACTTAAGTGGCACATTTCATCTGATTCCCAGATGTCCCAAAGTGCTCAGCAATACTTGGGATGGACCTTCCCAAGAAGGTTGAATTTCACTGCTCCAGTGAAAAATCTTGATACATATATTATCTCCAAGGTGGAAGTTGTGTAGTGAAAAGCCAAAAGGTATGGTCTGTACTGCAGTTCCTGATCCATGAATTTCCTTCTTTGTATTTGCTTACATCTGTTGGTAGCAAGACTCAGTACAACTTAGAACAATCTCCAAGGGACTGACTTGGAAAAAAAAGAGTACATCTGTCTCTTTAAATTATTAAATAAATAACTTGACTTACTTTACAATTATCAATGCAATTTTATATGTAAGAATCTTTACCAAATTTGGAGGACTTATTCCCGAAAAAAACCGTTAAGTTTTGTATAACCTATTGGAAACATTTGGAAACTAACTGTATAATTCCAAGTCTTCCAAGAAAATAGTCTGATCCTGTTGCTTCCTAAAAGTAATTAGAAAACTAATTAGGAAAAGTTTATATTATTATCTTCTTCCCCCCTTTGTGAAGGATATTATCTCCATATCACTGTGATAGAAGATAACTATTAGCAAAGGGGTGGCAAAGCTAGGAGCTCATAAAATTGAGATTGAAAACTGTATGATCTATTATCATTCTTCATCCTATTACAGTAACTCAGATTTTTCAGTATTAATGATTAATAGATTTAGTATTTCAAGAACACAAGTTCCACTCTTGTCCTGCCCTGATAATAGAAACTTGCTTTAAATGAAATAGTAAGGGCATCATTATGACAATATCAAGACTGCCCACTTCCAGCCACAGACTGACCTGAATTCATAATGTGGTAAAATGTCCCTTTCTTTTTTTGATATCAGGCCCAAATTATATTTAACAGCTAATCATTATTTTCAGGATATCAAAAGTAAGTCTCAGAATTAACTAGGTGGTAACATTTCCGATTCAGAAAGGGAATAGTACAGTAGGGAAGTTGAGTCAAGAAGATTCTACCTTCACCTATGCCAGGAAGTACTCTCAACTTTTCCTTGACAGAAATACTCACCTATAGCAGTTTTCAGAACATCTTCCCTTTGGACAGCATTCACCACTCCCCTTGAAAAGCAGACAAGTAACTTTATGACAATTCAGACACTCATTCCTGAAATAAAATCCTGGAGAAATATTAAATTGCAATCCTCAAATAATAGTTTCACAAATCTAGGCTAGACTATTTTTCTCCTATTTTAATGATAGAATACATACAATCAATACCTGATAGTTGACTTTTATTTTCAGAAGTTTTGTTGGTCATTAAAGTATATTGTTACTAAATTGGTTCAGACATGTTACTTCACTAAAATATGTTTTTCCATATTTTTTTTTCTTTAAGAGGAGCAACAACACCATGAAGGTGATTTCTTAACTGGCACATAAATTGAGGCAGAATTGTGCAAAGTCATCAGTCTCACTTTTTCCTCCGTAGTCATCTGAGTCCAATTGCAATAAAAAAGTCATGATAAGTCTCTCCCCAGGCATCCTCGTGTGAGTGAAATAGCCTTTAAACCCCTTGTGGCAATCTCTGAAGCACCGCTGAAATGCCCAGGGAAGACAGGGCCACCTGGAAATCCAATTACTTCCTCAAGATCATCCAACTTTTGGATGATTATCCAAAATGCTTCCTTGTGGGAATGGACAATGTGAGCTCCAAGCAGATGCAGCAGATCTGGATATCCCCCTGTGGGAAGTCCATCCTATTGATGGGAAAAAAACACTATGATGCGCAAAGCCATTAGTGGGCATCTGGAGGACAATCCTGCCCTGGAAAAACTGCTGCATCATATTCAGGGGAACGTGGGCTTTGTGTTCACCAAGGAAGATCTGACTGATATTAGGGATATGCTTCTAGCCAATAAGGTGCCAGCTGCTGCCAGTGCTGGTGCCATTGCAATATGTGATGTCACTGTGCCAGCACAGAATACCTGTCTGGGTCCCAAGAAGACTTCCTTCTTCCAGGCTCTGGATTATCACCACCAAGATTTCCAGGGGTACCAATGAAAACTTGAGTGATGTGCAGCTGATTAAGACCGGAGATAAAGTGGGTGCCAGCGAGGCCACCTTGTTGAACATGCTGAACATCTCCCTGTTCTCCTTTGGACTGAAAATTCAGCAGGTGTTTGACAATGGCAGCATCTGCAACCCTGAAGTGCTGGACATCATGGAGGAGACATTGCATCTGTGGTTCTTAGAGGGTGTCCATAGCATTGCCATCACCTGTCTGCAGATTGGCTACCCAACTGTTGCATCAGTACCTCACTCGATCATCAATGGGTACAAGAGGGTTTTGACTGTAGCTGTGGAGACTGAGTACACCTTGCCACTTGCTGAAAAGTTGATGGACTTCTTGGCTGACCGCTGAGCATTTGCAGTGTCCGCCCCTGTGGCTGCTACTCCAGCTGTTGCTGCACCTGCTGCTGCCACTCCAGCCAAGGTGGAAGCCAAGGAAGAATCTGAATTGTCTGATGAAGATATGGGATTTGGTCTCTTTGATTAGCCCACAGGAAACAACTATTTCAGCCAGGTTATTTGTGAAACAAAGAAATGAAAATGCTTATTTATCTCAAAAAAAAGTCAAGATGACTGAAAATATTCCAGCTTACTACAAACAAATTATTAACAAATATAATCCTATAAGTTATAGTCAAATGATCACATTTGAAAATTCATTCTTCTACTAATATAAATTTCCCTTCTTGGTATATAAAATGATATAATTCCTCACACTTCAGAATTTCACAGGGTGAACAGGACTAGTCAAATCTCATCATTTAGTTTAATAGCAAGTACAAAGTGACAACATAGACAAACATAACTTTAGTGGAATTTGCTAATTTTTCAACTATAAATAGTAATTATTATTATATCCATCATATTTATTATTTTAAAGCAGAAGATACCACATTCAATAATTAACAATTTTATACATTTTATCACATTTTTACACAGTTCAACAGACAATCTAACAGCATTTAGATCAAAAGAATATCATTGATTGATTTAAGGAAAAGTTACTTTTCCAGCAGATACCACAGCCTCCCAGTATAGTCTAGCAAATGCTCACCAAAGTGCACAAAATCATAAGAAAACATTTAGTACAAAAGGTCAAAAGTGACAGCAAGAATGCCTTATCCCCAAACCCTGGTATTCTCATCATTATTCTCATCAAATCTAGCATAAAGTAAATCAGTATTGACAGTAATTAATATTTATATAATGCTTATTTTTTTTAACGCTTGGCCAGTTCTTACTAGGTAACTCAGTCCTTCTCTTCCTGGCCTGTACTATCCTCCCCTCCTCTCCTCTACCATCTCCTTCCCTTAACTGAGGATGTTCTGCCCATAGGAAGGTAAGTTTACATGTCTGAAACCTATGTTTTCAACAGTTTCTGACACATACATAGTAAACATTTAGTAAATGCTAATTAAATGTATGTTAGAGTATCTTATTCTGAGCCAGATGACCTCTCACCCCATATAGTTAATATAGTAAGTTTGTAAGTAGCTAGCGTAAAGTGGCAATAGCAGGGAGTGAGATTGTAAAGGGGAGCCTGCCTAAAAGTCATGAACAAGAAATCTCATAAAACAAAGCATAAATTACAAATAATATCATGTATTAGCCAAAAATTACATACCGGTAACATGTGCTAAATCAAGGAAAGCCATATAGACTTTGTTGTCACATTTTTTTTAATTTTATATGTAAATCTTTGACAAGTTGGAAACACCCAGTCTAACATAAACAGGACACCAAATGATGCTGATAACTCTGAGGTGACAAAGATAAGTGCTGACTAAAGATTTACAACATCGTTAAGATGATTTTGATATTTTAATGCAATAACACCAACATGACACAGATAGGACTTCAACTGTTTCTCCCAAAAACCCTATAAAAATGAGACGTCAAACTCTTGACGCTCAAGCACTCTTCCATCTCCATTGGGTCCATGTTGCCTAATACTCCCAAATCTAATTCATGGCTACATGAGTGATTATCTCCCTTCCCATCTGCTTTTTTCACTCTGCTTGGCTTCCTTTAACACCTCATCCTAGACCTCTAAAGCATCTGGGTCTACTACTTGTGTCTGTGTTTTCTGTGCTGGATTTCTCTATATCATCTGTGCCTTATTAAAGTACAATAGCAGGCTCATGGTGTTTTCCAGAGAGTATGCCAAAACCTGGGCATGCTCACTTCATTTCATAATTGTGTAAGTAAATGACCAATTCAGAATGTGTATGTATCGATGATACAAATACAAAAAAACAAAACAAAACAAACAAAAAAAAAACAAAAACGAAAAAAAGATTGACCTTGTCTTCACTCTACTTATATTCTATTTTTTTATTTTATTTATTTTTTTAAACAAATGCTTTATTAACTTCTGGTTTACATCATTCATTTCCATCAGATTTTGAATTACAATTTTTCCCTACCCACCACCCCAGAATAGCAGTCCCTCTAGATATGCCCTCATCCAATCTGTTCTCTCCCATATGTTCTCCCATACCCCCTTTGACTTTGCAATTAGGGCAAGGTGAATCTCTGAGCCCCAATGCCTGGACATCTTATGAAACATTTAATTTTAAAACTTCTATTTTCAGATCAATTCCCTTCCTCCCTTGCCATCCACTCTCTCTAAGAAGATAAGCAATTCAGTAGGTGTTGTACATGTATAGCTATGCAAAACATTACCATAGTAGACATATTGTAAGAGACTGCTTATATTTCCCTCCCACCCATCTCACCTCCCACTTGGTCCATTCCCTACTTTGATCCTTTCCCTCTTTGATAGTGGGTACTTCCAACCTCCACTCCCCCCAGAATGCCCTCCCCTCCATCATCCCTCCTTTCATCTGCCTTTCCCCTACTCTCCTGTAGGGTGAAATATCACATTTAGTATGCATGTGATTCTCTCCTTGAGCCAACTTCAATGAGAATATGGTTTTGCCTTTTTGCCTTCCTGTTCTTCCCCTCCCCTGCAACTACTTCCCCTTGCTTCTTCTACACGGGATAGTTTACACTACCCTGTCTCCCCCCATCTCCTCTTGCCACTTTCCTCTCTCACCTCTTATCTTCACCCCTTAAGAATCATCCCTTCCCATCAAATTCAATCTGTGCCTTCTATGCATGTATACCTGTAAACATATGCCCATATAGCCTTCTTCAATGATTTTCATAATGAGAAAGGTTTCATCAGACACAGTTATTGATTTTCCACATAGGAATGTAATTAGTTCAACGTAGATAAGTTCCTTTTGATTTCTTTTCCTAGATTACCTTCTCAGGTTTCTCTTGCTTCTGGAGTCTGGATGTCAAATTTTCTATTAAATTCTGTTTTTTCCCTCAAGAGTGCATGAAAGTCTGAGCCAAGATGGTGGAGTAGAAAAAGCTCATCCAAGCCACTCTGCCCCCACATTCCCCCCAAACGATGTAAACGGGGACTCTGAACAACTTCTGGAGCCCCAGCACCCACAGAACGACACAGAGAAGCTAAACTCCCACTGAGGACAGCCCAGCAGCCCTGCAGGAAGAACCAGGGCAATGGTCTGGGACCTGGCAGCATGCAGTGCGCAGAGCGCAGGAGCTGAGCCTAGCCGAGCCCAGGTCCGCATGAGCCGAGGTTTTAGCCCCAGGGCGGCAGGGCCAGCAGCCAGCTGGAGGAACCCCAGAACACCAGGAGCTGTGGCGATTCCAGAACTATCAACATAGACTTGCCTGGGACAAAGTAAGAGGTTAGTGTCCTATGGACTTTGGGACTGGTATTAGGGAATGCGTCAGCTCCCTCCCCTGGGGGCTAGAAGCCACTGAGGAGACACGCCATTTTGTAGTTTTCATAGGCATTTCTGGCTCCCAGCCTACAAATCGTGGGGAGATCCAGCGATCAGTCTTGGGGGGTAATCGCTCTTGCTTTAACCTCCCTGGATCTGGATTGTGATCTAGGGTGGAAGTTGTGGGTGGGTTTACAGCTTGCCAGAAACGGAAGTTGCCCCCCACACGTTTGGGAAGAAAATTCCTCTATCTGGCCTTAAAGCCATAGTGTGGCAACAAGCCCAAATGTCAAGTAATTAAGTGGCAACATGCCAAGGCAAAGGAAACAGAAAAATGCAACCCTAGACTCCTATTTTGAGGGCATAGAGCGGGAAAAGGACTGTGAGGTCAGAAGTCCTGCTCCAAAAGCCCCAGGGGAAAACATGAGCGGGTTGCAGGCCATAGAGGACCTTAAGAAGGACTTTAAAAATCAAATAAGAGATGTGGAGGAAAAATTGGAAAGAGAAATGAGAAGGATGCAGGAAAAGTATGAAATGAGGGTCAACAGCCTGACTGAGGAAAACAACACCTTAAAAAATAGACTAACTCAAATGGCAAAGGAGGCCCAAAGGGCAATGAGGAGAAGAATGCCTTAAAAAGTCGAATTTGCCAGATGGAAAAAGAATCTCAAAAGTTCACTGAGGAGATTCATTCCTTCAGAGTTAGACTGGAGCAAATGGAAGCTAATGACTTTATGAGAAATCAAGATGCTGTTAAGCAGATCCAAACAAACGAAAGATTAGAAGGCAATGTGAAATATCTCATGGGAAAAACCACTGACCTGGAAAATAGATCCAGGAGAGACAATTTAAAAATTATTGGACTACCTGAAATCCATGATCAAGGAAAGAACCTAGAAATCACCCTTCAAGAAATTCTCAAGGAAAACTGCCCTGATGTTTTAGATCCAGAGGGCAAAATAGAGGTTGAAAGAATCCACAGATCACCTCCTGAAAAAGATCCCAAAAAGAAAACTCCCAGGAATATTATAGCCAGGTTCCAGAATCCCAGATCAAGGAGAAAATACTCCAAGCAGCCAGGAAGAAACAATTTCAATATTGTGGAAACACAATCAGAATAGCCCAGGACCTGGCAGCTTCTACACTGAGGGATCGAAGGGCATGGGATATGATATTCCAGAGGGCAAAAGAACTGGGAATGAACCCAAGGGTCACCTACCCAGCAAAACTGAGTATTTTGTTTCAGGGGAAAATATGGTCATTCAGTGGTAGAGGACTTTCAAGCATTCTTGAGGAAAAAACCAGAGTTGAATAGAAAATTTGACATCCAGACACAAGAAGGAAGAGATGCCTGAGAAGGTAATCAGGGAAAAGAAATCAAAAGGAACTTATCAAAGTTGAATTATTTACATTCCTATATGGAAAAGCAATAACTATAACTGATGATATCTTTCTCACTATGAAAACAATGGAAGAAGGGGGTGTGGTCATATGAATACATATGTGAATGTGTATGTATATGGTTACAGTTATATATGGATAGAGGACATCAGTTGAATTTGTTGGGAAGGGAGAATACTCAAGGGATGAAATTATGAGGTGAGAGAGGAAAGTGGCAAGAGGAGATGGGGAGAGACAGGGTAGTGTAAACTATCCCATGCAGAAGAAGCAAGTGGAAGTGGTTGCAAAAGAGGGGGAGAATAAGGAAGACTAAAAAGGCAAAACCACATTCAACCTGAATTTGGTTCAGGGAGAAAATGACATACATAGTAAATGGGATGTCTCAACCTGCAGCAGGATAGGGGGAAGGGGGATGGGAGGAGGGATGATGGATGGGAGGGCATCCTTGGGGTGAGGGGAGGTTGGAAGTACCCACTATAAAAGAGGGATAGGATCATGTAGGGAATGGACCAGGTGGGGGGTGGGATGAGTGGGAGGGAATTATAAGCAGCCTTGTACAATATATCCACTATGATAATGTTTTGCATAGCTAGAGATGTACAACATATACTGAATTACTTATCTCCCAAGAGGGAATGGGTGACAAGGGAGGAAGGAAATGGATCTGAAATTTGAGGTCATAACATTAAATGTTTCAAATATATATAAATACTATTATTAATACTCTTTTGCTTGTAATAGGGAGATAAGATGTGCAGGCATTGGGATGCAAAGACTCACCTTCCTCTAATGGAAAAGTCGATGGGGGTATGGGAGAAGGTATGTGAGAGAACAGATTGGAGGAAGCGATATCTTGTGGGATTACTGTTCTGGGAGGATGGGTAGGGGAATAATGGGGGGAAAATGATTGTAACTCAAAATCTGGCAGAATTGAATGATGTAAAACAGAAGTTAATAAAGCATCTGAATTCAAAAAAAAAAAACAAAAGGACTGATTCTCTTCACCTAACAGGCCTGAGTATGTAGGAAACAACCAAGTAATCAATGAGCATTTATTTTTTTTTAGATTCCTTTTATTTTCATTAAATTTTATTTTTTTTCCATTAAAAAAAAAAGAGTGCATGAAATTCCTCTCTTCCACTGAATGGCCATATTTTCCCCTGAAACAAGATGCTCAGTTTTGCTGGGTAGGTTACCCTTGGCTTCAATTCCACCTCTTTTGCCCTCTGGAATATCATATTCCATGCCCTTTGATGCCTCAGTGTAGAAGTTGCCAGGTCCTGTGCTATTCTGATTGTGTTTCCACAGTATTGAAATTGTTTATTTCTGGCTGCTTGTAGTATTTTCTCCTTGATCTGGGAGTTCTGGAACCTAGCTATAATATGCCTAGGGGTTTTCTTTTTGGGATTTTTTTCAGGAGGTGATCTGTGGATTCTTTGAACCTCTATTTCCCCCACTGGGTCTAATACATCAGGGCAATTTTCTTTGAGAATTTCTTTAAGGATGATTTCTAGGTTCTTTCTTTGATCATGACTTTCAGGTAGTCCAATTATTTTTAAATTGTCTCTCCTGGATCTATTTTCCAGGTTAGTGGTTTTTCCCATGAGATATTTCACATTGCCTTCTATTCTTTCATTTCTTTGGATCTGTTTAACAGCATCTTGATTTCTCATAAAGTCACTAGCTTCCATTTATTTCAGTGTAACTGTGAATGAATGAATCTCCTAAGTGAGCTTTTGAGATTCTTTTTCCAACTGGCAAATTAGGCTTTTTAAGGCATTCTTCTCCTCATTGCCCTTTTGGGCCTCCTTTGCCATTTGAGTTAGTATATTTTTAAGGTGTTGTTTTCCTCAGTCAGGCTGTTGATACTTTTATTGCATCATTATGATTTCTCTTCCCAATTTTCCCCCCAATTCTCTTATCTGCTTCTTAAGGTCCTCTATGGCCTGTAGCCATCTTGTATTTTCTTTTGGGACTTTTAGTTCAGGAGTTCTGACCTCTAAGTCCTCCTCCCTGCTTTGATCCTCTTTGCCCGTAAAATAAGAGTCCGATGTTGAATTTTTCTGTATATATGTTTCTTTTGCCTAGGCATGTTGCCACTTAATTACTTGATTTTTGGGCTTGCTGCCACAGTAGGACTCTGCCACTAGACAGGAGAGCATCTGCCCAAACGTGAGGTCTTCACAACTTCCCCAGGTTGGGCGGCCTCTGCATAGCCTCCACCCACTCTTTCAAATTGAATGCCCAGCAAAAACTTCCCCCCCAGACCACAATCCAGATCCTGGGAGTTAAAAGCAAGAGCGATTAACCCCCAGACTGATTGCTGAGTCTCCCTACAGTTCACAGACCAGGAGCTAGAGACTCCACTGATGCTGCAAAATGGCCTCTGTGGCGAGTGTCTTCATCGCCTTTGCTTTTCACCCCCAGGGGAGGAAGCCCACTCGTTCCCCAAATATTGGTCCCAAAGCCCATAGGGCACTAAAATCTCACTTTGTCCTAGGTATATCTGTGTTGATAATTCTGGAATCACCACAGCTGCTGGTGTTCTGGGGTCACTCAAGCCAGCTGCTGGCCCAGCCACCCTGGCGCTAAAACTACAGCTCATGCGGGCCTGGGCTCAGCTCTCAGTTCCCAGTGCACTGTGCTGCCTGCTTTCAGAGTTCTGTGCTGATCCTTCCTGAAGGGCTGCTGGGCTTTCCTCAGCAGGAGGTTAGCTTCTCTCTGTCGATCTGTGGGTGCTGGGGCTCCAGAAGTTGTTCAGAGTCCCCTTTTACATTATTTGGAAGTTATGTGGGACAGAGCACCTTGGAAATCCTGTTTCTACTATGCCATCTTGGCTCCGCCCCCTCTGCTTATATTCTAATAGGTGAAAACTATCAGTCAATAAACATAAAAAAATCTCCTCTACTGAGGAAAAAAAAGACAATCACTTAGAATACAAAGAAAAATAAAAGACAACCCCCAACCCCAAAGAATTTTCAGACCAATGGGGAAATAATAGATGAATAATTCTGTATAAAAACAAAATGCGAGGTAGACTGGAATTATTTAGCATTGGAAAGGAGGAAGAATTAAGGGACTGTAGGAAAAGTCTTCATATAGAAGGTGAAATGTGAAATGATACTTGAAGAAAGCTAGGAAATAACAGTAGACAGAGATTAGGAGGAAGAGCATTGCTTGAATTGGGGACAGTGGATGAAAATGCCCAGAGTTAGCAGGTTAAGTGTGGTTTTTTATTTGGTTTTGTATTTCTTTTGTTTTTGAGAAACAGGAAGGTATTATGCTCAAAGAGTTATTAAATTTCTTATATGTTTTGACCCAGCAATAGCACTATTAGGTCTATTTGCTAAGATGATTAGGGAAATAGGAAAAAAACCCAAAAACAAAACTATATGACCTAAAATATTTATAGCAGTTCTCTTTTCATGGAAAAGAACTGGAAATTGTGTGATTGCCTGATCTTTTATAAGAAATGATGAGCTCAGTAATTTTAGAAAATTATAGGGACTTCCATGAAATAATGGATTGAAATGAGTTGAAATAAGAGAATATTGTGTACAGTAACAGCAGTAATATTTTAAGAACAACTTTGAGTTACCAAGCAATTCTATTATAAATACCTAAATGAACTGCAAAGATCATATAAGGGAAAATGCTATTTCCATCTAGTAAAAAATGTACATTTGTAAATGTGTGCATTTGTTTATATATGCATATTTATATATGCATGTATGCAGATATTTATATGTATGTATACATATACACTTAGATACATGCCTATACTTATAAATACATTTACATATATATATATATACATATATATATATATATATATACACACACACACACACACACACACACACACACATATACTGGTAGGCATCTCAAAGAAGTGTGGAAGAAGAGAAAAAAAGTAAAGTCACATGATCACTATGTTCTGTATTTTAAATGAAAAGAGAATTTCACATAATAGATCTACAATTTCAAGTGCAATCATGTTTTTCTTTTGCACACTGATAAAGAAATCCTGGTTTTATTCTTAAGATCAGAATAAAATTAATTACTTAATTAAAATAGTAAATGCTTTGGAAAAAGGGAGAAACAGTAAGGAGACCAGTATCATTAGATTTCAGAGTATATGGAGGGAGAGAAGATTTTTTTTTTTTTGTCTTGGGTAATTATTTTATTTTATTTATTTTTTTAATTAAACAAATGCTTTATTAACCTCTGGTTTACATCATTCATTTCCAAAAGATTATGAGTTACATTTTCCCCCATTTTTTCCCTACCCACCACCCCAGAATAGCAGTCCCACTACATATCCCCTCATCCAATCTGCTCTCTCCCACATCTTCTCCCATACCCCCTTCGACTTTGCCATTAGGGCAAGGTGAATCTCTGAGCCCCAATGCCTGGACATCTTATGAAACATTTAATTTTAAAACTTTGATTTTCAGATCTGTTCCCTTCCTCCCTTGTCACCCACTCCCTCTGAGAAGATAAGCAATTCAGTATGTGTTGTACATGTCTAGCTATGCAAAACATTACCATAGTAGATATATTGTAAAAGACTGCTTGTATTTCCCTCCCACCCGTCTTACCTCCCATCTGGTCCATTCTGTACTTTGATCCTGTCCCTCTTTGATAGTGGGTACTTCCAACCACCCCATCCCCCTAGAATGCCCTCCCCTCCATCATTCCCCCTCTCATCCCCCTTTCCCCTAATCAGGAGAGTGAGGGTAAGATATTCCATTTAGTATGTATGTGATTCTCTCCTTGAGCCAACTTCAATGAGAATATGCTTTTACCTTTATGCCTTCCTGATCTTCCTCTCCCCTGCAACTACTACCCGTTGCCTCTTCTACATGAGATAGTTTACCCTACCCTGTCTCTCTACATCTCCTCTTGCCACTTTCCTCTCTCACCTCTTGACTTCACCCCTTAAGATTCATCCCTTCCTTGGGGCAGCTAGGTGGCGCAGTGAGTAGAGCGCTGGCCCAGGGGCCAGAAGGACCCAAGCCCAGATCCGGCCCCAGACACCCAACTCACAAACAAAAATACAGCCCCAATTGCCCTCCAAAAAAAAAAAAAAAAAAAAGAAAAAAATAATCATCCCTTCCCATCAAATTCAAGCCCTCTATCCATGTATACCTGTGAACATATGCCATGTACCCTTCTTCTATTATTTTCATAATGAGAAAGGTTTTATCAAAAACAGTTATTGTTTTTCCATGTAGGAATGTAAATGGTCCAACTTTGCTAAGTTCCTTTTGATTTCTTTTCCTTGATTACCTTCTCAACATCTCTTGCTTCTTGTGTTTGAATGTCAAATTTTCTATTCAACTCTGGTTATTTCATCAAGAATGCTTGAAAGTCCTCTATTCCACTGAATGACCATATTTTCCCCTGAACCAAGATGCTCAGTTTTGCTGGGTAGGTGACTCTTGGTTTCAATAGCAGCTCTTTTGCCCTCTGGAATATCATATTCCATGCTCTTTGATCCCTCAGTGTAGAAGCTGCCAGGTCCTGGGCTATTCTGATTGTGTTTCCACAATATTGAAATTGTTTCTTCCTGGTTGCTTGTAGTATTTTCTCCTTGATCTGGGAGTTCTGGAGCCTGGCTATAATATTCCTAGGAGTTTTCTTTTTGGGATCTTTTTCAGGAGGTGATGGGTGGATTCCTTCAACCTCTATTTCCCCCAATGGATTTAAAACATCAGGACAATTTTCCTTGAGAATTACTTTAAGGATGATTTCTAGGTTCTTTCCTTGATCATGGCTTTCAGGTAGTCCAAAAATTTTTAAATTATCTCTCCTGGATCTATTTTCCAGGTCAGTGGTTTTTCCCATGAGATATTTCACATTGCCTTCTATTCTTTCATTTGTTTGGATCTGTTTAATAGTATCTTGATTTCTCATAAAGTCACTAGCTTCCATTTGCTCCAGTCTAACTCTGAAGGAATGAATCTCCTCAGTGAGCTTTCGAGATTCTTTTTTCCATCTGGCAAATTTGACTTTTTAAGGCATTCTTCTCCTCATTGCCTTTCTGAGCCTCTTTTGCCATTTGAATTAGTTTATTTTTTAAGGTGTTATTTTCCTCAGTCAGGCTGTTGAATGTCATTTCATACTTTTCTTGCATCTTTTTCATTTCTCTTCCCAAATTTTCCCCCACTTCTCTAATCTGCTTCTTAAGGTCCTCTATGGCCTGTAGCCAGCTTGTATTTTCATTTTTTTTTAAACAAATGCTTTATTAACTTCTGTTTTACATTATTCATTTCCTCCAGATTTTCAGTTACAATAATTTCCCCCCATTATTCCCCTACCCAACCTCCCAGAATAGCAGTCCCACAAGATATCGCTTCCTCCGATCTGCTCTCTCCCATAACTTCTCCCATACCCCCATCGACGTTTCCATTAGAGGAAGGTGAGTCTTTGCATCCCAATGCCTGCACATCTTATCTCCCTATTACAAGAAAAAGAGTATTAATAATAGTATTTATATATATTTGAAACATTTAATGTTATGACCTCAAATTTCAGATCCATTTCCTTCCTCCCTTGTCACCCATTCCCTCTTGGGAGATAAGTAATTCAGTATATGTTGTACATGTCTAGCTATGCAAAACATTACCATGGTAAATATATTTTACAAGGCTGCTTATAATTCCTTCCCACTCAGCCCACCCCCCACATGGTCCATTCCCTACTTGATCCTGTCCCTCTTCTATAGTGGGTACTTCCAACCTCCCCTCACCCCAAGGATGCCCTCCCATCCATCATCCCTCCTCTCATCCCCCTTCCCCCCATTCTGCAGCAGGTTGAGATATCCCATTTGGAATGTATGTCATTTTCTCCCTGAACCAAATTCAATGTGAATGCGGTTTTGCCTTTTTAGCCTTCCTTATTGTCCCCCTCTTTTGCAACCACTTTCCCTTGCTTCTTCTGTTTAATACTATCTTGATTTCTCATAAAGTCACTAGCTTCCATTTGCTCCAGTCTAACTCTGAAGGAATGAATCTCCTCAGTGAACTTTTGAGATTCTTTTACCATCTGGCAAATTTGACTTTTTAAGGCATTCTTCTCCTCATTGCCCTTTTGGGCCTCCTTTGCCATTTGAGTTAGTCTATTTTTTAAGGTGTTGTTTTCCTCAGTCAGTCTGTTGACCCTCATTTCATCCTTTTCCTGCATCCTTCTCATTTCTCTTTCTAATTTTTCCTCCACTTCTCTTATTTGATTTTCATTTATTTATTTATTTATTTATTTATTTATTTATTTATTTATTTATTTATTTATTTATTTATTCATTCATTCATTCATTCATTTATTTATTTATTTATTTTTTTAAAGCAATTGGGGTTAAGTAACTTGCTCAAGGTTACACAGCTAGTCATTTGATTTATGCGTGGGTGCTCATTTTCTGAGGCCGGATCTGATCTCAGGTCATCCAAACTCCGAGGCCGGCACTCTTACTCACTGCACCACCTAGCCTCCCCTCTTATTTGATTTTTAAAGTCCTTCTTAAGGTCCTCTATGGCCTGCAACCCGCTCATGGTTTCCCCTGGGGCTTTTGGAGCAGGACTTCTGACCTCACAGTCCTTTTCCCGCTCTATGCCCCCAAAATCGGAGTCTAATTTGCATTTTTGTGTTTCCTTTGCCTTGGTATGTTGCCACTTAATTGCTTGACTTTTGGGCTTGTTGCCACACTATGGCTTTAAGGCCAGCTAGAGGAATTTTCGTCCCGAACGTATGGGGGGCAACTTCCGTTTCTGGCAAGCTGTAAACCCACCCACAACTTCCACCCTAGATCACAATCCAGATCCAGGGAGGTTAAAGCAAGTGCGATTACCCCCCAAGACTGATCGCTGGATCTCCCCACGATTTGTAGGCTGGGAGCCAGAAATGCCTATGAAAACTACAAAATGGCGTGTCTCCTCAGTGGCTTCTAGCCCCCAGGGGAGGGAGCTGACGCATTCCCCAAATACAGGTACCAAACTCCATAGGACACTAACCTCTTACTTTGTCCTAGGCATGTCTATGTTGATAATTCTGGAATCGCCACAGCTCCTGGTTTTCTGGGGTTCCTCCAGCTGGCTGCTGGCCCTGCTGCCCTGGGGCTAAAACGTCGGCTCACGGGAACCTGGGCTCGGCTCGGCTCGGCTCCTATGCTCTGTGCTCTGCGAGCTGCCGGCTCCCAGACTGCTGCGCTGGTCCTTCCTGCAGGGCTGCTGGGCTGTCCTCAGCGGGAGGTTAGCTTCTCTGTGTCGTTCTGTGGTTGCTGGGGCTCCGGAAGTTGTTCAGAGTCCTTTTTTACATAGTTTGTGGGGAATCTGGGGGCAGAGAGGCTTGGACGAGCTGTTTCTACTCCGCCATCTTGGCTCCGCCCCCCCAGCTTGTATTTTCATTTGGGGCTTTTGGTGCAGGAGTTCTGACCTCACAGTCCTCCTCCATGATTTGAGCCTCTTTGCCCCTAAAATAGGAGTCCAATGTTGAACTTTTCTGTTTATTTTGTTTCATTTGCCTAGGCATGTTGCCACTTAATTACTTTATTTTTGGGGTTCTTGCCACAGTAGGACCCTGCCACCAGACAGGGGAGCTTCTACACAAACGTGGGGTCTTCACAACTTCTGCCAGTTGGGTGTCCTCTGTAAAGCCTCTACCCACTCTGGCAAATTGGATACCCACCACAAACTTCCCCCCAAGATCAAAATCCAGATCCAGGCAGTTTAAGGCAAGAGTGATTAACCCCCGGACTGATTGCTGGATCTCCCTACAATTGGCAGACCAGGAGCTAGAGCCACTGCTGACACTGCAAAATGGCTTATGTGCCGCAGTTTCTTCAGCAGCTTTTCGCCCCCAGGGGAGGAAGCCACGGGTTTTCCAAATATTGGTCCCAAAGTACATAGGGCACTAACCTCTCACTTTGTCCTAGGCATATCTGTGCTGATAATTCTGGAATCTCCACAATTGCTGGTGTTTTGGGGTCCCTCCAGCTGGCTGAAGGCCCAGCTGTCCTGGGGCTAAAACCTTGGACCTCTGTTCAGCTCAGCTCTGTGCTGTTGGTTCCCAGCAGGCTGTGCTGCCTGCTCTCAGAGCACTGTGCTGCCTCCTCTCAGAGCGCTGTGCTGGCCACTCCCCTCAAGGCTGGTGGATTGTCCTTAGCAGGAGGTTTGCTTCTCTGTGCCATTCTTTGGGTGCTGTGGCTCCAGAATTTGTTCGGAGTCCCCTTTCACATTGTTTGAAATTTGTGTGGGGCAGAGCACATTGGAAATGCTCTTTCTACTCCGCCATCTTTGCTCCGGCCCTGGGGAGAGAAGATCTTAACACTGGAAAACTAGAGTCGAAAGTTATAAAGGGGTTTGCTGGTTAAATAGGATTCTATGTTTAATATTGTACATTATAGGGAGCCACTCAAGGCAATTCTGCAAAATAAGGGCAAGTATCACAATGGTGGCAGAAGTGACAAAGGCAGCATATATTAATAATGTTATGAAGGTCCCATTGTTAATTTGTTTCATAACCTCACCTGGGTCCTTTTGTACATTCCTAATGAATTCATTAACCAAATAAAAATCCTTATAGTTATTGGCTACAGATATTGGGGACATTTAACTTTACATCCTTAGTTAGTTTGGTTAGTAGCTATCAGTCTTTCTTTCCTCCCCAGCTCTTGAATTCAAACTAGGAGACTTTAACACACATAATGACACTCCTTTAATCACACTCATCTGATAGTTCTCAGCCTATTCATTTCCCTTGACCTACTCCTCTGAGACCCCACCTCAGCCATACACAAAGATGAGCCTACTGTTTATCTTACCAACACACTCAAATACTAATTCTATGTTCTTGACCTCTGAATCTCTTACTTGATAACACTCTATTGTCAATATCAAAAAGTATTTTTTGAATTAAAATTTTTAAACAGTAACAATAACTCACATTTACATTGAACTTAATTGTTACATACTTATTTTCTTCTTTTTTTTAACTTTTTTTGTATTTGTTAATTTGTTTGTTTACTTTTAATTTACAAGATTCAATTCCACAATCCCTTGAGTTTCAAATTTTCTCCTCCTTACTCCCCTCCCCCTCCTCATGGCAGCATGCAATCAGTTATAGGATCTGCAAATACTTCCACATCAGACATTAGTCAGGTTATAAAGAAGGACTGTAATGGAAGGAATGAAAAATGGGAAAGAGAAAATGAAATCAAACAAGAAAAAGAGTGAGAACAGGTAATTTGCTCGGATCAGCCTCTCAAAGTAAATATGAAGTTCATCTGCTCTTCATTTCCTATTGCACGATTGTATTCCATTACATTCATATGCCACAACTTGCTTAGCCATTCCCTAATTGACGGGCATCCCCTTAATTTCCAATTCTTTTCCACAGCAATTAAGATCTGCTATAAATATTTTTGACATATGGGTCTTCCTCCCACTTCTATGATCTTTTTGGGATACAACACTAGAAGTGGTATTGCTGGGTCAAAGGGTATGAAATCATTTATAGCCCTATGGGCATAGTTCCAGATTGCTCTCCAGAATGGTTTAATCAGTTCACAATCCCACAGACAATGCATTACTGTTCCAATTTTTCCACATCCTCTCCAGCATTTGTCATCTTCCTGTTTAGTCATCTTAGCCAATCTGACTGGTGAGATGTGGTACCTCAGAGTTATTTTGATTTGCATTGCTCTAATCAATGTTGATTTAGAGCATTTTTTCATATACTTGTAGAGATCTTTAATTTCCTGCTCTGAAAATTGCCTGTTCATATCCTTTGACCATTTATCAGTTGGGGAACGACTTGTATTATTATAGGTTTGTCTTAATAATCCGTATATTTTAGAAATGTGACCTTTACCAGAGACATTAGTTGTAAAAATAATTTCCCAATTTTCCACTTCCCTCCTAATCTTCATTAAATTTGTTTTGTTTCTACAGAAACTTTTCAATTTAATGCAATCCAAATTATCCATTTTGCATTTTATAATGCTTACTATTTCTTTTTTGGACATAAAGTCTTTCCCTCTCCATAAATGTGACAGATAAAAATTTCCTTGCTTTCTGATATTGCTTACATTATCAGCCTTTATACCAAGATCATGCACTCATTTAGACTTGATTTTACTATATGGTGTTAGATAATGGTCTATGCATAGTTTCTACCGTTCTATATTCCAGTTTTCCCAGCAGGTTTTGTCAAATAGTAAGTTCTTATCTGAAAAAACTGGGATCATTGTGTTTATCAAACAGTAGATTTCTACAGTGATTGATTTCTGAATCTTGTGTACCCAATCAATTCCATTGATCCACTACACTATTCCTCAGACAGTACCAAGTAGTTTTGATGACTGCTGCTTTATAATACAGATAAAAGTCTGGTATGGCTAGGCAAACTTCCCCACCATTTTAAAATTGTTATTTATTATTATTATTATTATTATTATTGCTTTTTGCAGGGCAATTGGGGTTAAGTTACTTCCCCAAGGTCACACGGCTAGGTTTGTTTGTTTGTTTATTTATTTGTGTGTGTGTGTGTGTGTGTGTGTGTGTGTGTGTGTGGTAAGTGTCTGAGGTCAGATCCAAACTCAGGTCCTTCTGATTCCAGTGCTGATGCTCTACTCATTTTGCCACCCAGCCACCCAAACCATTTCTTTTTATCAATTCCCTTTTTCTTCTGGACTTTTTTTCCTTTCAAATGAATTTTGTTACTATTTTTTTTCTAGCTCTAGAAAGCAATTTTTTAGTAGATTGACTGGTATGACACTAAATATATAATTTAATTTAGCTTAAATTGTCATTTTTTTCTATTAACTTGACCCAGCCATGATTAATTGATGCTTTTCCAATTAGTTAGATCTGACCTTATTTGTATGTAAACTGTTGTATTCATATAAGTCCTCGATTTGTTTTGGCATGTAGATTCTCAATTATTTTCTCATGTCTACAGCAACTTTAAATGGGATTTCTTCTTCTACCTCTTGCTGTCAAATTTCGTTAGAAATATATAGGAATGCTGAGGAGTTATATGGGTTCATTTTGTACCCCACCACTTTGCAAATTTATTTATTGTCTCAAGTAGTTTTTTACTTGATTCTCTAGGATTCTCTAAATATATCATCATATCATCTGCAAAGAATGATAGCTTAGTGTCTTCTTTGCCTAATTTTATCACTTTGATTTCTTTTTCTTCTCTAATTGCTTCTGTTAACCATTCTAGTACCACATTGAATAAGCGGGGTGATAGTGGACACCCTTGTTTCACCCCTCATCTTGTTGGAAATTCGTCTAGCTTATTTCCATTACATATAATACTTGCCGATGGCTTTAAATAAATGCTACTTATTTTTTTTTAAGGAAGGCTTCAATTATTCCTCTACTTTCCACTGTTTTTGATTAGAATGGGTGTTGTATTTTTTTCAAAAGCCTTTTCTGCATATATTGAGATGATCATGTGGTTTCTGCTAGTTTTATTGTTGACATGATCAATTGTACTGATGGTTTTCCTAATATTAAAACATCTTTACATTCTTGGAATAAATCCTACCGGATTGTTGTAGTGTTTTTGCTAATATTTTATTTAAACTTATTTCATCTATATTCATAAGGGAAATTGTTTTATAATTTTCTTCCTCTACTTTATCTCTTCCTGATTTAAGTATCAGTACATGTTTTTTATCATAAAAGAGAATTTGGGAGATCTTCTTCTTCACTAATTTTCCCAAATAGTTTGTAGAGAAATGGAATAAATTGTTCTTTAAAAGTTTGTTAGAATTCACTAGTAAATCCATCTGTTGTTGGAGAATTTTAAATAGGGCTTTCATTGATGGCTTGTTTGATTTCGTTTTCTGAGATGGGGTTATTTAACCCCATATTCCTCTTCAGTTAATCTGGGAAATTTATGTTTTTTTTTGTAAATATTCATACATTAAACTAAGATTGTCATATTTATGTGCATACAATTTTGCTAAATAATTCCTAATTATGGTTTTAATTTCCTCTTCATTGGAGGTAGATTCACCCTCTTCATTTTTGATATGCACAAATTAGTTTTCTTCTTTATTTTTTATCATATTGACTAAAGGTCTATCATTTTTTGTGGTTTTTCATAAAACCAGCTCTTAGTTTTATTTATTAAATCAATAATTTTCTTAATTTTAGTCTTAATCACTCCTTTGGTTTTTATTATTTCTAATTTTGTATTTTATTGGGGATTTTCAATTTATTATTTTTCTAGCTTTTTCAATTGCATGCCCATATCATTGACCTCCATTATGTCTAATTTATCAATGTATGTGCTCATGGATATAAAACTTCCCCTATGGACTGCCTTTGCTGCATTCCATAAGTTGTGGTATGTTGTCTCACTATTGTCATTCTCTTGAATGAAGTTACTGATTGTTTCTATGATTTCTTTTTTACCCACTCATTCTTTGGGATTAAATTATTTAGATTCCAATTAGTTTTAAGGTTATCTTTCAATGGCCCTTAATTGCACATTATTTTTATTGCATCATGATATGAGAATGATGCATTTAATATTTCTACCTTTCTGCACTGAATTGTGAGATTTTTATGCTGTAGTACATGGTAGATTTTTGTGTGTGCCATGTACCATGGAGAAGAAGGTATATTCCTTTATATCCCCATTCAGTTTTTCCAGAGATCTATCATATCTAGCCTCTCTAAAATTCTATTCACCTCCTTAACTTCTTTCTTGTTTATTTTGAGGTTAAATTTGTCAAGTTCAGAGAGGGGGATATTGACGTCTCCCACTAGTATAGTTTTGCTATCTATTTCTTCCTCTATTTCCCTTAACTTCTCCTCTAGGAATCTGGATGTTATACCAATTGGTGCATATATATTAAGTAATGATATTACTTTATTCTCTATGGTGCCTTTTACAAGGATAGAGTTTCCTTCCTATTCTCATTTGATTAAATCTATTTTTGCTTTTGTTTTATCTGAGATAAGGATTGCTATCTCTGTTTTTTTTTTTTTTACTTTAGCTGAAGCATAATATGTTTTACTCTAGCCTTTTACATTTTCCCTGTGCATATACCCTTGTTTCAAATGTGTTTCTTGTAGACAATGTATTGTAGGATTATGGTTTTTAATGCATTCTGTTATCCACTGCCAGTTTATGGGAGATTTCACCCCATTCACATTCACAGTTATGATTTCTATCTGTGTCTTTCCCTCCTCCCTTTTCCCTCCCCACTTTTGTATGGCTTTTGTAAGTTCCTTCTCCTTTCCCTCCTTAAGACTATTCCTTTTTACCACCACATCTCTCAGTTTTCCCTCTCTGTGACCCCTCCTTTTTAAATACTCTTTCCCCTTACTTATATTTCTCTCCCTTCTAACCACCCTCTACTTCCTATACTCCTCCTTACCTTCCTACTGTCTATAGGGTACAGTGGATTTTTATACTTATCACAGTATGTTATTACTTCTTTACCCCAAACCAATGTGAATAAATTTCATAGAGTGCCCCTTTTCCTCCCTCTTTTACTTTTGTTATAATGAGTTTTTTTTCTGTTTTTTGACATTATAATATTGAATTTAACTGATTATATTGATCCCTCTTTGAACCAGAACCAATGAGAATACAGTTTATATAATGTCCATCTCCCTCCCTCCTTCCCCTATACTTTAGTATGTTTTTTATACCTCTTCATGTAGCATAATTTACATTGTCTTTGTCATCCTTTCCTTTTCTTCCACTATAGTCCCTTTGAATACCTTAAACAGTTTTTTTGTTTTGTTTCGTTTTATGAACAGATTAGTTCATCTATACCCACACCCTCCATCTATGTATATCCCTTTTAATGGTCATGATAATCATATAAATTTCGTATCGGCAGGTAACAGCTTCTCATATAGGGATGGAAACAGTTTGTTCTTATTGAATCCCATTATGTTTATATGTGCATGTATGTGTATGTGTGTGTGTTTATTTGTGTGAGTGGGAGTTTTCCTTAACTTTTTATGTCTCTCTTTTTTTTTTTTTAATATTTTTTTTTTAAATAAGCAATTCGGGTTAAGTAACTTGCCCAAGGTTACACGGCTAGGTTTTTGTTTGTGTGGATTAAGTGTCGGAGGCCGGCTCCAAACTCAGGTCCTTCTGAATCCAGGGCCGGCGCTCTACTCACTGCACCACCTAGCTGCCCCTTATGTCTCTCTTGAGTCTTGTAATTGGAGATCAGATTTTCTATTGAACTCTGGCTTTTTTATCAGGAAAGTCTAGAAGTCCTTTATTTCATCAAATGACCATCTCCTTGCCTGAAAGACTATGCTCATTTTTGCCAGGTAGTTGATTCTTCCTTGCAGTCCTACCTCTATTGCCTTATGAAATATCAAATTCCAATCCCTCCAATCTTTTAATGTAGAAGCTTCAAGGTCCTGTGTAATCCTGACTGCAGTTCCACAATATTTGAATTGCTTCTTTGTGGCTGTTTGCAGTATTTTCTCCTTGACCTTGTAGTTTTGAAATTTGGCTACTATAATTCTTGGAGTTTTCTATTTGTCATCTATTTCAGGAGGAGCCCAGTGAATCTTTGCTATAACTATTTTACCCTCTGATTCTATAAATTCTGGATGGTTTTCTTTGACAATGTCCTGGAAGATGTTGTCCAGACTGCTTTTTTAATCATGGATTTCTGGTACACCAATAATACCTAGGTTATCTCTCCTGGATCTGTTCTCCTGGTCAGTTGTTTTTCCAGTGAGATATTTTAAATTTTATTCTAATTTTTCAACCTTGATGTTTTGTTTGAGTGACTCTTGATGCATCATAGAGTTCTTAGTTTTGATTTGACTGATTCTAATTTTTTGTGAATTACTTTCCTTGGTTAGTTTTTGAAACTGCTTTTTAAGGAGGTATTTTCTCCATTTAGATTTTCCACCTCCTGTCCCAGTTCACAAATTATTTTTAAGGATTTATTTTCTTCAGTGAGTATTTTTTTTCCAATTTGGTTAGGGTAGATTTAAAATTAACTTTTACCTCTATGATTTGGCTTTTAAAATATTTCTTGAGCTCCTCCAAGAATGCTTTTTGGGCTTCAGAACAGTCCGTATTTTCATCTGTGGTCTCAGTTGCGGATACAGAGTCCATGAAGCCTCCTGAAAGTGATTCTTCTTGTTCACAATAATAGGATTTCATTGGATATGATCTTGCTCATGCATGTTGCTTCTCTCCCATTGTGATGCCCTATTTCCTGATCTTTAAAGTGTATTTCTGCTCCTGGGGTACAGAGGGCTCTGACCCAAGCTTCTCAGGCTGCGAGCATGGTGCCTGGTTGTTGATTTTGTGTGCTGTAGTCTCTGGGTGTCTAGACTGAGGCCAAGGCTAGGACTCTCATCGTTTCCCCTGAGTTACCCTGACGATCACAAAGTAATCTGTCAGGAGGGGTGGTCTGGCTGCTTCAGATTTCTGTCTCTATGCCCCTGGCCTATAGCTCAGGCAGGCTCAGCAGCTGGCAGCCAGCAGAGCTGGTGTCTGCACATTTCCCTGGTGGTGCTAACTCCAACTGGGCTTTTGTTGTTAGTGCTTGCTGGCTCTACCAACCTGGATTTTTTGTATCTCCTGCTGGGGTGGAGCTTTTTGGGACCTCTGCTGTCCTTCACTTCAGACTCCTTACTGCATCAATTGCAACCTTTTTCAGTGACTCATAAGCCTGAGGCTATTTCCACTATTTCATGATTTTACTCTTAGTGGGACATTTATCTCTGGGTTTTCTGGGTGGGTGAATCAGAGCAACTAGGGTTTACTTTGCCATCTTGACTTCTGGAAATTAAGGTAGATGATGTTTAAATTTCCAGGGTGTGGACTGCTAGCCCCAGGAGTAGATGCTGTCCCTGATGCAGGCCCTGTGCTTTCTCTTATTCAGCCCTGACTGATCCTACCCATAACTTCTTGGTCCGTAATCACAAAGAGATCATAATATGGGAAAATAATCCAAATGTACAAGAATATTTATAATGGCTCTTTTTGTGGTAGCCAAGAATGGGAGATTGTGGGCATGCCCATCAATTGGGCAATAACTGAACAAGTTTTATATGAATGTGATGGAATACTATTGTGCTCTAAGAAATGATTAGGAGGCAGATATCAAAAAAAAAAAAAAACCTGAAAGACTTATGTGAACTGGTCCTGAGTAAAGTGAGCAGAACCAGGAGAACACTGAGTACAGTAATGGCAATACTGTATGATAACTAACTTTTATAGATTTTGTTCTTCTCAGCAATGTCAGGATCCAAGATATAATCAAAAGACTCATGATGGAAATGCTATCCAACTCCAGAGAAAAAAACTGGGGAGTCAATGCAGATAAAAGTATACTATTTGTTCTCTTTGTTGTTGTTGTTGTTGTTTTGTTTCTTCTTTCTCTTGGTTTGTCCCAATAGCTCTAATTCTTCTTTATAACATGACTACTTTGAAAATCTAAACAGTATGAAAGTACATGTATAGCTTATATCAGACTGCATGCCATTTTGTGGAAATTAAGAGGCAGGTGAAAATTTAGAACTCAAAAACTTACGGTATTAAATCTTAAAATTTAAAAATAAATGTTTAAAAATAACTAAAATACTAATTGACAATTATGTATAGTAATCATTATTTCGATGTTGTTTCGGAATTGCATATATGTAAATTTTGGGGGGAGTTTTTTCCCTGAGAAAACAAAAGGCATAAACTTGGTGACTGATCATTACTGAGAAAAAAGTCAACTCTTTTTCTTTTAAAAAATCATTTTGATATATAGTTGCTTCGACTAACAGAAACTCAAGGTAAAATGTAATTTGTTAAGTAAATAAAAAGGAAAAAAATACTTATGACATAAGTTCCACTGATTAAAAAAATTCAACTTGATTACCTATTATCCAAAGAACATTTAAAAACACACATAAAAATTGAAAACAAAACACTCCCCCAAAATAGAAATTTCCTCAAATTCTTAAAAGAAAAACTTTACATTTTAATAGTCATTTTGATAGTTGGATAGTTAATAGTTCCATTTTACTCATCAGTTGTTACATTTAAGAGTCTATAGTCATAATTCAGAAAAGGCAAATTTGACTAAATGAAAATGGTTAAATGATGAGTTCTAATATATTAAATTTTGAGATGATTTTTGTAAAATACAGTAAGGTTATTGCCTATATCTTAGTGCTGTCCATAACATAGAATAAAATGATAACTTCATCATCATCAAAAAAAATGCTAGACTCATACTCAAATGCTTGGAGGTTTTAATGAAGAGAAAACAGCCACTCATTTTCTAATGGAAATATTTTTCTGATCTGGGCATTTTTTATGCATCTTTAATAATGATTTATTTTACAAGATCCCAATGATAGCATAGGTCTCTATTTTGGAGACTGGATAAAGCCATTTGGAGACCAAAAAGAGACTTGCAAGCTCCTAGTTCCAGATCAACTACTGTAAACCATCTTCAGTCCATGTAGAAACTAATTATAAGGCAGCATGAGTCTCCAGAATGAATATAAATAATATCAATGACTCACGTTCTCACAGCATGATTCAGTTAAAACTTTAAACTATGAATAACAAAGAAAGATTTTTAAAATATATGTTGCCCCTGAGAAAGTGCAAAATTGTTTACAGAATTACTTCCAGGTGTCATAAACATTCCATCTAATACATATTACACTTTCTCTACCTTGTATGGCTCACATTCAACCTCATATCAATGCTCACTTTCCTTAACTCTTGTTGAAATACAGAAATTTATACTTGTCAATTTTTCCCCCCAAAGAAAATTATTCAAGTATCAAATTCGAGCTAGGAATTTTAGGAATCTAAAAAATTTGAAGTAAGAAATGATGATGAATAATCAAATATAATTTTCAAAAATAAAAAAAAAACAATTTTTCAAAAATGTTTAAAATTTTCAAGAGAAAACATTAAATGAATAAAAAGGGAAGTTTGTTATTTAAAAACTGAATATTTGGCCATATTCAATTTTGGAGACAGTGATGTGGTGAAAAATTCTTTGAACTGGAATTAAGAAGGCCTAAGTTTAGTCTCAGCTTTACTATTAATCTTTTATATTATATGGAGGAGGCCAGTGGTTTTGAATGATCAACTTCCTCATTTCCAAAGTGAGAGAGATATACTATATTAGGGATGCCAAACTCAAATAGGGTCAGTATATTAACTTAGAAAATGAGAAATTAACATTATCTTTGTTGCATTGCGTTTTTTAAATTTATTTTATTAAACATTTCCCAATTATGTTTAATCTGCTTGGGACAATAACCTTAGATGATCTCTCCAAATTTCTTCAATCTCTAAAATTCTGGGAATTATAAGTGTTGTAGTCTCACTAACTGAGGAAACAAAATATACCTGTACATTTGGGAGAGTAGTCCAATTTTAAATTTAAAATAAATGTCCTTTTTTAGCTATATAATTATTTAGTGAAGTTATCTTCCTGAGTTTCCAAAAGATTGATGAGGTTTCAATGAATAAATTGAATGAAATTTGAAGACAAATTGGTTGGCTGAAACATCATATTTGAAAAAAAATCTTCAAAAGTCTATTTAATCCAGATATCTCTAACTCAGAGTTTTCCCCAAAATCATAAATATAGTTTATCGATGATGGTGGAAGGGAAGCAGAACCTTCTCTAAGCTCTTCTGTGAATACTGCCACTAAACCTTAAAAAGTGAATTTGAATGGGTTTTACAATGACAAAATCCACTGGGAGACAGAGTGTGGCAAAATATAGCCCTTGAAAGTGCACAGTGGGTCCGGACAGGGGGAGCATGGAGCACATGGAGTCTGTAAGGCTTGGGCTTGAGAGCAGACAAGCGGACTACACCAGAGAAAAAGGAGCCCCAGCCAGCTGACTCACCCATCCCAAGAATGAATTACAGCCCTCTAACAAGCATGTCACCAGGGGACAGAAGGAATAATTGGAGCCAGGTAAGAGAGGGTTTGGGGCCCCCAGCAGAGACAGGCACTTCTCCTGGGACTATCAGACCCAGCCTGGAAGTTTAGAAATTGCCTGCTTGTTTTACCAGGAGCCAGAAAGAAAAAGTAAATGGGCAGCTCTGTTTCCTCCTTCATGAGGTAGAAAACTCGAAGATAAGTTTTCTACCCAGAGTGAAATACTAAGATTTTTGAAATAGCCTTGGACTTGGGTGTCATAGAGAAGGGGTGTAACTAAGGCATCAAAGAATCAGAAGAGAAGAGAGGGAAGGGTTCCATTAAGCCCCACCTCAACTGACCAGCAAAGGCCTGCCTGAGCCGTAGCCCAGTGGTGCAGAGGGAGAAATCTGAAGTGGCCAGACTCCCCCTCCTCCACAGATTACTCTGCGATCATCAGCATACCTCTCTGAGACTCCTGCCTCAGCATCAAACAAGACACCCAGAGGCTGCAGCATTCAAAGTCAACAACCAGGCCCTTTATTCACAGCCTGAGAAACTAGGACATAGGAAATTACAATGGGAAGGAAGGAAGCTGAGAAGGGGGGCGGGGGGAAGACAAGGAAATCAACCTGAGCTTATTATGAACAAGAAGAGCCAAATACAGAGGACAGCTTGGACTCTTTACTCACACCTGAGACCACAGAAGGAAATATGAACTGGTTTCAAGCCCAAAAAGCATTCTTGGAGGAGCTTAAGAAAGATTTTTAAACACCAGATCAGGGAGGCAGTGACCAAATTGGAAAAAAAAAGTTTCACTGAAGAATACAACTCTTTAAAAATAAAATTAGTGAAGTAATTGGAGAAAGTACCTCCATAAAAAAGGACCTTCAAAAAATAACCAAAGACTATAATTTACTAAAAATTAGAATCAGGCAATTTGAAACTCAGAATTCTATGATGCACCAAGATTCTATCAAATAAAACTTGAAAGACTGAAAAAAATGGAAGAAAGTGTAAAATATCTCACTGCATAAACAACTGACCTAGAGAACAGATCCAGGAGAGATAACTTAAGAATTATAGGTCTACCAGAAAGCCATCATGAAAAAAGCAGCCTAGACAACATTCTCCAAGAGATTGTCAAAGAAAACTGTCCTGAAGTCCTGGAACTAGAAGATAAAATAGTTATTGAAAGAATTCACCAGACTCCTCCCAAAACAGATCCCAAATAGAAAACTGCAGGAAATATAGTAGCCAAATTCCAGAATTACAAGATTAAGAAAAATATACTGCAAGGAGCCAAAAAGAAACAATTGAAATATCATGGAATTACATTCAGGATAACACAGGACCTATAAGCTTCTACATTAAAAGATTGTAGGGATTGGAATTTGATATTTCATAGGGCAATAGAGCTAGGACTACAATCAAGTATTAACTACCTTGAAAAACTTAGCATAATCTTTCAGGCAAGGAGATAGCTATTTAATGAAATAAATGACTTTCCTGATGAAAAAGCCAGAGCTCAATGGAAAATACAATCTCCAATTACAAGATACAAGAAAAACATAAAAAGGTAAACAAGGAAAACACAGACTCAAACATACACACACGCACACTCATGCACACATTCACATAACTTGGGATGCAACAAGAGCAAAATGTTCAAATCCCTATATGAGAAACTGATAACTGTCAATATTGACATTTATATGATCATCATGACCTTTAAAAGTGTTATTCATAGATAGAGGGTGTGGGTATGAATGAACTTACGTGAAGATTAAAGAAAAAAAAAACTTATTAAGGGGATCCAAGAGTCTATAATGGGATAAAAGGAAATGATGAGAGAGAAAATGGTAAAGTATGCCATTTGAAGAGGCATAAATACACACTAGAGTATAGGGGAAAGAAAGAGGGAGAGGGACATCATTTAAACATTATTATCACTGGTTCTGGTTCAAAGAGAGATAAACATAATCAGTTAAGTTTAAGATTGTAATGACACAAAAATTAATTAAACAGAGGAAAAGGAGGGAGAGGAGCACTGTTTGAAATTTACTATCATTGGTTTGGTGTCAAAGGAGTTGTAGCATACACTTATAATTATAAAAAATTTATTGCATCCTATAGGCAGTAGGATTGTAAAGGGGGGAGGAAGGGAGTAAAGTGGCAGATTAGAAGAGAGGGAAATAGAGGTAAGGGGAGAGAGTAAGTAAAGAAGGTGTTCACTGGGTGGGAACACTGAGGGAGGGAGCAGTCAAAAGGGAAAACTTCAAGGAGAGGAATGGAGAATGAAGAAACAAAAATGTAAGCAGGGGAGGGAATAGGATGGATGGGAAGAGACAGTCATCATTACTGTGAATATGAGTGGGATGAACTCTCCCATAAAACATAGGCAGATAGAAGAATGGAGTAAAAAACATAATCCTACAACATGCTGTGTACAAGAAACATATTTGAAATGGATATCCACATGGTAAATGTAGAAAACTGGAGTAGAATTTATTATGCCTCAGCTAAAGTAAAAAAAAAAAAAGCTGGGGGAGCAATCCTTATCTCACATAAAGTAAAAGCAAAAATAGATCTAATTAACAGAGATAAGGAAGGAAATTATGTCCTCCTAAAAGGCACCATCGAGAATGAAGCAATATAATTACATACATATATGCACCAAGTGGTATAGCATCCAAATTCCTAGAGGAGAAGTTAAAGGAATTAGAGGAAGCAATAGATAGCAAAACTATACTAGGGGGGCCCTTCCTTAATCTCCCCCTCTCTGAACTTGATAAAGCCAACCTCAAAATAACCAAGAAAGAAGTTAAGGAGGAGAAGAGAATTTTAGAAAGACTAGATATGATAAATCCCTGGAGAAAACTAAATTGGGATTAAAAGGAATTTACTTTCTTCTCAGTGGTGCACGGTACATGCTCAAAAATACACCATGTACTAGGTCATAAAAACCTCACAATTTGGTGCAGAAAGGCAGAAACACTAAATGCATCATTCTTATATCATGATTCAATAAAATAATTATATGCAATAAAGGGCCATGGAAAGATAGACTAAAAACAATTTGGAAAATTAAAAAAAAACAAAAACAAAAACAAAAACAATTTAATCCCAAGGAATGAATGAGTCAAACAAGAAATTATAGAAACAATCAGTAATTTCATTCAAAAGAAATATAAAAATGAGACAACATACCAAAATTGTGGGATGCATTAAAGGCAGTTCTTAGGGGTATTTCTATAACCCTGAGTGCATACATGAATAAATTAGAGAAAACGGCGGTCAAAGAATTGGGCATGCAATTGAAAAAGCTAGTAAAAGAACAAATTGAAAATCCCCAATTTAGTACTAAATTAGAAATATTAAAAACCAAAAGAGAGATTAATAACATTGAAATTAAGAAAACTATTCAATGAATACGTAAAACTAAGAGCTGGTTTTATGAAAAAAAAAAAACAATAAAATTCATAGACCCTGGGTCAATATGATAAAAAAAAAAGAAAGAAGAAAACCAGATTACGAGTATAATAAATGAAAAGGATAAATCTACCTCCAATGACAAGGAAACCAAAACAATAATCAGGAATAAATATAAAATAATATAAAAATAAATAAAAAATAATATATATAAATAATATATAATATATATAATATATATAATAAATATATATAAATAATATAAAAATAAAAAAATAAATAAAAAAAAATAAAAATAATCAGGAATTATTTTTCCCAGTTGTATTCACATCAATATGATAATCATAGTGAAATGGAAGTATTAAAAATGTATTAATGTATTAAAAAGTATTAAAAAAAATACAAGTTGCCCAGATTGACTGAAGAGGAAAAAAATAACTTAAATAACCACATCTCAGAAAAAAGAAATCAAACAAGTCATCAGTGAACTCCCTAGGAAAAAGAACCCAGGGCTACTGAATTCTATCGAACATTTTAAGAACAATTGATCTGAATACTCTACAAAGTATTTGGGAAATTTTGTGAAGAAAGAGTACTACCAAATTCTTTCTATTACACAAATATTGTACCGATCCCTAAATTAGGAAGAGATGAAACAGAGAAAAAAGAATATAGACCAATTTCCCTAACGGATTTAGATGCAAAATTTTAAATAATACATTAGCTAAAAAACTATAGCATCTTATAACAGGAATAATACAATTTGATCAGGCAGGATTTATTCCAGGAATGCAAGGATAGTTTAATATTAGGAAAACCATCAGTATAATTGAGCACATCAACAATAAAACTAGCAGAAACCACACGATTAACGCGATAGATGCAGAAAAGGATTTTGACAAAGTACAACATCCATTTCTATTAAAAACACTAGAAAGTATAGGAATAAATGGAGCTTTCCTTAAAATAGTAGATAGTATCTATTTTAAACCATCAGCAAGTATTATATGCAATGAGGATAAACTAGAAGCATTTCCAATAAGATCAGGAGTAAAACATAGGTGTCCACTATCGCCCCTCTTATTCAATCTGGCACTAAAAACATTAGGAGTAGCAATTTGAGAAGAAAAAGAAATCAAAGGAACCAAATTAGGCAAAGAACAGACCATCTTTGAAGATGATATGATAATATAACAAAAAATCCTAGAGAATCAAGTGAAAAACTACTTCAAACAATAAATAAATTTGGCAAAGTTGCAGGATATAAAATAAAACCACATAAATCCTCTGTATTCCTGTTTTATCTCTAATGAAATTCAACAGCAAGAGATCGAAAGAGAAATCCCATTTAAAGTCACTGTCAAGGAGGAGACAAGATGGCGGAGTAGAAACAGCTCATCCAAGCCACTCTGTCACCAGATTCCCCCCAAACTATGTAAAAGGGGACTCTGACCAACTTATGGAGCCCCAGCACACACAGAACGACACAGAGAAGCTAAGCCCCCGCTGAGGACAGCCCAGCAGCCCTGCAGGAAGGACCAGCGCAGAGCTCTGGGAGCCAACAGGGCAGAGAACAAAGCGCAGGGAGAGGAGCTGAGCGGAGCCCAGGTCCAAGTGAGCCGAGGTTTTAGCCCAAGGGCGGCAGGGCCAGAACCCCAGAACACCAGCAGCTGTGGCGACTCCAGAATTATCAACATAGACATGCCTAGGACAAAGTAAGAGGTTAGCGTCCTATGGACTTTGGGACCTGTATTTGGGGAATGCGTCAGCTGTCTCCCCTGGGGGCTAGAAGCTGCTGAGGAGACACGCCATTTTGTAGTTTTCAGAGGCAGCTCCAGCTCCTCGCCTTCGAATTTGTAGGGAGATCCAGCGATCAGTCTTGGGGGGGTAATCACTCTTGCTTTAACCTCCCTGGATCTGGATTGTTATCTATGGTGGAAGTCGTGGGTGGGTTTCCAGCTTGCCAGAAAGGGAAGTTGCCCCCACACATTCGGGACAAAAATTCCTCTATCTGGCCTTAAAGCCATAGTGTGGCAACAAGCCCAAAAGTCAAGTAATTAACACTGGATTAATGGTATACATTGGGTCCTCGAGAACCAGTAGTTAATGAGTATAATAATATATTGTTTGATAAACCCAGATAAGCCAGTTTTTCAGATAAGGATACACTATTTGACAAAAACTTCTGGGATAACTAGAATGTAGTATGGCAGAAATTGGCATAGACCATTATCCAACAACATACACCAAAATCAAGTCTAAACGGGTGCATGATCTAAGTATAAAGGATGATACTGGAAGCAATCTGGGAAAGCAAGGGAAAATTTACCTATCAGATTTGTGGAGAGGGGAAAACTTTAGGAGCAAACAAGTATTATAAAATGCAAAATGAATAACTTTGATTACATTAAATTGAAAAGCTTCTGTAGAAATAAAACCAAAGTAACCAAGATCAAGAGGGAGGTGGGAAATTTGGAAGGAATTTTTACAACCTATGTCTCTGATAAACGACTCATTTCTAAAATGTACAGAGAATTGAGTCAAATCTATAAGAAGACAAGTGATTCCCCAATTGATAAATGGTCAAAGGATATGAACAGGGAAATAGGATATGAACAGAGAAAGGAATTAAAGATATCTATGATGAAATACAGGTTTCCCATGTTTATGGTGTGCCCCTGTTCTATGTAGTGACCCTCTCAAAGTTGGAAATGAAGTTAACTGACGAAAATTTGTTCTTGAAAAAGTCAGACCATCCCTTAGTGGTTACCACTATCTCTTTATTGATACCTAATAGAATTGATTTCCTTTTTTCAGCCATGCAGATTCCAATAATTTGCAGATTCCATTCTCCTTCTTTTTTTCTTAATGATTTAAGGTAATTAATTTAAGGTAATATTTACTTCTTGTAAGTCTTGTGATAGTCCTCACTAGACCTATTCTCTATTTCCTTTTAAAGATCAGTGACCAATTCATCACATATCCTAATGCTTTTGTTAATCTGGGAGATAGATAATTCGGGTCTATTGGTCTGAACTGACGGAAGGCAGCTTGATCCTTTTTATTATCTCAATACTTTCCTGGAGTTTCAATCCTTTTTCACTTATGTGTTGCCATCCTTGTTCAAAAATTACACTTCACAGAGAAAATGGAAGCAAAATTAGCTGGGCAGCTCCTTCCAGCTTTCATTTTGCCATCTTATTTATTTCCGACGTTCTAAGAAACAAAACAAAACAAAAACATACAAATCACAATACAACACTTGGATTCTGATTCTGGGATAAGAGTTCCTGATGGGTGAATTTTTATCTTTCCTACTACCAGACTTCTTTATCATTTCCTGACCAAATCATGCCTTCTTTCCCTCCTCCTCTGTTTCAGCTTCTTTGTATATTTTCTCTTGCCCTGTTAGATAGTAATCTCCTTAAGGGTATTATCTTTCTTATTTGCTTCTATTTATATCCCCAGTGCATAGAACACAATGTTTATTATATAGTGCTTCTCTCTCAGCCTGGTGCCCTCGACCTTTCCTGTTGACCTTCCAGGTTGTCTTGTGCTGAACATTTGTTTCATGCTATCTTTCTGTGGGCTCTGCTGCTCTAGAATTTGTTTAGAGCAATTTTTACAGGTTTTTGGAAGGTTTTTGGGGAGAGCTCTGATGTCTTCCTTTTGCATTTTGTGACTCGTCCTTGACTACTCAGTTTCCCATTGGTACATACTTCTTGGCATCTTTGCCTTATAGTTTGATTGCATAACTAAAAGCATTATCCCCTCTGAATACAGTCTTCAACAAAATATTAATTCTGTATTTACTTTATTTACTTTTTAGGTTATTGATTATTACAATGGAATGATTCCTGACAAAAATCATGACTTAGAACTCAACACTAATCAACTCTGGGCAACCAAAATTACTTAAAGTATCCACCTTGTTGTCGTCTTGGTCATGCTGCCTCTGTCCATGCTCAAATAAACTGCATTTCCAAAATTTGGATTACACATACCATTGAATTTTACCTATATTGTATTTTGAGCACATTTAGGATACTGCCATATTTTCATTTAAACATTCCCAAAACTCTTACTCCTATGCTGGAGAAGATGTGGTAAAATTGGAACCCTAATGCATTGTTTGACTTGTGAACTGATCCAACCATTTTGGAGAGCTTTTTGGAACTATGACTTAAAGGCTATAAAATCTGCATAACCTTTGACCTAGGAATACCACTTCTAGTTATATATCCCAAAGAGATCATAAAAATGTGAATAGGACCCATATTTACAAAAGTATTTATAGTAGCTCTTTTGGTGGCAGCCAGATAATTGGAAATTGAAGGGATGCCCTTTAACTGGGGAATGGTTGAACAAGTTGTGGTATGTGAATGTGATGGTATAGTATTGTGCTATAAGAAGTGATGAACAGTGGACTTCAGAAAAACCTGTAAAGATTTATATAAACTTATTCTGAGTAAAGTCAACAAAACCAGGAGAACATTGTGTACAGTTACAGTCACCCTGTACAATGACTGAATGATAGTCTTAGCTCTTCTCAGCAATACAAGGGTCTAAAACAACTCAAAAATCTCATGATGCAAAATGCTATCCATATACAGAGAAAGAAATATGGAGTCTGAATGCAGATCAGAGTACAGTATTCTCTCTCTCTCTCTCTCTCTCTCTCTCTCTCTCTCTCTCTCTCTCACTTTCTCTGTGTTTTGTTTCTACTGTTTTGTGTTTATTCCCATTGGTCCTAATTCTTCTTTACATTATGAATATTTTGAAAATATGTTTAATATTAATGTATATGTAGAGCCTATGTCAAATTGTATCCCATGTTGGTAAGGGGGGAAAGGAAGGGTGGTAGAGAAAATATAAAACTCAAAAGGCTGTGAAATTTTATGTTGAATTAATTATTATAATTGACAAATAAATTAATTTTTTAAAAGTATAATGAGAAATGCAACACAGAAAATTAAGCTGAAAATTAGGGGGGGCATGAATATGGTGGCCTGCATGGACACAGTGTGGACTAGGCTCTGGAAAAGTTTGAAGAAGTATATCCAGAGAAGAAATTAAGAGAAGGCTGGCCCGGGCATTTTAGTTCTGTTTTTTGGTTGTTTTTGTTTTAGTTGTTGTTAAAGTTTCTATTAATGTTTTATTTTCCTTGATTAGCACTGTTAATGGCCATGGAGATAGTTTATGTTTTTTAATTTATTTGTTTATTTTTAGTTTACAAAATTCAATTCCACAGTTCCTTGAATTTCAAATTTCCCTTCTCTCCCTCACCCCTCACTCCACAAAGGCATATAGTCCAGTATAGGATCTGCAAATAATTTCACAATAGACATTAGTCAAGTTACAAAGGCGTATTGTACTAGATGGGATGAAAAATGATAAAGAAGAAATAAAACCAAAAAATGAAAAGAAAAAAGATCAATTAGTTTTCTTCCATCAGGTTCAAGCTCAGTTCTTTCTAGTTATTTCTCTGGATGTATATCTCTATTCTTAATGAGTCTTTCAGGATTGACATATCACTGCATTGCTGAGAAGAGTCCAGTCTGTCATAGCTGGTAATCACACATATGTTGTGCCTGTGATTGTATACAAATTGCTCCTGGTTCTACTCTTCTCACTCAGTATCAGTTTGTATAAACCTCGATGGAGTTAGTTTAGAAGTAAATGACACGATACACTCTAAAAGTCTAGCTATGAAGGTAGAGTTAGCACATATGATTGAGCAAAAAGTAGAGAGAGGGGAGAAGAGTGTAGGATGATATTGCAAGGAGAACAAATTGAGAGAAGCTAAGATTACTGGAAACATAAAGACCCAGGGAAGGTAGAGGGCAATAATTGAACAAATTAGTCGAATTAGGAACTAAGTTTCTTTTTCCCTTTTTATGTTTCCTTACTAAGGCCTCAGTAATTTGAAAAGAAAGAAATTTTAGGAAATTTCCAGAATGTGTGAATTTTGGTACTACTACTTCACTGCTTGTTTAATTCCTCTCTGTCTTTTAAGGCTTTTCTCAAATGAAACTTTTCCTCAATGTTTTCCATACCATCAGATTATTAAAACATTTCCACTTAGATGCTAAAATAGATAAGTAGATAGAGTTATTAAAATTTTGATATACAGTATCCAAACAGTAAGAAGGTTCTATAAATCTCTAAGCCTTTGGACTTATTTGTTCCCCAAACCTAAAGTCCATTTTCTAAAAGCAGTTTTCACTGTTCTTCTCACAAGCTTTGAAAACAGCAAGTATCAATATTGTACATGTTGATTTGATTAAAGATTTTACCTATTTATTCATTCATTTCATAAAATATATTCATGTACCTTTATGCAAATCTTTGGATATTTCTTGTTGCATTTAAGTTTAACAGACCAAACAAGAAACACATCTGATTTTAAATGCTGTCTCAGAAACTTAGTAACTGTGTGACCTTGGCCAATTCGTTTAGGCAACTATTTTCCTAGCTTTTTTTTTTTTTCAAAAGAGGAGATTGGATTTTGTAGTCTCTCTCTTTTTTTTTACTCTCCAAACCTTTTATTTTTATTAATTTCTGCTTTACATCATTCATTTCTGCCAGATTTTGAGTTACAATCATCCCACCCCCTGCTTTCCCCCTACCCACCCTCCCAGAATAGCAGTCCCAAAAGATATCGCTTCCTCCAATCTGCTCTCTCATATCATCTCCCATACCCCCTTCGACTTTTCCATTAGAGGAAGGTGACTCTTTGTGTCATAATGCCTGCACATCTTATCTCCCTATTACAAGCAAAAGAGTATTAATAATAGTATTTATACATATTTGAAACATTTAATCTTAAGACCTTGAATTTCAGATCCATTTCCTTCCTCCCTTGTCACCCATTCCCTCTGGGGAGATAAGTAATTCAGGATATGTTGTAGATGTATAGCTATGCAAAACATTATCATAGTAAATATATTGTACAAGGCTGCTTATAATTCTCTCCCACTCATCCCACCCCCCACCTGGTCCATACCCTACTTGTTCCTGTACCTCTTCTATAGTGGGTACTTCCAACCTCCCCTCCCCCCAAGGATGCCCTCCCATCCATCATCCCTCCTCTCATCCCCCTTCCCCCTATTCTGCTGTAGGTTGAGATATCCCATTTAGTATTTATGTCATTTCTACTCCACCATCTTGGCTCAGCCAAGTCTCTTAAGAGCCCTTGAGCTTTAAATTTATGATGATAATTGTGACAATGACAAAAGGATAAGTGGAGCCATTTTTCTATTTAACTAAAAATTCCTGTTAAATTTTGTTTTTATTCACCACAAAATTAACAGCATTGATACAGTTTTATTCTTCTATTAATTTTTTAACTATTTGGCTCCTGGACAAAGATTTCATTTTTAGAGTAACAACATTTAAAATGGAATTTAAAACTTAAAAAGTTTGGGAAAAGCCTCTTACTCATTTATTGTGAAATTAACTTGAACAATGAATCAATTATAATATTATACTAATTTCTTTAGATGTCTTTATTTGGTAATCACTTTTCTTCAGTTTAAGATTTTCTCTTTTACCATATAATTTTTATTATTATTTCTATAATTAATGTTATTCTGGAGTCAATTATTATGATAAATATGTAATTAAAACATTTATAATTTAAACGGTATGCTATGAAATCTAATTTTAATATATAGCATAAGTAAGTTTAAGTTAAAATAGTCTTTTAATATACCTAAAATTCACAAGACATGGACATCACAAGAAAATCATAGATTTTGGTAGACAATTCAGCTTTTTTATCCGATTATAAAAATATTGTGTTTCTATATTAATGAAGTAACAGAATAATCTTTTCTCAGGGGAGTGTCAATTCATATGCCTTCTTAAAAGCCTGGTAAACTAGGAAGAAATCATCTTATTCAATATTTATTTCTCTTTTTTTTTGTTTTATTGCTTTTTTTGCTTTATTCCTTTTTTACAACTCCCATAGATTTCATAAAACTGCTCTCCTCTTTGTGATTTTATGTTTAATTCCTTTCATGCTGTTTTCATTCTCTTCTCAGATAATGTTCCCAGTATGTGCTTCCCAAATCAGATTTTCAGCTTTAGAAATGATAGTCAATGTTTATGGATTCCCTAAAGCGACAACTTCAGGGCAGAGTTGTTTAACATGAAGTTTAACTTGAAAAGTTCAATGGGGTGGGAGGGGGGCAGAGTGAAGATGGCAGAGTATTAACAGCACTTCCTCTGAGCTCTGGCCAACACCAATTCAAATTTACATAAAAAGGGGGACTCTGAACAACCTCTGGAGCTCGAGAACCCACAAAATGAGACAGAGAAGATAATAAGCGGCTGGGGACAGCCTGGCCCCTTGGCAAGGAGCTGCTAGAACAGTGCTCTGGGACCGGTACATAGGAGTATTTATACCCAGGGTGGCCAGACCAGGAGCCAAAACAGCATCAGTTTGAAGGGAGAACAGAACACCAGCAGATGTGGTGTTTCCAGACTTACCCACACATGGAAGCCTAGGACAAAGTGAGAGGTTAGTGCCCTATGGACCTTGGGACTGCTTGGGAGAGTCCATCAGCTTCTTCCTCTGGGGACAAGAAGCCACTGAGGAACCAGTGAAACTTGTGCCACATTGCCACATTTAAGCTTCAGCTCTTTTCCTGAGGAGGGTAAGGAGATCGGGCCATCAGTCTGAGAGGTAATTGCTCTTGCTTTAACCTTGGATCTGGATTGCAGTCTGGGGTGGAGGTCAACAGGTGTGTGACCAGGTTGCTAGAGAATGTGGAGGCTTCAGAGAGGCCACACAACTAATACCTCCAGCAGCTTAGGAAACTCCAGCATTTGAGATAGAAGCTCCCGTGGCTTTTGGCAGAGTCCTACTGTGGCAACAAACCCAAAAGTCAAGTAATTGAGTGGCAACCTTCCTAGGCAAAGGAAAAAAAATGAACAGAAAAATTCAACATTAGAATCTTATTTTGGAGGGAAAGAGGATCAAAGTATGAAACAGCAGGAAAACTATGAGGTCAGAAATACTGTACCAAAAGCCCCAAATGAAAATACAAGCTGGCTACAGACCATAGAGGACCTTAAGAAGCAGATAAGTGAAGTGGGGGAAAATTGGGGAGAGAAATGAGAAAGATGCAAGAAAAGTGTGAAAGAAGAGTCAACATTCTGACTGAGGAAAATAACATCTTAAAAAAAATAGGCTAACTCAAATGTCAAAAGAGGCTCAAAAAGGCAATGAGGAGAAGAATGCCTTAAAAAGCTGAATTTGCCAGATGGGAAAAGAATCTCAAAAGCTCACTAAGGAGAATCATTCCTTCAGAGTTAGGCTGGAGCAAATGGAAGCTAGTGACTTTATGAGAAATCAAGATTTTGTTAAACAGATCTAAGCAATTGAAATAATAGAAGGCGATGTGAAATATCTCATGGGAAAAACCACTAAACTGGAAAAAAATTCAGGAGATATAATCTAAAAATTATTAGACTACCTGAAAATAATGATCAAATAAAGAATCTAGAAATCATCCTTCAAGAAATTCTGAAGGAAAATTTCCTTGATGTTTTGAACCCAGAGGGCAAAATAGAGGTTGAAAGTATCCACCAATCACCTCCCAAGAAAGATCCCAAAAAGAAAACTCCTAGGAATATTGTAGCCAGGTTACAAAATTCCCGGATCAAGGTGCGAATATTACAAGCAACCAGGAAGAAAAAATTTCAATATTGTGGACACACAATCAGCATAACACAGGATGTGGCAACTTATACATTAGGGATTGAAGGGAATGGAATATGATATTCCAGAGGGCAAAGGAGTTGGAATTAATAACCAAGAATCACCTACCCAGCAAAAGTGAGTATCATGTTTCAGGGCAAAATATAGTCATTTATTCGAATAAAAGATTTTCAAGCATTCTTTTTTTTTAATTTATGAATTTGTTTATTTTTAGTTTACAAGATTCAATTCCATAGTTCCTTGAGTTTCAAATTTCCCCCAACACCCCATGACTTGTGGGGTGTTATGTTAGTTATCCAGTATAGGATCGGCAAATATTTTCACATTAGACATTAGTCAGGTTACAAAAGCATATTGCACTAGATGGGATGAAAAATGGTAATGAGGAAATAAAAGCAAACAATGAAAAGAAAAAAAAATCAAGTACTTTGCTACTTGTTTATTCCCCTCCATCCTATTCCCTCCCCTGCTTATGTTTTTGTTTCTTCCTTCTCCCTTCCCCCTCTTGAAGTTTTCCCTTTTGACCAACCCGTCCCTGAGTGTTCCCACCTGGTGTCCCCCCTTCTTTATCTACCCTCTCTCCTTATTACCATTTCCCTCCCCTCTAATCCCCCCCATTTACTCTTCTCCTTTTCATCCCTTCCCTTCCCCTCCTACTGCCGATAGGACATAATAAATTTTTATACATATCAGAGTTTGTTACTTGCTGTTTGAAACCAAAACAATGAAAGAAAACTTCAAACAGTGCTCCTCTCCCTCCCTTGTTTTCCTCTTTTTAATGAATTCATGTGTCTATTCACATTAGAATCTGAAACTTACCTAATTATGTTGATCCCTCTTTAAACCAGAACCAGGGAGAATAGTGTTTAAATGATGTTCCTCTCCCTTTCTTTCCCCTCTACTATAGTGTGTTTTTATGCCTCTTCAAATGGCATACTTTACCTTTCTCTATCTCACCCTTTCCTTTTTCCCATTAAAGTTCATTTGATTACATGTATGCTGATGTGAAAAGAGTAATCTGTGGAGGAGGGTTTTTCTGGCCACTTCAGATTTCTGCCTCTGTACCCATGGGCTAAGGCTTGGGAAGGCTTTTGCTGGTCAGGTTGGGTGGGGCTTGGTGGGATTCCTTCCCCTCTTCTCTTCAGAATCCTTGCTGCCTCAGTTATACCCCTTCTTGATGACTCCCAAGGCTGAGGTTATTTCCACTATCTTAAGATTTCAATATGGGTGGGAGACTTACCTTGGGTTTCTCTACTTCATTAAAGAGGGAATGAAGAAGCTAGAGTTTTCTTTGCTATTCTAGCCCCTATATAAATAGGCAGGATATTTCTAAACTTCCAAGCTGGTGGTTCATACTCCCAGGAGAAGCTGCTGTCTGCTTGGGGCCCCAAGCCCTCTCTTACCTGGCTCCAATGATTTCTCATGTCCCCTTGTGAGATGCTGGTGAGACAGCTGCAATTAGTCCTTGGGATGGGTAAGATGGGTAAGATGGAGCTTCTTCTCTCTCTGGTGTAGTCTCCTTGTCTGCTATCAAGTATGAGTTGTACAGGCCCCACATCTTCGGTGCTCCCCATGTCCATAACCACTGGATACTTCCCTGGCCTGGATTCTGCCATGATCTGTCTCCCAGTGGATTCTGTCACTCCAGAACCCATTCAGATTCACTTTTTAAGGTTTAGTTACAGGATTCACAGGGGAACTTAGAGAAGTTACTGCTTCCTTTCTGCCATCTTGGCTCCACCTCCCACTTTCAAGTATTCTTGAGGAGAAAACCAGATTTGAATAGAAAATTTGACATTTAAACACAAGAAACAATATATGCTTGAGAAAGTAAACAGGGAAAAGAAATCATAAGGAACTTATCAAAGTTGAAGTATTTACATTCCTACATGGAAAATTGATGACTGTAACTGATGAACCCTTTCTCAGTATGAAAATAGCTGGAGGGCATATGCATATATATGTGAATGTGTGTATATATGTTTACAGGTATGCATTGATAGAGGTCACAGGATGAATTTAATGGGAGGGGACGATACTTAATGGGTGAAATTGAGAGGTGAGAGAGGAATATAATGAGATGAGATGGGGAGAGACAGAGTGGGGTAAATTATCTCATGTAGAAGAGGCAAGCAAAAGTGATTGCAGGGGAGGGGAAAAAGAGGAAGTCAAAAAGGCAAAATCTTATGCTCAATGAATTTGGCTCAGGGAGAGAAAGACATACACAGTAAATGGGATATCTCACCCTATAGAAGAGAGGGGGGAGGGGCATGGGGGTATGATGGAAAGGAGGGCAGGCTGCAGGGGAGGGAATTGGAAGCTCCAACTTTTGAAAGTGGATAGGATCAAAGTGGGGAGTGGAACAAGTGGGAGGTGGGATAGGAGGGAGGGAAATGTAGTCAGTCTTTTACAATATATCTACTATGGTACTGTTTTGTATAGCTAGACATGTACAGCATATACTGATTTGCTTATCTTCCCACCAGGAGTGGGTGGCAGGGGAGGAGGGGAATGGGTCTGGAATTCTAAGTTTTGAAATCATTTGCTTTAAAAATATGAAAATGCCATGATCAATACTATTTTGCATATAATTGGGAGATAAGGTGTGCAGGCATTGGGACACCGGGATTCTCTTTGCCCTGCTGGAAAATTCAAAGGGGATATAGCAGAAGAGGTGGGAGAGAGCAGATTGGATGAGGGGATATCCTGTGGGACTACTATTCTGGGTTAGTGTGTAAGGGGAAAATGAGGAAAAAATATAACACAAAATCAGGTGGAAATTAATGATGTAACCCAGAAGTTGATAAAGCATTTGAAAAAAAAATGAAGAAAAGTTCAATAGACAAATAAGATTCTAGTGTTGCAGTTTACTAATGTTTTAAATGTCAATTTTAGTACAAGTATAACAAGTTTCTTCTTACCCCTTTCTGTGATTTTCATGAAGCTAAGGTCATGGATAGACAGTAGCCCATTAAAAAAAAAAAATCACAATATATTTCCCCTTGAAGAATTGGTAAAGCTGATAAATATCTATTATAATTATGCTAATTGTTATCATGTACCCCCAAAATAGGAACAAAAAGTTCATTTTTCCTGATAATTTCAATGCTTTTTGCACTGATGTAATAAATTGTTCAATTCCCTATCTTTCATTAGTACATTTGAAGAGCTTCTGTACCAATTTCCATCTCTATTTAAAAAACCAACACAGAAGATAGTGGTAGAAAAACATAAGTTCATAATAAGACTGCTTGGAGTGCCATTAGGAAGCAGGGTACAGGAAAACAAATTAGATCTGACCATATACTAGCTTAGATTTTAAAAGTAGTTACAACAAGGAAACAACCATCTCCTTCAAACACATTCTGAATATATGAATGTCTATCCAGCACCCAATATATCAAGACTGAAACTCACTTTTATCTTAAATAGTGATGTGCCAATGAGTAGTTTCTGCCAACATATATCTTCTGTGTTTTGTTTTTCCCCAGGGGAGACTGTAAGCAATAAGCCTGTGTGGTGATATAGCAAGTTATAAAAAATGATGATTCTAGGAATGTCAAATTCATTATACTGCACATGCCATATGAATTATCTTTTAAAAAAAAGTTAATAAGTATATAAGAAGGAAAAGGATAGCTTGCATAGTTTGACACAATAGTATTTTAGTATATTAATAAGTATTTTGTGTACCATTATCTATCAGGTTTAATAACTACCTAAGTAAGGTAATAACCTACAATTTATTACAGTTTATTTTAATTGAAAGATTGAGCTGAAACACAAGATATGGGGTGGTAAAATGCAACTTTATTACTTTAATATCAAGTTGCTTGTTTGTTTTTGTGTCTTATACCACCTATCAATATATACCTCTAATAATGCTGGGCTTTCAGGATTTAGCATTGTAATTGCTTTAAAGTTAAGCTAAAATAATAAGACTCAAAGGACTTAAGGATTTGATTTCCAGAACACACTCAGAGATAAACAACATAAAAAAGAGACAGCAATGTTAACCACACTGCTCAAATACAGCACAACCAATATCCAAACCACTAGGGGGTAAAAAGGCCATCATTAAAAACCAACCAACCAAACAAACAAACAAAAAACACCCTCAAAACCAAAAAGAACATCAATACCAAGGTAACTTCACTCTACTAAAAAAGAAAGAAAAAAAAACAAGTTTTGCCATGAGTTCTGGAAAGTTCAATTATGGGGACATACAACCTTAGGTTTTCAGTCAATTTGAACTAATTCGGTATGGTATAAAGAAAGAGGCATTTGCACAGATAAAATCAGCTTTAAAGCAGAAATCATTGGTTTGGGAGAGACACTAACAAATGGGTCTTTATAATTAGAGCCTCAAGGAAAGAAGAAAGAGAGAGAGTTAAAGACAAAAACAAAGAGGAGGAAAGTGATATTCCATCATGCTCAAACTCTGCAGTTAACACACTTAAGGTGGCATCATTCAGATAACAGACAGAATCACAGATTAAATAAGCTTCTTGATCACTGTGAATCAAGTCAATTGAAAATAAAAATTTCAGGGGCGGCTAAGTGGCACAGTGAGTAAGAGCGCCGGCCTCGGATTTGGGATGGCTCGAGATCGAATCCAGCCTCAGAAAAAGAGCACCCACTCATAAATAATGACTAACCATGTAATCTTGAGCAAGTTACATAACCCCAATTGCTTAAAAAAAAAGAAAATAAAAATTTCTCAAAGGGGAATTGAGGAAATAATTGAAAACAAAGTAACAATGAAAACTAGAGAGATCAAAGCTTTTTTCTGGTTCCCAAAGTGCATGACAATGATGGGCAAACTACATTTAATGTGATACCTTATAGTTTTATCTGCCTTATGATTTCCAAACCATATGTCTTTTTTTTATTTAAACAAATGCTTTATTGACTTCTGTTTTACATCATTCATTTCCACCAGATTTTGAGTTACAATCATCCCCCCCCGCCTGTTTTTCCCCTACCCACCCTCCCAGAATAGCAATCCTGTAAGATATCTCTTCCTCCAATCTGCTTTCTCCCATACCTTCTCCCATACCCCCTTCGACTTTTCCATTAGAGGAAGGTGAATCTTTGTGTCCCAATGCCTGCACATCTTATCTCTCAATTACAAGCAAAAGAGTATTAATAATAGTATATATATATCTGAAACATTTAATGTTAAGACCTCAAATTTCAGATCCATTTCCTTCCTCCCTTGTCACCCATTCCCTCTAGGAAAATAAGTAATTCAGTATATGTTGTACATATCTAGCTATGCAAAACATTATCATACTAGATATATTGTATAAGGCTGTTTATAATTCTCTCCCACTCACCCCACCCCCCACCTTGTCCATTCCCTACATGATCGTGTCCCTCTTCTATAGTGGGTATTTCCAACCTCCCCTCCCCCGAAGGATGCCCTCTCATCAATCATCCTTCCTCTCAACCTCCTTCCCCCTATTCTGCTGTAGGTTGAGATATCCCATTTAGTATGCATGTCATTCTCTCTCTGAACCAAATTCAATGAGAATATGGTTTTGCCTTTTTGCCTTCCTATTCTCTCCCTTCCTTGCAACCACTTCCCCTAGCCTCTTCTACATGAGATAGTTTACCCTAGCCTGTCTCTCCAAATCACCTCTTGCCACTTTCCTCTCTCACCTCATAATTTCATCCCTTGAGTATACTCCCTTCCCAACAAATTCAACCTATGCCCTCTATCCATATATACCTGTAACCATATACACTCACATTCACATATGTATTCATATGACCACAAACCCTTCTTCCATTATTTTCATACTGAGAAAGATATCATCAGTCACAATAATTGTTTTTTCCATATAGGAATGTAAATTGTTTAACTTTGATAGGTTCCTTTGGATTTCGTTTCCCTGATTACCTTCTCAGGCATCTCTTGCTTCTTGTGTCTGGATGTCAAATTTTCTATTCAATTCTGTTTTTTTTTTTTTCTTCAAGAATGCTTGAAAGTCCTCTATTCCACTGAATGACCATATTTTACCCTGAAACAAAATACTCAGTTTTACTGGGTAGGTGACCCTTGGGTTCATTCCCAGCTCTTTTGCCCTCTGTATTATTGTATTACATGCCCTTCCATCCCTCAGTGAAGAAGCTGCCAGGTCCTGTGCTATTCTGATTTTATTTCCATAATATTGAAATTGTTTCTTCCTGGCCACTTGTAGTATTTTCTCCTTGATCTGGGGATTCTGGAACCTGGCTATAATATTCCTGGGAGTTTTCTTTTTGAGATCTTTTTCAGGAGGTGATTGTTGGATACTTTCAACTTCTAATTTGCCCTCTGGATCTAAAACATCAGGGCATTTTCCTTGAGATTTTCTTTAAGGGTGATTTCTAGGTTCTTTCTTTGATCATGGCTTTCAGGTAGTCCAATAATTTTTAAATTGTCTCTCCTGGATCTATTTTCCAGGTCAGTGGTTTTTCCCATGAGATAGTTCACATTGCCTTCTAATCTTTCATTTGTTTGGATCTGCTTAACAGCATCTTGATTTCTCATAAAGTCATTAGCTTCCATTTGCTCCAGTCTAACTCTGAAGGAATGAATCTCCTCAGTGAACTTTTGAGATTCTTTTTCCATCTGGCAAATTCGACTTTTTAAGGCATTCTTCTCCTCATTGCCCTTTTGGGCCTCCTTTGCCATGTGAGCTAGTCTATTTTTTAAGGTGTTGTTTTCCTCAGTCAGGCTGTTGACCCTCATTTCATACTTTTCCTGCATCCTTCTCATTTCTCTTTCCAATTTTTCCTCCACTTCTCTTATTTGATTTTTAAAGTCCTTCTTAAGGTCATCTATGGCCTGCAACCCACTCATGTTTTCCCCTGGGGCTTTTGGAGCAGGACTTCTGACCTCACAGTCCTTTTCCCTCTCTAAGCCTCCAAAATAGGAGTCTAGTGTTGCATATTTCTGTTTCCTTTGCCTTGGCATGTTGCCACTTAATTACTTGAATTTTGGGCTTCTTGCCACACTGTGGCTTTGCGGACAGATAGGTGAATTTTCGTCCCGAAAGTGTGGGAGGGTAACTTTTTTTTTTCTGGCAAGCTGTAAACCCACCCAAGACTTCCACCCCAGATCACAATCCAGATCCAGGGAGGTTAAAGCAAGATCGATTACCGCCCCCCCCCGCCCCCCGCCGCCCAAGACTGATCTCTGGATCTCCCTACAATTAATTGCAGGCCAGGAGCTGGAGCTGCCTCTGAAAACTACAAAATGGCGTTTGTCCTCAGCGGCTTCTAGCCCCCAGGGGAGGAAGCCAACGCATTCCCCAAATACTGGTCCCAAAGTCCATACAGCACTAACCTCTTACTTTGTCCTAAGCATGTCTATGTTAATAATTCTGGAGTCGCCACAGCTGCTGGTATTCTGGGGTCTCTCCAGCTGGCCGCTTGCCCTTCTCTTCTGGGGCTAAAACTTTGGGTCTCGGTGACCTGGGCTCTGCTCGGTTCAGCTTCCTGCCCTCTGTGCTCTCCGTGCTGCCTGCTCCGAGAGCACTGCTCTTGTCCTTCCTGCAGGGCTGCTGGGCTGTCCTCAGCAGGAGGTTTGCTCCTCTGTGTCGTGTTGTGGGTTCTGGGGCTGCAGTGTCCCCTTTTACATAGTTGGGGGGAATCTGGGGGCAGAGTGGCTTGGATGAGCTGTTTCTACTCTGCCATCTTGGCTCCGCCCCCCAACATCTGGGTTTACAACACCAGGGGGCTCTCAATGGCTTCCCAGGGTCTCATCTGGTCAAATCACACAACACTTCTCAAAGTGAGCCCCCCCAAACCTTATTTCTTTCCCACAAACCTCTCCCAGAATACTGAAATGTCTTTTTGTGTGACCTGAATAAGCAAAGTATAGTCCTATTATTCACAAATTCCTCTTGACTAGTAGCCATTTTTCTACTGAATATCTTTTCACTGATGTTTCCAAAATTCTCCAATGATGTCTTCACCATTTACAGTAAATAATACTAGTATGTTTATAGGGAAACAAAAATTGAAATGCTTAATGATGATCTAATACCTCAGAGAAATCAAAAGAAAATATAAAAATAAATCATTACATTACTTTTGATCAGTTCAAGACTCTATGCCCAGATAAATTATGTCTTTGGTGTAGAAAAATTATGAAGACAAGATAACTAAGTATGAAGAAGATTCACTGTAAACTGTGAGCTGGTGAGCTTGACTTCGATTCCTGAAAAAAAAAAAAAAACTTTAGGAAAAAAGGAAAATTTAGTGAATCAATGAACAAAATGAGTCATTATACTTTCATTAAAAGGGGGTGGAGCCATGTTGTTGGAAAGGAAGCCATAACTTCTTTAAGATCCTTCTTTAATCCGGGCACTAAACTTTAAAAAATTAATCTGAAAGGATTAATGACTAAAAATTAAGTGACAAAATCCACTTGGAGACAGTGTGGCAGAATCCAGCCCAGGAAAGTACCCAGTGCATCCTGAACGGGTGAACGCAGAGCACATGTGGTCTGCAAAACTCATACTTAAGAGCAGACAAGCAGACTACAGCAGAGAGAGAAGAATACCCAGCCTGACTTACCAACGATGAATCACAGCCATCTCACCATCATCTGAGGAGGTAATAGCATTGATCGTTGGCACCAGGTAGGAGACTGCTCAGGCCCCCAGTGGAGGCAGCAGCTCCTCCTGCAGCTATCGGCCCCCAGCCTGGAACTTTAGAAATAGCCTGCCTGTATAATACAGAGACGAGAATGGCAAAGTAAATTCTAGTTGCTCTGATCCTTCCATCCCTCCTTCATAAAGTAGAAAACCCAAAGATAAGTTTCCCACCCAAATTGAAATCCCAAGTTAGTGGAATTAGCCTCAGGCTTGGGAGTCTTCAAGAAGGGGTGTAACTGAGACAACCAGGAGACTGAAGAGAAGGGAGTGAGGGGTCCCAATGAGCCCCACCTCACCTAACCAGCAAAAGCCTACCTGAGCTATAGCCTGGGGGTATAGAGGCAGAAATCTGAAGTGGCCAAACCACAGAAGACTCTGTGCACATCAACATACCTCTCTGAGATACCTGCCTTAGCCACAAACTAGACACCCAGAGGCTACAGCATTCAAAGTCAACAACCAGGTCCTTAGCTCACAGCCTGAGAAATTAAGAAATAGGAAACCACAATGGGAAGGATGGAAGCTGAGAAGAAGAAGGGGAAGGCAAGAGAATCGATCTGAGCTTACTATGTAGGTCAAGAATAACCAAATACACAGGGCGATTTGGACTCTTTAACCACACCTGAGACCACAGAAGGAAATATGAACTAGTCTCAAGCCCAAATAGACTTCTTGGAAGAGCTTAAGAAACATTTTAAAGACCAAATCAGGGAGGCAGTGACCAACTTGGGAAAAAGTCTCAGTGAAGAAAACAAATCCTAAAAAGTAAAATTAGTGAAGTTATAGGAGAAAATACCTGCCTAAAAAGGAGCTTCAAAAACTAACTGAAGACTATAATTCAATAAAAATTAGAATCAATCAAATTGAAACTCAGAACAATATGATGCACTAAGAGTAATCAAACAAAACAAGATGATTGAAAAATTGGAAGAAAAGAGTTTCATTAAGAACAAGACATATTAATCTTATTTTGTTAAAAGTTTGCTATAGAGTTAGATAAGAAATAGATCAGTTATATAATCTTACACACATATGCGTATGTGTATATATATATATATATCTAGATATCGTATCTAGATATCTAGATATCTATCTGCATACACACACAAATATACATGAGTATATTTCCTAGATTTTTATAAAGCATTTGACAAATTATCTCACGATATTACTGTACAACAGATTTTTTAAAAATTGCCTAATACAGTAGATTAGGAACTAGTTCAATGTCCACACTAAAATATTTAAATATCAAATACATAAAAGATTAGTGTACTTCTGCTTGTAAAAATGAGATATCTCCCTTTGGAGGGTGTTAGTAACTGTGATTATACTAAGTTTGATTTGAGAGAAATGAGATTTCATGACTAAATGAAATTTGTAGACTTATAAAAGATGGAGTGATCAGAAAGCTGAGTGAAGGTTTCAGTGAAAATTGGCATACACTATAATTTCTAGTTAGATGGGTTATCAGCCATTAGGAGGACAGGATTCCTGGTGAAAAGTAAGATCAAGAACCTATTGAATTTCTCCCTATCATTTTTATTATCTATTTCTCTACCACCTTTTTTGGGATTACACCTCCATGTATATTTATATAGATATTTTAGGAATTAAATCATTCTCTATTATACTTCTATCTATAGGTCTATAGATGTGGTGATAAAGGTCTATTAATATATTAACAGACATATAGGTAAATATAGCTATATTTTATAAATTTAATTTCCCTATATTTATGCAATTAAAGTATTAGATCAACCTATGCTGATAGACATATATATATATATACACACACACATATATATATATATATATATATACATACATACATGTATATAGTGTATATATTTATATACCCATAGATATAGACATTTATAGAGATTTAATTTATAGAATATAGAGATTACTTAGGTAGATAGAGATATATCAATTAATACATTACTTTTACAATTATACCACAAAGAATATCGAATATATTTATCATATATTATATTTAACATGCAATATATTATTATTTAATTATTAAACAATTGAAATTATCATATTTATTTATACTTAAAAGTTTATTTTTAAGATAATAAAAAACCTAAAGATCATATAAAAGGGAAATAAATTGTACCAGAGTAAGGCAGAAAAATATCACAAAATATTCTCCAGGTCATGGGACCAGTAAAAGCAACAACCTATTTTAAGTATGAGATCATATGGAGACAGGGATATTTGCATTAATAAGTTAGTAATACCAAAACTGAAGAGTTTATATATCACTATCCTACGTAGTTTCTGAAACATCCTAATAACAACACTAATCTTTTTTAAAATCTAGTCTAAAAATTTGTAAAAATCAAGTGATAATGCTTTACCTCCAAGATTTTATACATGTCCCTCTGGAATCTGACGCTAGTTGAGGAAAAAATGCTCAAGAGAAATGGCTCAGAGTCACAAAAAGACCTGGGAAAAGTGGCTCAACATATGATCCTTATCCACAACTCTTGGATTGAAAGAGCAATCAGGAAATCCAGAGTCTATTCTCCTAGATATACCAAGGAGACTCAAGATGGATAAAATCAGCAATATTAAATGACGAAAGAATGAGATCATTAGAGAAGATAAAACACATAATGACCATATTTGATTTTAACCTAAAGGATGTGTCAATGCTGAATGACAAAGAAATGTCAATACTGATTTCAGTACGTAGTTCTACTATATTTATACTGATATATAGACATATATAAGTGTGTCTCTCTATCAAAAGACAGAAATATTTATATATTCATGTTTTTTCTGTGTGTACATATATATGTGTGCATGTATAAAAACATGTAAAACATATTGTTTGAAAATAACTAGTTTCTTTTGGAATCTAATGTATTTTATTTTATGTATTTAAAACATTATTCTATGAAGTATTTCATAGGCATAAACTGACTGTCAAAGAGGCCCATCACACACCCACACACACACACACACACACACACACACACAGAGAGAGAGAGAGAGAGAGAGAGAGAGAGAGAATTAACAATTATTGATTTAGATTGAGTTCATTCTCCATTATTTTGTTAAGTATGACTGCAAGTGGTGCTCAACTGTGCTAAAATGACTGGAGGTGGAAAGTTACTATGCTGAATTTTTTTTTTTATTTTATAGTCTACATAAACTGGACCTTACCCCTGCTCTAGTGGTCAAAGAGATCATGTGGGGACATATTGAATTATTATAATGGCAAGCAAGGTAGTACTACTTGCTACTTGGTTCAGCTATTCAAGTGCCTTTGAGCCTTGCCTTTGATTGCATCAAATCTTTGTTGAAATCAGTGTTGCCTTTAATAGGCCTGTAGTCATTTTTCTCCTTGGAGTTTAGGTATGAAATAAATGACAAATGATTGTAAAGCCAATTATGAGGAGTTCTCCCCAGGACAGCTGCTGTGAATAACTTTAATGATCTAATTGCATACTATAGTGAATTCTCTATTTATTCAGCAAAAACAATAATCTAAATTCATGAGGTTAATTGATATATAATTTTCTTTCTCTGTTTTACCTTTTCTTGTTTTAGGAATCAGTACCATATTTGGGTCATAGAAATAATTTGGTAGGACTCCTTCTTCACTTATTTTCCCAAATACTTTGTAAAGCATTGGAATCAATTATTCTTTAAATATTTGATAGAATTCACTAGTAAATCCATCTGGCCCTGCGAATTTTTTCCTAGGGATTTCACTGATGGATTATTTGACATATTTTTCTGAGATGGGCTTATTTAAATAATTTACTTCTTCATCAGTTAATCTGGGCAACTTGTATTTTTGTAAATATTCATCCATTTCACAAAGATTGTCATATTTATGTGCATACAATTGGGAAAAATTATTCCTCATTATTGCTTTGATTTCCTTGTTATTGGAGGTAGATTTACACTTTTAATTTTGGATACTCATAATTTGGGTTTTCTTCTTTCTTTCTTTTTATCATATTGACTAAGTGTCTATCAATTCTATTGTTTTTTTTTTTCATAAAACCAGATCTTAGTTTTACTTATTATTTTTTTTTTTGCCTTTTGGAGGGCAATTGGGGTTAAGTAACTTGCCCAAGGTCACACAGCTAGGTTTTTGTTTGTGTGTTCATTAAGTGTCTGAGGCTGGATCCGAACTCAGGTCTTTCTGACTCCAGGGCCGGCGCTCTCCTCACTGAGCCACCTAGCCACCCCTAGTTTTACTTATTAATTCAATAGTTTTCTTAATGTCAGTTTTATTATTCTTTCTTTTGGTTTTCAATATTTCTAATTTAGTACTTAATTGGGAATTTTCAATTTGTTCTTTTTATAGCTTTTTCAATTGCATGTCCAATTCATTGATCTTTAGATGCAAAAAATTTAAATATGGGCAGGGCCAAGAAGGATGAGTAGAAACAGCACTTCTACACCAATCCAACACACACCACTTTAAAATTATGTGAAAGGGCACTCTGAACAACCTCTGGAGCTCCAGAACCTACAGAACAACACAGAGAAACTAACCTTCCACTGAGGACAGCATGGCAGCCAGGCAGGGAGTGGCCTGCATAGTGATATGGGAACCAAGCCGAGCACATTGTGAGTCAGAGGTTTTAGCCCCAGGGCAGCTAGACCAGCAGCCCACTGCAGGGACCCCAGAACACCAGCAGCTGTGGCGATTCCAGAATTATCAACACAGGCATGCCTAGGACAAAGTGAGAGGTTAGTGCCTTATGGACATTGGGACCAGTATTTGGGGAACATGTCAGGCTTCTTCCCCTGGGGGTGAGAAGCACCTCTAGAAGACAAAGCAAAGAAGCCATTTTGCAGTGTCAATTCCAGCTTCAGCTCCTGGTCTGTGGACTGTAGGGAGATTCAGCAATCAGTCTTGGGGGTAATTGCTATTGCTTTAACCTCCCTGGATCTGCATAGCAGTCTGGGGTGGAGGTCTTGGGGTGGGTATCCACCTTGCCAGAGCATGTGGAGGCTTCACAGAGGCTACCAAACTAAACAATAGAGGTTGAAAGAATCCACCGTTCACCTCCTGAAAAAGATCTCAAAAAGAAAACTCCTAGGAATATCATAACCAGGTTAAAGAATTCCCAGATCAAGGAGAAAATATTAAAAGTGGCCAGGAAGAAACAATTTCAATATTGTGGAAACACAATCAGAATAGTGCAGGACCTGGCAGCTTCTACACTGAGGAACTGAAGGGCATGGAATGTCATATTCTGGAGAACAAAGGAGCTGGGATTAAAACCACGAATAACCTACCCGAAAAACTAAATATCCTGTTTCAGGGGAAAATATGTTCATTGGAATAGAAGACTTTCAAGCATTCTTGAGGAAAAAAAAAACAGAGTTGAATAGAAAATTTGACATTCAGACACAAGAAAAATGCTTGAGAAGGTAAACAGGGAAAAGAAATCAAAAGGAACTTATCAAAGTTGAACTATTTACATTCATACATGTAAAAACAATAACTGAAACTGATGAAACCTTTTCCAGTATGAAAATAATTGAAGGAGTGTATACGGGCATATGAATATGTAAGTGAATGTGTGTATATGTGTTTACACGTATACATTGATAGACGGCACATGTCGAATTCGGTGGAAAGGATGGTACTTAAGGGGTGAAGTAACAAGGTGAGAGAGGAATGTTCGGAGAAGATGGGGAGAGACAGGGGTGGGGAAACTATCTCTTGTAGAAGGCTAAGGGGAAGCTGTTGCAAGGGAGGTGAAAAAAACATTCTCATTGAATTTGTTGCAGGGAGAGAATGACATACATACTAAATGGCATATCTCACCCTGCAGGAGAGTAAGGGAGAGGGGATGAGCAGCACAATGATGTAGGGGAGGGCATGCTGGGGGGAGAGGAAGTTGGAGGCACCCACTTTTGAAGAAGGACAGGATCAAAGTCGAGAATGGACCGGGTGGGGGGTGGCACTGGTGGGAGGGAAATATAGCCAGTCTTTACAATATATCTACTATGGTAATAGTTTGCATAGCTATACATGTACAACTTATACTGAATTGCTTGTCTTCCCAGTGGGAGTGGGTGTTAAAGGATGAAGGGAATGGATCTGGAATTCTAAGTTTCAAAATTAAATGTTTGAAATATATATATAAAATTAATACTATTTTGCATGTATTTGGGAGATAAGATGTGCAGGCATAGGGGCACACAGATTCACCTTGCCCTAATGGAAAAGTCAAATAAGGTATGGGAGAAGATATGGGAAAGAGCAGATTGGATGAGGGGATATCTTGTGGGACTGCTATTCTGTGTGGTGGGTAGGGGAAAAATGGGGAAAATTGTAACTCAAAATCTGGCAGAAATGAATGATATAAACCAGAAGTTAATAAAGCATTTAGAAAAAATATATAAATAAAATATTAGTAAAAGACTACAGCAACTTATCACAAGAATAATACACTTTGGTCAGGTAGGATTTATTAGAGGACTGCAAGGATGGTTTAATACTAGGAAAACCATAAGTATAATTGATCATATCAACAATAAAACTAACAGAAACCACATGATAATCTCCATAGAGATTACAACTACAAAACACTACAAAACATAGAAAAGTTTTTGACAAAGTACTACATCCATTCCTATTAAAAACATTAAAAAGTATAGGAATAAATGGAACCTTCCTTAAAATAGTAAATAGTATCTATCTAAAACCATAAGCAAGTATTATATACAATAAGGATAAACTAGAAGCATTTCCAATAAGTTCAGTAGTGAAACAAGTGTGTCCACTATGACCTCTTTTATTCAATTGGGTACAACAAACATTAGCATTTGCAATTAGAGAAGAAAAAAGAAATCAAAGGAATCAAATTAGGCAAAGAACAGACCAATCTGTCACTCTTTGCAGATAATATGATGATATACTTAGAGAATCCTAATGAATCAAGTAAAATAGTATTTGAGACAATAAATGTATTTGGCAAAGTTGCAGGATGTAAAATGAACACAAATATATCCTTGGCATTTCTGTATATGTCTAATTTAATTCAACAGCAAGGAAAAAAGAGAAATCCCATTTAAAGTCACTGTAGATATTATAAAATATTTGGGAATCTACCTGAGAAAACAAACCCAGGATCTATATGATCACAACTACAAAACACTTTTCATACAAATAAATTCAGATCTAACTAGTTGGAAAAATATCAATTGCTCATGGCTTGGTCAATCTAATATAATAAAAAATGACAATTTTACCCAAATTAAATTATATATGTAGTGTCATACCAACTAATTTACCAAAAAACTACTTTGTAGAGTTAGACAAAATACTAACAAAATTTATTTGGAAGAATAAATGGTCTAGAATATCAAAGGAATTGATGAAAAGAAATGCTAGGGAAGGTGGACTAGATATACCAGATTTTAATCTGTATTATATAGCAGCAGTCATCAAAACTGCTTGGTACTGGCTGAGGAGTAGATGAGTGGATCAATGGAATAGATTGGGTGCATGATATCCTGCAGTTAATTAGTATAATAATATATTGTTTGATAAGCCTTAGGACCCCAGTTTTTAGGTTAAGGATTCAGTATTTGAAAAAAAAAAAAACTGCTGGTAAACCTGGAATATAGTATGGCAGAAACTGGGCATAGACCATTATCTAACATCATATACCAAAATCAAGTCTAAATAGGTGCATGATTTAGGTATAAAGGATGATACTGTAAGCAATCAGGAAAGCAAGGTATAGTTTACCTGTCAGATTTGTGGAGAGGGAAAAGACTTTAGGACCAAACAAGAATTAGATAGCAGTATAAAATGCAAAATGGATAATTTGGATTACATTAACTTTAAAAGCTTTTGTACAAATAAAGCCAATATAACCAAGATCAAGAGGGAAGTGGGAAATTGGGAAAGAATTTTTACAACCAATGTCTCTGATAAAGGACTCATTTCTAAAATAAACAGACAACAGAGTCAAATGTATAAGAAGACAAGTCATTCCCCAATTGATAAATGGTCAAAGGCTATGAACAGGAAATTTTCAGAGATAGAAATTAAAGGTATCTATAAGCATATGAAGAAATGCTCTAAATCACTATTGATTAGAGAAATAAAAATCAAAACAGCTCTCAAGTACCACATCTCTCCAGTCAGATTGGCTAAGATGACAAAACAGGAAAATGACAAATGCTGGAGAAGATGTGGACAAATTGGAATACTAAAGCATTGCTGGTGGAGTTGTGAGCTTATCCACCCATTCTGGAGAGCAATCTGGAATTATGCCCAAAGGGATATAAGTAATTTCATACCCTTTGACCCAGCAATACCATTTCTAGGGTTATATCCCAAAGAGATCATATAAGTGGCAGGAAGACCCGTATGTACAAAAATATTTATAGCAGCTCTTTTTTTGCTTGCAAAAAATTGGAAATTAAGGGATTTCCCATCAATCAGGGAATGATTAAACATGTTGTGTTATATTCATGTAATGGAATATTATTGTGTTTTACGAAATGAGGAGCAGATGCACTTCACATTTACCTGGAGAGGCTTATACAAACTGATGCTGAGTGAGAAGTGTAGAACCAGGAGAAATTTATATATAGTCACAGACACAACATGTGTGTGATTACCAGCTATATCAGACTGGACTCTTCTCAGCAATGCAGTGATATAAATTAATCCTAAAAGACTCATGAAGGAGAGAGATGCCTACATCTAGAGAAATAAGTATCAAGAAGTGAGCTTGAATCCTGATGGAAGCAAACTAATTGATCTTTTTCTTTTCTTTTTTTGCTTATATTTCCGCTTTACCATTTTCATTCTGTCTAGTACAATCGGCCTCTGTAACCTTACTAATAGCTAATGTGAAAGTATTTGCAGATCCTATACTAGATTATATGCGGTGGTGGGGAAGGGGGGAGTGAGGAAAGGAAAATTTGAAACTCAAGGATGTATGGAATTGAATCTTGTAAACTAAAAATAAACAAATTAAAAAAATAAAAAGAAGGTGGCAACAGCCAGAAAGTATAATATTATCGTGAGACTTTAGTATTCATTGTGGTTCAATATTAACTTCATAGAACTCCTCAAGCAAAGTTCACATGGGATCTGTGCATGACTACATCCTTCAATAGTTTTGTCAATTACTAGAATAAATTACATGATTATAAAATTTGCAGTTGACACAAAACTGGAATAAATAGATCACACATTTCTGGACAGTGATATTCAAATAGATATTTCCAGGCTATAAGAGTGGGTTTTGACTATTTAGATGATATTTAACAGGGTTAACTGACGTCTTATACTTGGGTTTAAAAGAAGATCTCTGTTACCAGTGTAAGATAAAAAAGAGACAGCCAGAATTTTTTTTTATCTAGGAATATTTAAAAAATAAAGCTGAGAATATTAGTGAACTTTTTTAATATAAGTGAAACATCTGATATGACAGTCAAATAGCCTGTTGTGATCTTAGACTTCATTAAGAGATGAATAACTAGGGAAGTAATAATCTTACCATACTGCACCTGGAATAATTTCTTAACGTCTTGGTACCACATTTTAAGGAGGTCACTAATGAGTCTGAAGAGCATCTAGAAGAGAACAAACAGAAAGGAAGAAGTTTTTCAAACCATGACAAAAAACACTACATTTGCAACGTTGGAATACTACTTTTTTTTTTTTTCCTGGAGAAGTGAAGACTGGGAAGATAGCACCTGTTTTCAAGTATATGTATGTCTGTCCTTTGGAAAAAAAAAAGATTAGATTTGTGGTTGCCCCTGGTGGCTAAAACTAATGCAACCAATGAAGGTTGCAAAGAAGTAAATTTGTTGTTTTTTTTTTCTTTTGTTTTAATTTAAAGGCAAATGTACTTGTTATTAGAGCCCCTTATGACTAAAGATTTTGAAGTATAGCTTTACTGGCCATATTGTGGAGTTATCTTGGTCAGATACAATTTGACCTATGTGACCTCTGAAATGCCTTCTGATTGTGAGATTTTATATTTCATTTCAAATATCCTTAAATCATAAGATTACACAGTATTGACCTGGTTAGGTCTACAACCTTAAGACAAAACTCAGTCTTAACTCCGGTGCGCTCAGAAAACAGTCTGGGTGGGCAGAGGAGATAGTTTCTATTCCTGTTTGGCTTTCTTGCTGTTGTCACTGCTGCCATTCTCCCCAGTGGCTGCAGGTCTTACAATCTCCTCCAGTCTTCTCTTGCCATTTTAGGCAGGGATGTTGTTGGTCTTCCGGGTTTGAAGCAGATGATTATGCAGATCATGTTGTCACAGCCTGTACCATCCTTGGAAGTGTCAGGTGCCAGGCAGTGATCTAGCAGCTCCTCTACAATGGAAGAAAGCAGCCAAAGCTCCCCATTTTCATCGCTCTGGCTGATCCTCTTGTTGGCTAAAAGCATATGTTACATCTTTTGTCATCACATTACATGAAATCCATTGGTCAGTCTGAACTAAATCTGTCTTTGGAATTAACAGTATATTTCTGTGATACATTCCACTTAATACATATTAATGATTCCATAATCCATTAGACACCATTAATACTTCTCTAAGATAATATTTTAATCATTCTTATTCATTCTACCAACAACAGTGCAGATGTAAAAAACAAAACAAACAAACAAACAAACAAAAAACATAGTGTGGCTAGAAATTAAGAGACTTGGGTTCCAATCCTAAATAGGAAGCTAAATTTCTGTGTTGCTTTGGGCCATTTAGTAATGTTCCTTCTCTATAGAAAGAGAGTTTAGATTCAATTATCCCTATGGGGTTTTCAGCTTTACCAGTATGGGATCTCAACATTAAACAACTGTCGATTTTTTATTTTTTTTGTTTGGTGACTTTAGTTAAATAACAAATAAGTTACTATTATTAAGTAGCAAATAAGTTACTATTACAGCTTTGGTCATGTCAAAATATAACTAAAATGACTAACTCTCAACATTTGAAAGCAATTAGTCTACATCTGGTTCCAAACAGATATTTAATAGGAGGAAAAAATATTGACAAAGAAAAAAAAGTGAAAGGAGCTTGGTGTTTAAACATTTTTTTCACATTTTTTTTAAATTGAAATTTTCATAGCCCTGCTACTAACATCTCTCTAGACCATAAAGACACTAAGCTGAATGGAAAATATAAATGATTTTTAAAATAAATCTCAATTACTCTTCAAGTTTCACCTGTATCTAATAATAAATGCAGACTTAAAGCTATTTTAAAATAATGCTTTAGAAATTCCCACCTCCTCATATAGTATTTAGCAGTGAAGTCGTTGTTTCAGTGAAACCGTGGTAACTTTTTCTACTGACTGAGAAGGAAAGATAATGTATTATTGACACATAAGTAATTAGCATGAAATTAATTCCATGACATAATGAAATTGACTCTTTCTTTTTTTTTTCTGAATTTGCCAAGCATTTTCTGAAATCCATTGAAATTTTGCTTCCAAGGATCTCCATCAATGAACAAATTACCGAATCATTTTAGTCAACACTTTGTCATAAATGAACAACTAATGATTGCGGGGGTGGGGGGATAAACATATACAGAGGGTGGGACTTGAATTAACTAGATAATGTAGTGTTCTATTTCATTCAATTTATTTCAATGAACCCAGTTTTATTATATGTCTACAATGCATAAGACACATTATTTGAAGCTAGAGATACAAAGCAGAAAAATCCCCTAACCTCTGCCCTTAAAAAACAAACAAACAAACAAAAAAAAAACCAACAAAAACAACAAAATTTGTAATCTACTATGGAAATTTTAATTCTATTCTATTTTAAGGAAAAAAGAAAGTAAAAGGTGTATTCCCAGATCTATTGAACTAACATAATTAATATAATTAGTCCTTTCTGTATTATATTCTATGTGCTGGACAGAGTACTAAATGAGGAAACAGCTAGGCAGTACAGTAGATAGAGCACTGGGCTGAGAGTCAGGAAGACCTGATTTCAAACACATACATGCTAGCTGTGTGTCCTTGGGCAACTCACTTAACCTCTATTAGTGTCAACTTTATCACATCTAAAGAGGTGTTAATTGTAGCACCTCCCTACTAGGGTTGTTGTGAGTATTAATGGAGATAATAATTATAAAACACCTAGCATAGTGCCTAGCACATCATAGATGCTCTATAAATGTATCTCTTGTTATTATGTGGATGCATATAAATAGATGTATGTATTTATTTACACACATATGCATATACATATATATATACATACAAATAGATGTGTATATATTATATATACATACACACACACACACACACACACACACACATATATATATATATCTACAAACACACATGCACATATATAATATGCAACTAAAGGTATGACTGGTTGGTTGTTTTCCCTTGTTCTTGAAGAAAACAAAATGAACTCACCATGTTAGAGCCAAGTTAGAGTTTGTCTGACTGTGGCTGATCACATTAATATGACTTTGGAAAGCTCTACCACACGTCAGGGACAGATAGTCCATGTGACCATTTGGGATGGATTTTCTAGATATGTCTATCTCACATTTCTTTTGACCCACTTCAATTCTGCTTAGTTCATAGAGCACAGCACCTTCTCAAGTCATCCTGGGTTGTGCTGTGCCAGTGAGACACTATGTATGCTTGTTTTCATTATAATTAATGCAGGCACTTCCTTATAGCATCATTGGTTAATGGAATCAAGCACTATAGAGAAAAAAAAAAGCATAATCTCAAATGACAGCATTTTAAATCTAGAATTATTCAACTTTAGTGATCACCTAATTTTACCCCTCAGGTTTTGCAGATGATGAAATTTAGTACCAGAGAAGCTAATTAACTTATTCAAGATCAAACAAGTAGCAAATTCTTCTGCCTATGCCAGAGCTAGTGTTCTCTCTATCATTCTCCCTGCCTTTGGATTTCTAGTGATATACGTGCTTACTGAGCTACTTAAGCATGGCCACCTCATTTTGTAGTATAAGAAACATACACCTGGGAGGTAAAATCACTTGGCTATGGCCACATAAGTGTTAAATGGAAGATCCATTAAAAAAAAAATCGAGATCCTGAACTCCATATAAAGCATTTTTGTCCAGTTTTTCCCCTAAGCTGGTACCACCTTCAGGGAAAGGAGAGGTGAGCTACAGGACTTAAAAAGGAAAGTTACATGCAAATCTTAGTCAAAAAATAAAGGAATGGGCGGGCTGAGCCAAGATGGCAGAGCGAAAACATCGCATCCAAGGTGTTCTCACACATACCACTTCAAAATTATGTAAAAGGGGACTCTGAGCAACTTCTGGAGCTCCAGCAACCACAGAAAAACAGAGAGAAGCTAACCTCCAACTGAGAACAGCTCAGCAGCCCTTCAGCGAGTGACCAGCACAGCACTTTGGGAGCTGAACCGAGGCCCACTTGAGTCACACTTTATTTATTTATCTATCTATCTATCTATCTATCTATCTATCTATCTATTTATTTATTTATTTATTTATTTATTTATTTATTTGTGTGTTTCTTTGTTTATTTATTTATTCAATTAATTTTTTTTAAACAAATGCTTTATTAACGTCTGGTTTACATCATTCATTTCCACCAGATTATGAGTTACATGTTCCCCCGTTCTTTCCCTACCCACCACCTCAGAATAGCAGTCCCACCAGATATCCCCTCATCCAATCTGCTCTCTCCCATATCTTCTCCCATACCTCCTTCGACTTTGCCATTAGGGCAAGGTGAATCTCTGAGCCCCACTACCTGGACAGCTTATGAAACATTTAATTTTAAAACTTCGATTTTCAGATCTGTTCCCTTTCTCCCTTGTCACCCACTCCCTCTGGGAAGATAAGCAATTCAGTATGTGTTGTACATGTATAGCTATTCAAAACATTACCATAGTAGATATATTGTAAAAGACTGCTTATGTTTCCCTCCCACCTGTCTCACCTCTCACCGGATCCATTCCCTATTTTGATCCTGTCCCTCTTTGATAGTGGGTACTTCCAACCTCCCCTCTCCCCAGAATGCCCTCCCCTCCATCATCCCCCCACTCATCCCCCTTTCCCCTACTCAGGAGAGTGAGTGAGGGTAAGATATTCCATTTAGTATGTATATGATTTTCTCCTTGAGCCAACTTCAATGAGAATATGCTTTTGCCTTTTTGCCTTCCTGTTCTTCCCCTCCCCTGAAACTACTTCCCCTTGCCTCTTCTACATGAGATAGTTTACCCTACCCTGTCTCTCTCCATCTCCTCTTGCCACGTTCCTCCCTCACCTCTTGACTTCACCCCTTAAGAGTCATCTCTTCCTTAGGGCGGCTAGGTGGCAAAGTGAGCAGAGAGCCAGCCCCAGAACCATAAGGACCTGAGCTCACATCCGGCCCAGCCACGTGAACCTGGGCAAGTCACCCAACCCCAATTGCCCTCCAAAAAAAATAATAATAATCATCCCTTCCCTTCAAATTCAACCTGTGCCCTCTATCCATGTATACCTGTGAACATATGCCATGTACCCTTCTTCAATTATTTTCATAATGAGAAAGGTTTCATCAAACACAGTTATTGCTTTTCCATGTAGGACTGTAAATAGTTCAACTTTGATAAGTTCCTTTTGATTTCTTTTCCTTGATTACCTTCTCAAGCATCTCTTGCTTCTTGTCTCTGAATGTCAAATTTTCTATTCAGCTCTGCTTTTTTTCATCAAGAATGCTTGAAAGTCCTCTATTCCACTGAATGACCATATTTTCCCCTGAAACAAGATACTCAGTTTTGCTGGGTAGGTGACCCTTGGGTTCATTCCCAGCTCTTTTGCCCTCTGGAATATCATAATCCATGCCCTTCTATCCCTAAATGTAGAAGATGCCAGGTCCTGTGCCATTCTGATTGTGTTTCAAAAATATTGAAATTGTTTTTTCCTGGCTTCTTGTAGTATTTTCTCCTTGATCTGGGGATTCTGGAACCTGGCTATAATATTCCTGGGAGTTTTCGTTTGGGGATCTTTTTCAGGACGTGATTTGTGAATTCTTTCAACCTCTATTTTGCCCTCTGGGTCTAAAACATCAGGGCAGTTTTCCTTGAGATTTTCTTTAAGGATGATTTCTAGGTTCTTTCTTTGATCATGGCTTTCAGGTAGTCCAATAATTTTTAGATTATCTCTCCGGGATTTTTTTCCAGGTCAGTGGTTTTTCCCATGAGATATTCCACATTGCCTTCTATTCTTTCATTTGTTTGGATCTGTATAATAGTATCTTGATTTCTCATAAAGTCACTAGCTTCCATTTTCTCTAGTCTAACTATGAAGGAATGCATCTCCTCAGCGAACTTTTGAGATTCTTTTTCCATCTGACAAATTCGACTTTTTAAGGCATGCTCCTCCTCATTGCCTTTCTGAGCCTCTTTTGCCATTTGATTTAGTCTGTTTTTTAAGGGGTTGTTTTCCTCAGTCAGGCTGTTGACTGTCATTTCATACTTTTCTTGCATCTTTTTCATTTCTCTTCCCAAATTTTCCCCCACTTCTCTTATCTGTTTCTTAAGGTCCTCTATGACCTGTAGCCAGCTTGTATTTTCATTTGGGGCTTTTGGTGCAGGAGTTCTGACCTCACAGTCCTCCTCCATGCTTTGAGCCTCTTTGCCCCTAAGATAGGAGTCCAATGTTGAACTTTTCTGTTTATTTTGTTTCACTTGCCTAGGCATATTGTCACTTAATTACTTGATTTTTGGTCTTGTTGCCACAGTAGGACTCTGACACCAGACAGGGTAGCTTCCGCCCAAACGTGGGGTCTTCACAACTTCCGACACTTGGGTGGCCTCTGTAAAGCCTCCACCCACTCTGGCAAGTTGGATACACACCCCAACCTTCCCCCCCAGACCACAATCCAGATCCAGTCAGTTTAAAGCAAAAGTGATTAACCCCCAGGGTGATTGCTGGATCTTCCTCCAGTCTGCAGACCAGGAGCTAGAGCCACTACTGACGCTGCAAAATGGCTTCTGTGCAGCTGTTTCTTCAGCAGCTTTTTGCCCCCTGGGAAGGAAGCCACGTGTTCCCCAAATACTGGTCCCAAAGTCCATAGGGCACTAACCTCTCACTTTGTGCTAGGCATATCTGTGCTGATATTTCTGGAATCGCCACTATTGTTGGTGTTCTGGAGTCCCTCCAGCCAGCTGAAGGCCCGGCAGCCCTGGGGCTAAAGCCTCGGACCTGGGCTCGGCTCTGTGGGCTGTGCTGTCGGTTCCCATCTTGCTGTGCTTCCTGCTCTCAGAGTGCTGCGATGGCGACTCCTTGTAGGGCTGCTGGCCTGTCCTCAGCAGGAGGTTAGCTTCTCTGTGCTGTTATGTGGGTGCTGTGGCTCCAGAAGTTGTTCAGAGCTCCCTTTCACATTGTTTGTAATTTGTGTGGGGTAGAGCACATTGGAAATGCTGTTTCTACTGCGCCATCTTGGCTCCCCCCCCCCTTGAGTCACATTTTAGCCCCAGGGCGGCAGGGCTAGCAGCCACCTGGAGGGACCACAGAACTCCAGGAGCTGTGGCGAATCCAGAATTATCAACACAGGTATGCCTGGGACAAAGTGAGAGGTTAGTGCCCTATGGACTATGGCACCAGTTTTTGGGAACGGGAAGGCTTCTTCCACTGGGGGTGATAAGTGGCTGAGGAGAAGTGGCACAGATGCCATTTTGCAGTTTCAATTGCAGCTTCAGTTCCTGGCCTGCAAACTGTAGGGCAATCCAGCAATCAGTCTGGGGGTTAATTGCTCTTGCTTTAATCTCCCTGGATCTGGATTGCATTATGGGGTGGAGGTCTTGGGGTGGGTATTCACCTTGCCAGAGCATGTGGAGGCTTCACAGAGGCCACCCAAGTAGTACCTCCGAAAGTAGAGAAGACCCCAATGTTTGTGACAGAAGCTCCCCTGTGGGGTGGCAGGGTCCTAATGTGGCAACAAGTTCAAAAGTCAAGTAAGTGAGTGGCAACATGCCTAGGCAAAGGAAACTAAATAAACAGAAATATAAAATATTAAAGTCCTACTTTGGGGGGCAAAGAGGATCAAAGCATGGAACAAGAGGAGGACTGTAAGGTCAGAACTCCTTCATCAAAAGCCCCAAATGAAAATATGAGTGGGTTACAAGCCATAGAGCACCTTGAGAAGGATTTTAAAAACCAAATAAGAAAAGTGGAGGAGAAATTGGGAAGAGAAATGAGAAGGATACAGGAAAAGTATGAAATGAGGGTCAACAGCCTGACTGAGGAAAATAACACCTTAAAAAAGGACTAACTCAAATGGCAAATGGGGGTTCAAAAGGGCAATAAGGAGAAGAATGTCTTCAATAGGTAAATTTGGCAGATGGAAAAAGAATCTCAAAAGCTCACAAGGGGAGATTAATTCCTTCAGAGTTAAACTGGAGCAAATGGATGCTAGTGACTTTACGAGAAATCAAAAGGCTGTTAAAGAGATCCAAAGAAATGAAAGGATAGAAAGCAATGTGAAATATCTCATGGGAAAAACCAGATTTGGAAAATAGATCCAGGAGAGATAATTTAAAATTATTGGACTACCTAAAAGCCATGATCAAAGAAAGAACCTAGAAATCATCCTTAAAGAAATTCTCAAGGAAAATTGCCCTGATGTTTTAGACACAGTGGGGAAGATAGAGGTTGAAAGAATCCACTGATCACCTCCTGAAAAAGATCCCAAAAAGAAAGCTCTTAGGAATATTATAGCCAGGTTCCCGAATCCCCACATCAAGGAGAAAATACTACCATAAGCCAGGAAGAAACAATTATAATATTGTGAAAACACAATCAGAATAGCAAGGACCTGGCAGCTTCTATAGTGAGGGATCAAAGGACATGGAGTATGATATTCTGCAGGGCAAAGGATCTGGGATTAAAACCAAGAATCACATACTCAGAAAAACTGATTATTTACTTTCAGGGGAAAATATGGTCATTCATTGGAATAGAGGACTTTCAAGCATTCTTGAGGAAAAAAGTTCAGAGTTGAATAGAAAATTTGACATTCAGACACAAGAAGCAAGAGATGCTTGAGAAGGTAATCAGGGAAAAAAATCAAAAGGAACTTATCAAAGTTGAACTATTTACATCCCTATATGGAAAAAAAAACAATAACTATGACTGATGAAACCTTCCTCATTAAGAAAATAATTGAAGAAGGGTATATGGGCATATGAATACATATGTGAATGTGTGTATACAAATGTATACATGGATAGAGGGCACAGGTTGAATTTGATGGGAAGGGCTATACATGAACAACACATACTGAATTGCTTGTCTTCCCAGAGGGAGTGGGTGACAAGGCAGAAAGGGAGTGAATCTGGAATTTGTAGTTTTAAAATTAAATTTTTCAAATATGTATAGATACTATTATTTACATTATTTTGCACGTTATAGGGGATAAGATGTGCAGGCATGGGGGCACAGAGATTCACCTTGCCCTAATGGTAAAGTCAAAGGGAGTATGGGAGAAGATATGGGAAAGAGCAGATTGGATGAGGGTATATCTTGTGGGACTGCTATTCTGGGGTCGTGGGTAGGGGGGAAATGGGGAAATAAATTGTAACTCAAAATCTGGCAGAAATGAATGATATAAACAAAAAGTTAATAAAGCATTTAAAAATTTATTTTTACGGCTTTGATTTCCAGATTCTCTTCCTTCTCCCTTCTTCACCTACCTCTACTGGGAAGACAGGCAGTTCAATATGGGTTATACTTGTGTAGTTTCAGATGAATTTTAAGGAACAGCCTTGGCTCTAGAGATCCAGTAATAAACTTATCTTCCCCTTCTAAAAAATAAAGGAATAAGCCCTTTTACCAATATGACTTTAACTATATGAAATAAAATAAAACCAGGGAGGGGAGGGGGAAAGAAGAAGAAGAAGAAGAAGAAGAAGAAGAAGAAGAAGAAGAAGAAGAAGAAGAAGAAGAAGAAGAAGAAGAAGAAGAAGAAGAAGAAGAAGGAGAAGAAGAAGAAGAGGAAGAAGAAGAAGAAAAGAAGAAGAATTAGGAGGAGGAGGAAGAGGAGGAGAAAGAGAGAGAGAGAGAGAGAGAGAAGACACTGATGTGGTTTTACTATTAGAATAATCTTGTTCTTGCCTTTAACCACAAATATTTCACTTTGATTTTTATAACTTCAAAGTGTCCTTATTTTACAACAACCCATTCTCATTCTACATCTCCCTCTGCCTTGTAACACAGACTCTGTTCTCCATTCTTACACAACCTCTAATTCCTCTACCATTCAGTCTTCTCTAGACTAATGCATTAAGTCCATTTTCCTTCTTTTTATCTAAACTTTTTGGTGAACCATTTCAACTTTACAATGTTTTCTTTTCATCACTCCCTTGGTCCCCTTTTTCCTATAACTGATATTACCGAGGTACCTTACACACTCACAGCATAAACCTCCCCTTTCATCCATACAAGTACACATTGTCATCCCAGCTGCCCTTGGATAGTACTACCTAAAACCAAACTCTTTAGAACAATGGTAACATATCTGGACTTATTATCCATTAGTATACTTGCATCCCATCATACTTACCCCATCCTGTTAATTTAGAATATCCTGGTGTTATTGTTCGAAATGAGTTCATCTCTATTGACTTCTTCTTTATTCCTGATTCCTCTCAATCTCCCCAAGTCTACCAAACAGTCCAGTGAAAAACTCTCCAACTGTTCCACTGTATTATCTAGTATAACTTCTTCAAGGAAAACAAAGTAGATGTCATCTTAAACGTTTTCTCAAACTTTCTATGTTCTTAATACTTATTGACTCTTGGCACCCTCATATGGACAGCTTCCCTGACTACACTTTCCAATACCAACTATTCTTTCATTCATAATTCAGACTCACTCATCATAATGGAAAGTTTGGAATACTCCTCCTACTGCAGTCTAATTTCCAGACCTCTTTTCTACAATCATCATTCTGTGATCTTTCCTCCTTTAAATTTCATTTTGCATATATAAAGATGAGTTTATTATGCATATAGTAAAATCCTAGGTAAGAATATTTTGGAAAATAACAGATCGTTAAAAAAATTAGGAGATTTTACAGGAGAGATGTAGAACCAAAAGGAATTTTTCATCAGTTTTTTGGTTATTTGAGGAATAAAAGGAGGAAAATAGGATACAGGATCATTTGTGAAACAGCCAAAATTGAAAACCTGTTATTTGACAAATGGACACCTTCTACATTTTCCCCCATGACAAAAGACTACTTAGACGATAACTATAACCATGGGACAATAAGTGCTTTTTCAAATAAAATAAACTTAACAAAAAGACTGAAGATGACCATATAATTAATATTTACAATTAAAACATTTTCATGATTCCATTAAAATTTTATACTGATGCTAAATCTAAAAGTTTTATGTTCTAATCTCTATTACTTTTGGGGAACTTTGGACAAATATTTGATATTCATTGCTTAAAAGCAGAAAAAAAAACCCTTTAATTTTACAGAAGCTTTATTAAAAGGATGTTAACACATTGAACCAAGTGGATGTTTTAAAAATATTCTATAGGTGGGGTGGAGCCAAGATGGTGGAGTAGAAACTGCACTTCCATGGTGCTCTGCCCAACAGCACTTCCAAACAATGTAAAAGGTAGGCTCTGAACAACTTCTGAAGCCCCAGCACCCACAAAACTACACAGAGAAGCTAACCTCCCTCTTAGGACAGCCCAGCAGCCATGCAGGGAGCAGACAGTGCAGCACAGCACAACACTCTGGGAATCAAGCCCAGGTCCACATGAGCCATGGTTTTAGCCCCAGGGCAACCCGTCCAGTAGCCTGCTGGAAAAAACACTGACCTGGAAAATAGATCCAGGAGAGATAATTTAAAAATTATTGGACTATCTGAAAATCACGATCAAAGAAAGAACCTAGAAATCATCCTTAAAGAAATTCTCAAGGAAAATTGTCCTGATGTGTTAGACCCAGAGGGGGAAGTAGAGGTTGAAAGAAATCACCAATTGCCTCCTGAAAAAGATCCCAAAAAAGAAAACTCCTAGGAATATTACAGCCAGGTTGCAGAATTACCAGATCAAGGAGAAAATACTACAAGCAGCCAGTAAGAACAATTTCAATACTGTGGAAACACAATCAGAAAATAATTGAAGAAGGGTATATGGGCATATGTTTACAGGTGTACATGGATAGAGGACACAGGTTGAAATTGATGGGAATGGTTGATTCTTAAGGGGTGAAGTCAAGAGGTGAGAGAAGAAAGTGGCAAAAGGAGATGGGGTGAGAAAGGGTAGGATAAACTATCTCATGTAGAAGAGGCAAGGGGAAGTACTTTCTTCTCAGCATTGCATGCTACATACTCAAAAATAGACCGTGTAATAGGGCATAAAAAACTCACAGTTCAGTGCAGAAAGGCAGAAATATTAAATGCATCATTCTCAGATCATGATGTAATAAAAATTATATGTAATAAAGGGCCATGGAAAGATAGACTAAAAACTTATTGGAAATTAAACAATTTCATCCTAAAGAATGAGTGGGTCAAAAAAGAAGTTAAAGAAACAATCAGTAATTTCATTCAAGAGAATGATAATAATGAGGCGACATGGCAAAATGTGTGGGATGTATTAAAGGCAGTTCTTAGGGGAAGTTTTATATCCCTGAGTGCATATATGAATAAGTTAGAGAAAAGGGAGGACAATGAATTGGACATGCAACTGAAAAAGCTACAAAAAGAACAAATTGAAAACCCCCAATTTAGTAATAAATTAGAAATATTGAAAACCAAAGGAGATATTAATAAAATTCAAATTTAAGAAAACAATCGAATTAATAAATAAAACTAAGAATTGTTTTTACAAAAAAAAACAAAATTTATAGAACCTTAGTCAATTTGATAAAAAAATGAAGAAGGGGGGGTGGCTAGGTGGCGCAGTGAGTAGAGCCCTGGAGTCAGAAGGACCTGAGTTTGGATCCGGCCTCAGACACTTAACACACACACAAACAAAAACCTAGCCATGTGACCTTGGGCAAGTTACTTAACCCCAATAGCCCTGTAAAAATAGCAAAAAAAAAAAAAAAAGGAAGAAGGAAAGCAAGTTATGAGTATCAAAAATGAAAAGGGTGAATGTACCTCCAGTGAAGTGGAAATTAAAACAATAATTAGAAATTATTTTACTCAATTGTATGCACACAAATTTGATAACCATTGTGAAATGGATGAATATTTACAAATAAAAGTTGCCCAAATAAACTGAAGAGGAAATGAATTACCTAAATAACTCCATCTCAGAAAAAAGATATCAAACAAGCCATCAATGAACTCCCTAGGAAAAATCCCAAGGGCCAGATGGGTTTACTAGTGAACTCTATCAAACATTTAGAGAACAAATGATTCCAGTACTATACAATCTATTTGGGAAAATTAGTGGAGTCCTACCAAATTCTTTCTATGAACACAAACATGTTACTGATTCCCAAACCAGGAATAGATAAAACAGAGAAAGAAAATTGTAGACCAATTTCCCTCATGAATTTAGATAGAAAATTTTTTAAATAAAATATTAGCTAATAGACTAAAGCAAACTATCAAAATAATAATACAGTTTGATCAGGTAGGATTTATTAGAGGACTGCAAGCATGGTTTAATATTAAGAAAACCATCAGTATAATTGATCATATCAACAATTAAACTAGGAGAAACGACATGATAATCTCAATAGATTCAGAAATGTCTTTTAACAAAGTACAACATCCATTCCTATTAAAAACACTAGAAAGTATAGGAATAAACGGAAACTTCATTAAAATAATAGATAAAATCTATCTAAATCCATCAGCAAGTATTATATGCAATGGGTCTAAACTAGAAACATTTACAATAAGATCAGGAGAGAAAAAAGGGTGTCCACTATGACTCCTTTTATTCAATCTGGTACTACAAATGTTAGCAGTAGCAATTACAGAAGAAAAAGGAATAAAATTAGGCAAATAAGAGACCAATCTGTCACTCTTTGCAGATGATATGATGATATACTTAGAGAATCCTAGAGAATCAAGTAAAAAAAAAAAAACCCTTGAGACAATAAATAATTTTGGCAAAGTTGCAGGATATAAAATAAACCTATATAAATCCTTGGCATTCCTGTATTTCCCTAATGAAATTCAACAGCAAGAGATAGAAATATAAATCCCCTTTAAAGTTGCTGTAGACATTGTAAAATATTTGGGAATCTAACTGCCTAAACAAACCCAGGACCTGTATAATCACAACTACAAAACACTTCTCACACAAATAAAGTCAGATCTAACTAATTGGAAAAATATCAATTGCTCTTGGTTGGGTAGAGCTAATATAATAAAAATGACAATTTTACTGAAACTAAATTATATATTTAGTGCCATATCAATCAATTTACCAAAAAACTACTTTATAGAGTTAATAAAAATGGTAACAAAATTTATTTGGAAGAAGAAATGATCTAGAATATCAAGGGAATTAATGAAAAAAAATGCTAGGGAATGTAGACTACCTATACCATATTTTAATCTGTATTATACAGCAGCAGTCATCAAAACTGCTTGGTACTGGCTGAGGAGTAGAGTAGTGGATCAATGGAATAGATTGGGCTCAAGAGATATAGCAGTTAATGAGTATAGTAATCTATTGTTTATCAAGGACCCCTGTTTTTGGGATAAGGATACAGTATTTGAAAAAAACTGCTGGTAAGCCTGGAATATAGTATGGCAGACACTGGGCATAGACCATTATCTAACACCATATACCAAAATCAAGTCTAAATGGGTGCACGATTTAGGTATAAAGGATGATACTGTAAGCAATCAGGGAAAGCAAGGAATAGTTTACCTGTCAGATTTGTGGAGAGGGAAAGACTTTAGGAAAAAACAAGAATTAGATTGCAGTATAAAATGCAAAATGGATAATTTTGATTACATTAAATTTTAAAGCTTATGTACAAATAAAGCCAATGTAACCAAGATCAAGAGGGAGGTGGGAAATTGGGAAAGAATTTTTACAACCTATGTCTCTGATAAAGGATTCATTTCTAAAATATACAGAGAACTGAGTCAAATGTATAAGAAGACAAGTCATTCCCCAATTGATAAATGGTCAAAGGCTATGAATAGGCAATTTTCAGAGATAGAAATTAAAGGTATCTATAAGCATGTGAACAAATGCTCTAAATCACTATTGTTTAGAGAAATGCAAATCGAAACAACTCTGAGATAACACATCTCTCCAGCCAGATTGGCTAAGATGACAAAACAGGAAAATGACAAATGCTGGAGAGGATGTGGGCAAAAAAAAAAAAAATAACACTAATGCATTGCTGGTGGATTTGTGAATTTATCCATCCATTCTGGAAAGCAATCTGGAATTATGCCCAAAAGGCTATAAATAGTTTCTTACCCTTTGACCCAACAATACCACTTCTAGTTTTATATCCCAAATAAATCATAGAAGTGGGAGGACGAACCATATGTAGAAAAATATTTATAGCAACTCTTTTTGTGGTTGTGGAAATTAAAGGGGTACCCATCAATTGTGGAATGGCTGATAAAGTTGTGGTATATGCATGTAATGGAATACTATTTTGCTATAAGATACGAGGAGGAGGCAGTTTTTGTTTTATATTTACCTGGAGAGGCTTATACAAACTGATGCTGAGTGATAAGAGTAGAACCAGGAGAAATTTGTATACAATCACAGACACAATATGTGTGATGACCAGTTATGACAGACCGTACTCTTCTCAGCAATGCAGTGATATAAGTCAATCCCAAAAGACTCATGAAGGAGAGAGATGTCTACATCTAGAGAAATAACTAGAAAGAACTGAGCTTGAATCCTGATGGAAGCAAACTAATTGATCTTTTTCTTTTCATTGTTTGGTTTTATTTCTTCTTTACCATTTTTCATCCCATCTAGTACAATACACCTTTGTAACTTGACTACTGTCTAATGTGAATGTATTTACAGATCCTATACTGCACTATATGTTATCGTAGTGTGTGGGGGAAGGGAGGGAAATTTGAAACTCAAGGAACTATGAAATTGAATCTTGTAAACTAAAAATAAACATATAATGAAAAATAATGGAAGAGATCAGTTTAATTGCTTTATATGACATCTACTCTGTGATGCTGCACTCAAACTATTAAAAATGAGGAGCTTCTTATTTCTCAATTGTTACATATTATACTTATTTTGTAAAGTTCATGGTTAATAAAACATCTGTATTGCTATTAAAGGAACTGATAATGTCTATTATGTGTTTTAAAATGAACTACATCTAAAATATGCATATGTCTTACCAAACATTTTGCTTTTGCTAAAGAAAATATATTATTTGATATTCTAAATTTCAGACTTGCAGTTGTCAAAAATGATTAGTCCAACTAAAGGCATGTTTGGGCCACAAAATTGTCACTGTAACTTCTCCACTTAACGAACACTGCTTTCCCAGATTGCTTACTGTATCATGCTTCATATCTAGGTCATGCACCCATTTAGACTTGATTTTGGTTTATGGTGTTAGATAAGTGTCTATGCCCAGCTTCTGCCATACCATTTATTATTAAATAAACAAACTTTCTGCTATTGATTCTCATAGAAATGCAAGGGTCTTCCTATGACAACTATATTCAAAGTAAATCACTGAATAAAAAATTCCAATGATATATTTTTAAAAGGCATAATTAGGCAGATCACAGAGTCAACTTGAGGTAAAAGTCTGAGGAAGCAAAATGTTCTTAGATATTGCCTGTCACTTCTTGTACATATCACTTTTCCTTACCCTTTCTTTTACTCTTCCTCCAACTCTGTCATAATTTCTTGCTTTTTTCTGTTGAGATAGAAATCAAACTAAGTTCATTCACACTGATAAGCTATCACACAGCAACCTTTTCACTCATCTCACTATGCTCATATGTAAATTAAAGTGGTTGCACTGAATTATATTTGAAAGATCTCTTAGAGACATAATTGTTTAAGACTATAAAAATTGTGTTAAAATAAAAGGTGGTCTGAAGTATGGGTTCCTACTTAACAAAAAGATAAAGTGATAATTCAAATCAATTCTATAAGCATTTATTTATTAAGTTCCTACTATGTGAATATACCATGCTGGGTGCTGAGTGAATTCAAGATAAAAATAAAACAGTTCTATTCTAAAGGAGTTTATATTCCATTAGTTTAAATAACAGTAACAATAGAAAATATCCTGAGTATGGGAATCATTTCCTCAGCCGTGGAAAGTACTACACATTATCCAAATATCAGCGCATAGGTTTCTATCTTTTATTTAAGTGCAAAGTCAAGTCAAGGCAATCATCTTTAACAAATGCATACTATGTGCCAGTCATTGTGTTAACCATGTATTTATTTGGACAATACCATTGGTTTCAAATATCTTTTATGGTCCCTGACTAAAAATGGTCAAGTTTGGTGCCAGGTATTCACCGGGGCTTCTCAAATTTGTTTTAAACTCAGGAAGCATTGTTCCATCCTTATTTCCATGAAGATTTCATCTAAGTGCTTGAGCTGATTTTTGCAAACCTCCATTCCTATAAGAGGTTTAGTTTATATTTAGACTTAATATAATAATCATCTTTCAGTTTCTACTTATGAGAATAATATACCACTTATATCCCATTTGCATGTGATGAAAACAAAGTATCTATGAGGAAAAACTGTTTTGCAAAGTGCTATTGGGATTTAAAGAGACTATGTAAAGGACAGATTGTTTGAGGACAAAAATGAAATGACCTGAATTTAATCAGGATTGGTAAATGTTCTGATTACGTGTGAAAAACTCAAACTTTACATTGAATTATATGTAATATCCTTGTAAGTATGCTCACATTTACTTAATCCCCACAAATAAATACCAAAGATAAGCTTTTTTTTCTTTTTCTTTTTTCTGTCCTCTGCTAGTCTTTGATTTTGGGAGCTTCACTCCTAGCTTAGAGGATGTTCAATTTTAAGCTTGATACAAGCCTGGTATCTACAGATTTTCAATGATAGTAATGAAATACCAGTAGGGCTATTTTCATTATTTATTATTCTATATTTTAATAAATGGCATGAAACCCATAGACCAAATTTTATTGCTTTATGACTAGTTCTCTGAATAGAGTAGAACTTCTCCTCTGAGAAAAGAAACCAAGTTGTTGGCATTTTCCCCAGCTGATACAGTATAATGGTTTTTATATTAAATTATTGAAGGTTAAATGAAATTCTATTGAAGGTAACATTTTTTTTTTTTTTTGCCTTTTGGAGGGCACTTGGGGTTAAGTAAGTTGCCCGAGGTCAGACGGCTAGGTTTTTTTGTTTGTTTGTTTGTTTGTGTTTGTGTGTGTGTGTGTTAAGTGTCTGAGGCCAGATCTGAACTCAGGTCCTTCTTACTCCAGGGCCGACGCTCTACTCACTTCGCCACCTAGCCACCCCGAAGGTAACTTTTTTTAAACAGACTATACTATTGTTTTATATTATAGCTAGAGCTGGTATAAGAGATGCCCATTTAAAGTGAATAGTATCTAGTCCCCAGAGAGTGTAATGAGATGGTAACTCTAGGAAAAAAAAATAAGATAGCTGTATCATGGATTCCCAAGGGGATTATTTAGGATATAGCAGAAGTATGGTGACTATTCCATAAACAAAAATGGGGGAAAAGAGCTATTTCTGCTTGTTAACATTTGTTTCAACAATTCTACCTTTTTATGCAATATTATGAATGTACATTTTAAGAACACTGTAATTGTCAAAAGCCTCAAGGAGAAAATATAAAACTAATGGGTCTTGCACATGACTTGAGGTTTTTCTCTCATGTGTGACCATTGATTGAACTGTATTTAAAATGAGCATTTCCTCAAAGTATTACATTTTGCCTATTATCATTTGTTAAAATGCATAGCATGTTCACAGGCTGCTTACTAGAATACATAAAAAGAAATACAGAAGATAAATATTTTTCCCAGTGCTGTACCTTAAAAAAAGAACAGTCAGAAGTGAGTTTATAGGGGAAAATGAGAAAGCTGGTGTACAGCTCTCACACAGGTGCAGTAAAAATTTTTAATAACTCAATAGCATTCGTCTCTTTAAAGAGCGATCCCTTACTTTCTAACCACAAGTCTAACTATTATACATCTCAAATAATATGAAAATATATTATATGAATTGATAATTCTTGAGCCATCTGACAGCCAAAATTAATACAGTATTAAAAGAAACTAGGCCCAGGAAACCTACATAAGAAAGGTATGAAATTACCACAAGTCAACTTTATAAAAGTAAATGTGCAGTAAGCTACTTGAACACTGCCTCTCTCTGAACTTTCCATGGTAAATTAACCTTATTTTTCATCTATTTTCATCTATATTGATGTTTTATTCAGCTTGTGTGTACAAAAATTAGTATTTTTGTAAGGCTAGTTAGACAATAATAGAAATAAATAAATTTGAAAAAATAATACAGCTCTATGCATTTCTCCCACAGGAAACTAAAGAAGTGCTAACACACATACACCCATATAATAAACACACACACACACACACACACACACACACACACATGCTTTTTTGCATTTAAAAAAGTAAACATGATATTTGTATGTTTTTATTTATATTTATTTTATTTTTTAATATTGACTCTTCTCTTGTGAAAATTAGGCATCTTACTGAATTAATTTTCCATTTGGGAAACAATGATGCTCGTATTTATTTCTTGGCCTTGAGTTTGCACTGTCCCAATACAATAAATGGGTATGCAAATTTTACATACTTAATGAATGCATATTTCCATTATCAAAGAAGTAACTATGTATTAATTTCCAAAGTATTTCATTCTTTCGAGATGAAATGCTGCCCAGATTTAAATAAGCCAGGTTATTGAGACTTGTAGAAAATATACATGGAGTGGCTAGGTGGTCAAGTGAATAGAGTGCCAGCCTGGGAGTCAGGAGTATCTAAGTTCGAATCTTGCTTCAAGTATCTGACTTTGGACAAGTCTCTTAATCCTAACTGCCCTCCAAAAACATATAATACATACATACATACATGCATGCATGCATACACACATACATACATACATACATGTATATGTATATATACAACACACATACATGCATACATACATGCATACATAAGCATATGGCCACAAGTATGGTCCCTGAGAATTCTTCAGAATAATCTGAACTGTGTAAGAGCATTCTGACCTGTGTGGGTCAAGGGAATAAAGTAGATTAATCATATAATTTATAATCAAACAATAGAATGGATCTCAAAAAAAACAGCAATAACCTCTCTGGTAATAGAAAAACCCATTGATAATTGATAGTAGAAGAAACAAACCATCTTAAAAAGAAAAAAAAAGAACTGATCAAAATCCCAAGGTTAAGGGTAAAAAACAAAACCCAATTGTCTCAATTCTGAAATAATAAAGATAGGTGTACACAATGAATGTTTCTATATGATTGAATGTATATATTCATATACATTTATCACATGCACAGATGCTATAAAATCAACATGGTGTAATAGACAAAAAAAGGCCTCAAATCATGAGGTCTATTATTCAAGTCCAACCTCTAACCCATACCAGCTACAAGATTCTGGGCCAGTCATTAAAGTTATCAGAAGGGCAGGGGTGGGGAACCTACAGCCTTGAGGTCACATGTGGTTTTCCATATCCATGGGCACAGTCTTTGAATAAGTTCTAGTCTTACACAACAAATCCTTTTATTAAAAGATTTGGTTCTGTGAAGTTTGTATTCAGTAAAAAGACCACACTAGAGAATCTAGAGTGCCACATATGGCTTTAAAGGATGCAGGTAGAGGAGGTATCCTTAAAATAATAAAATCACAGAACTTATCCCTGTTCTTATCCTTCTGAATGCTAAATAGGATAAACCTGTATAATTTCAGTATGAAACATATTCTTTGGAAAAAAAAACTTATAAGAACATTAAGTAATATAATATTTTATTGTTCAGTTGTTTTTCATTTGTGTCCAAATGTTGGTGATCCTACTTGGGCTTTTCTTGGAAAAGATCCTAGAGTGATTTACCATTTCCCTCCTCAGCTCATTTTATGGATAAGAAAACTGAGGCAAACAGGGTTTAGTGACTTGCCCAGGGTCACACAGCTAATAAATGTGTCAGGCCAGTCAAATTTCAAGTCAAGAAGATGAGTGTTCACGATTCCATGCACAGCGCACTTTCTACTGAACAACCTAATTGCCCCAAATGATATGCTATAGCTTTAAATAATATAAATGTTAAATAGCATAATATAATCATAAATACTACTACTAATCAATAATAATAAACTCTAGCATGCATTAGCTACACATATTAAAGTTGGAATGATGTGAAGAAGATTGGCTTAACCCCAGTGCAAGGAGGTCACACAAATTTGTGAAGCATTCCATATTTTGGAGGTTTATAGGTGCTAAGGAAAGACTAAAAGCTCTGGTGTAAGGGCTGCCTACACTTTTTAAGGGCTATTTTCCATTTTTCGTTTATACCTCATAAACTTAGCTCTCATCTATGAAAACAGGAGGTTATATCATGCATAGCAGCTACAGCCTTTACTGGGCTTTTTGACAGACAGGCTAAACCAGGTTGATAGGCCTCATATCTGTCAGTGAATTAGAGATATGTATTCCAAACATGTGAAACAACTGCCTGTGGAATAGGTGGATTAGAATACTTCCTTCCAAAGGTCATGCAGCTGAAGTAGGCACTGGGGAACATTTAAAGCTTGGTGAAACATCAAAGATACTGATATCATGCTTTGTATCTCAGGCCATCAACAGAATATTGACTTTTGTTTTGGCACTTGACTTTTGTGACTTTGGAAGAAAAAGTGAAGCATGTGATTTCATCCAATACCACCTCCCTTAAATCTTATTTGTGCTCCAATAAAAAGACATCACCCACACATTTTCACCATTTTTACCTCCCTCAAAGTCCTTATAACAAGATGTAAGTGAGGAAGAGCAGGTATGGATATAATTGTAGCTGTAGTCACAACCCTACTCACAGGCAGCCCAGGACATATCTAAGTCTTTCACTGTATTTGATAAATAGCAGTGGCATTTGACAAGCCCCACATATCTGAGCAGCCTGTTTCTAAAAGCACAATGCTCATCTTTGTGCCTGAGGAAGGGAGTAAAAAAGACCCCCCCCAAAAAAAAGTTGTTTGCTTCATATAAACCTGGCCTTCTTATCAGGGCAAGTGGGGATCTCATTTTGTGGACAAAACTCCAAAAAAAATACAAAAACTGTGAAGATGATTCCATTCAACATGAGTACATGGAATGTGATTATGAATGACAAGAAATCCAGTATACCTGAAAGACGAACTGTTCTTGCTGTGAGAAAACTCATCAGGTATCATATCCAATTAGCAGCCCTGAGTGAGATAATGCTAGGAAAAGAATACCACTTTACTGAAGTCAGAGCAGAATACACTTATTTTCTTGGAGTAGAAAAGTGTAAGGGAATGCCATGAAGCTTGCATAGATTTCATAAAAGCTAATACAGTCAACAAGATTGTATGGCTCCCTAAAAAGTGAATGACAGACTCATGAAAAAGGAATCCCCACTTGCAGGAAAGCACCAAGCCTCCATCATCAATGTATATGCTTCCACAATGATGAATCCTGATGAAGTCAAAGAAAAAAATTTTACGAAGACCTGGAGACTTTGATGTTTAATTTTTCAAAAGGGGACAACCTTACAATTTTCAGTGATTTTAATGCCAGAGTAACACACAAATTATAAGACATGGCAGGGAGCCATAGGGAGAAATGGAGTCAGAAATAGCAACAGCAACAGCAACTGTTATTTTAATGATCAACATTATTTTCCATTTACCTACTAGTTTCAGTTTTTTTTTCTAGCTTCAACATTGGATTGAGCTAAATTTGTTTTGATGACTTTTTTAATATTTCAAATATCTTTTTGGTTTACTTGTACTTTTTGTTAATATAGTAACTTCTTAAAGGTTAAAAGGAAAGTATAGGTACAAATCAATATTTCCTTAAGTTGACAAAAATATTTAAAACTATCAGCAAGCATTATTTGTAATGAAGACAAGCTAGAAATTTTCCAAGTAAGATCAGGCATGAAACAAGGATGCCAATTATCTCCAATATCATTCGTTATTGAATTGGAAACCCTAGCAATAGCAATAAAAGAAGAAAATGATATAGAAGGAATCAAAACATGGAACGAATTAATAAAAACTATCTCTTTTTCTAGACAATATGATTTTATACTTCAAAAGTCCCAAAGATAATTTAAAAAGTTATTTGAAACAAATTGTTTCTTTCTGGCTGCTTGCAATATTTTCTCCTAGACCCGGGACTCTGGAATTTGCTTGCAATATTCCTAGGAGCTTTCCTATTGAGATCTCTTTCAGGAAGCGATTGTTGGATTATTTTACCCTCTGGTTCTAGAATATCAGGGAAGTTTTCCATGATAATTTCTTGAAAGATGATATCTAGGCTCTATATTTTTTTATAATGGCTTTCAAGGAGACCAATAATTTTTAATTTTTAATCTTTCTTTCATCTAATTTTCACATCAGTCATTTTTTCCAATGAGATATTTCACATCATCTTCTATTCTTTCACTCTTTATTCTGTTTCATAATTTATTGATTTCTCATAAAGCCATTAGCTCCAATATGGTCCATTCTAATTTTGAATCAATTATATTGTTCAGTAAGATTTTGGATCTCCTTTCCCATTTGACCAATTGTGCTTTTTTAGTTATTCTCCTCATTAGCTTTTTGGACTTCTTTTGCCATTTGGGTTTGTCTATTTTTAAGACTTTATTCTCTTCACTATTGGTGGGGGTGAGACTGTTGACTTGTTTTTCATGATTTTCTGGCCTCACTCTCATTTCTCTTCCCATTATTTCCTCTACTTCTCTTAATTGATTTTCAGAATTCTTTTTGACCTCTTCAATGGCCTGAAAGCAATTCATATTTCTCTTGAAAGCTTTTGATGTAGGAGCTTTGACTTTGTTCTCTTCTTCTAGTTCTATATTTCCTTTATTGTCACCAAGAAAGATTATACAGTATGACTTTTTTACACTGTTTATTCATCTTCCCAGCTAAATACTTGCTTTTCTAACTTCCTGTCAAGGCAGGACAATGCTTCCATTGGTAGTGGGGGTTTGGGTATATCGTTACAGGCTTCTGGGGTTTTGTATCAGCCAGATCCCCCACCATCTGTAGACACATTGCATCCAAAGCAGCCACTGATGCTGCTGCCACTGCCACCACCCCAGCCACTCTGTCACCCTGAAGCTAGGGTAAGACTGCAAGCTCCTCTTTCAATCTGATCTCACAGAGATCCCCACTGATGTTGCACACTCTTCTCAGTGTTTATGGATGGAGAAGTCTGGAAATCACCACAGCTTTCAGTAATTCAGTCCCCTGAGGTCTGCTTTGGCCTCATGACACCTGGCACAGCCCATGACAGGCTGTGCTCCACTCCCAGCTCAGTGTGTTATATCCTGTCTGTTGGTCTTGCAGGCTGTTGGGCTGGAGATGTATTTCACCCTGTCATTTTGTGGGTTTTGCAGCTCTAGCATTTATTTAGAGTAATTTTTTACAGGTATTTGGAAGGGCTTGGGGGGTGAGCTCAAGGAAGTCCCTGATTTTACTTCACCATCTTAGCTCCATAAATCTCATTTCTTTAACACTTTTGTTCTACTTCACTAATTTGATATTTAAAATCATTTTGAGTACTTACAATTCATATTGCCCTTTCAGCCTCCACATATAAGTATTTTTGACATTATTATCTTCTTCTGAATTTGTGTTTTAATACATCATAGTAGCTTTCTATTGTTAGAACTATTTGATATTTTGGTCATTTTTTTAAAAGTTGAGCTCTGCTCCTGGTCTACAGGGAGCATTGTCCCATGTTTCTTTGATTGGGGACTAGAACTCTGGTCACTAGATTTCCTCCCTGGGTTCTTAGGTGATGGAGCCTTCTCACTATGTTGGCGTGGCCTCGCCTAATCTAGCCTGTTGTGCAAGGTTTCCAGGGCTGACAATTTACCTTTTGTGCTGAACCTGGAAACCTCACAAATGACCTGTTGTTCCACTAACCTACTGAGCCATGACTGAGGGTCCTTGGTTGCTGATATGTGCTGTGGCTAAAAGCCTTCAAGTGACATGCCCAGAAACTGTTGGATTGCTATTCCCTTTTCCCAGGTTAGATACATATTTACTGAAATCCTTCCAAGTTATCTCAATCTGATAAAAAAAAAATCACTCCATCTTTCTGAGTTCTCACTCCAGAATCTGTTTAAAAGCTTGATTCAATAATGTTTCTGATGAAAACTGGAAGAGCTTAGGTAACTTTGTGGCTTTTCTCAACCATCTTGGCTCCAAACACAGAAGTGTATTGTTGTTGTTTTTTTTTAAATAGATATTAGTATTGTAATTTATTAAAAAAAGACTTTTAAAATCTTTTGATATAATTTGATTTTTAAAACTTATTATTCATATAAACAATTATGTTAAAATTTGTTTATGCTAAGCCAACCCTACATTCCTTATGTAAATGATACTTATCCATACTGTATAATCCTTGTAATACATTGTTTTAATCTTTTAGTGAGTATTTTATTTAGGATTTTTGCATCAATATTAGTTCATGAAATTGATCTTTAGTTTTCTTAATGGTATTCTTAACAGAACACCATCAACCATTGCAGAAACCATTGACCATATACCTCCAGATCAGTCTCTCTAGAGCCAGATTTACAACTGAAAAGGAGATTTTGAATGCCATTAGGCTACTGTAGTGTGGCAAAAAATAATGTCTTGTGTAAATTCTATTCTTGTTGAGATTTACAAGGCAGAGGGTCCACTGCTTATATGAGAGATAATTGAAATCTTCCAAGTTACATGGTAAGAGTTTATACCGCTAGAGTTCAAGGATGTCTCTATTACCCATATCTTCAAAAGAAGGGAAATAGCTTGGTCTGAGAGGACCATGAGGGACAGGGAATCTTTCTCTTAATCACTGCTGACAAGATTCTAGTTACAGTTCTGATTAATAAGTTGATCCTTTGCTCAAAACATTGTCATCCACCTAAGGGCCAAGGAGATTTCTAAAAGGGCTAAGTAAAGGTCAGTGTGGTGTTTGCTGCCCACCACTTCTGAAAAACATGTCAGGAGCAAAACAGAGGTCTGTACACAGTACTCCTTGATATGTCTGTCTTTAATATTGTCAATTTTGAGGTCTTATAAAGATAATGAAAAAATTAGGTTGCCCAGAGAAATTCATCAGTATTATAGGTTAGTTTCACAATGACATTCTTTTTTTTAATCAAATGCTTTATTAATTTCTAGTTTACATCATTCATTTCAGCAAGATTTTGAGTTAAAAAGTGTCTTCCCATTTTTTCCCTACCCACCCTGCCAAAATAGTGATCCCACTGGATATCGCCTACTCCAATCTACTCTCTCCCATACCTTCTCCCATAGCTCTTCAGCCTTGCTAGTAGGGAAATTGTGGATCTCTGAGCCCCAGTGCCTGTATATCTTATTTCCCACTTTCATGTAAAATACACACACACACACACACATACACACACACACACATATATATACATACATATATATATGTATAAACACTTGACTGTAAATCTTTGAATTCCAGATTCATGCCCTTCCTTCCTTGTTACCCACACTTATAGGGAAGATAAGCAATTCAATATAGGTTGTATATGCATAGTTATACAAAAGATTTCCATGGTGGATATATTGTAAAAGACTGACTATATTTCCCTCCCTCCTATCCCACCTCCCACTTATTCTATTCTCTACTTTGATCCTGTACATTTTTAAAAGTGGGTTCTTCCAACTTCTAACTTCCCACCTCCTAAGCCTGCCCTCCCTTCCATCATCCCACATCTCATCCCCTTCCCCCCTATTCTCCTGTAAGGTGAGATACCTTATTTAGTGTGCATGTTATTCCCTCCCTAAGTCAAATTAAATGAGAATAAGGTTGACCCATACTTTGTGCCTTCCTATTCTTCACCTCCATTGTAACCATTTTCCCTTGCCTCTTCTATATTACATAGTTTACTCCATTCTGTCTCTGCCCATCTCCTCTCATTATTTTCCTCTCTCACCTATTAATTTTACCTTTTAAGTATCATCCCTTCCTATTAAATTGGTCCTGTGCCCTATATCTATGTATAACTGTACACATGTATACACACATTCACGTATGTATCCATATTCCCATATACACCATATATATATATATATGTATATATATATATATATATATATGCATTTCTATTCCCTTCAACTATTCTCACATTGAGAAAAGTTTCATAAGTTACAATTATCATTTTTCCATATAGGAATGTAAATAGTTCAACTGTGATAAGTTCCTTTTGATGTCTTTTCCCTGTTTAGCTTCTCATGCTTTTCTTACTTCTTGTATCTGAATGTCAATTTTTCTATTCAACTTTGGTTTTTTCATCAAGAATGCTTGAAAATCCTCTATTGAACTGAACAACCATATTTTCCCCTAAAACATGATACTCAGTTTTGCTGGATAGGTGATTCTTGTTTTTAATCCCAGCTCTTTTGACCTCTGGAATATTATATTCTAAGCCATTCAGTCCCTCAGTGTAGAAGCTGTCAGATCCTATGTTATCCTGATTGTGTTTCTACAATATCAAATTGTTTCTTCCTGGCTGCTTTTAATACTTTTTCCTTGATATGAGAATGCCATAACCTGACTATAATATTTCTAGGAGTTTTCTCTTTGGGATCTTTTTCAGGAGGTCATCAGGGGATTCTTTTTTTTATGTTTTACTGTATTATTCTTTATTTTGCTAAATATTTCCCAATTACACTTTAATCTGGTTAGGGCCATCAAACCTGAGGGTTCTGTCCTAAACCATAATACCTTTCTACTTTTATATTACAGGAAGTCAAATTATATAGAAAGCAGTACAGGTTGGCTTCTTTTGGGAAGGATTCATGGAAGAGGTGGAACTTGAGTAGATCCCTAAAGGACAATGGAATTTGGTTCAACAAAGTAGTAGACTGCATACAGTATGTTTGAGAGACAATGAAGATTCTGGATGGTTGAGGGAAAAAATATGTTGGGAATAGTGTGAGATAATAGCCCCACTCTGTTATCCAGAGAGGGCCCTGAAAAGCAAAGTGAGAGAGTTTAGACATTACTCTGTAGGGGTATACAAGATTAATGGGTAGAGAGATATGATGAAAGTAGATTTTTAGAGGGATTATGTGCAAGAGGGATTTGAGAGAAAGGAGAATGGCAAAAGTTGGAGCAGTTAGGCTGTAGTAATTATCCAGGCATAAGATAAAGATTTGGACTTGTATGGTAGTAGTGGGGATGGAAAGGATTTTTCCTTTGAAATAGCTTAGAGCATGCTTTGAACCTAAAATATTAGATACTAGGTATATAACTTGATATAAGGAAGAATTAAAAATACTATATTTGGAGTCTTGGTGATTGAATCAATGGTATTATGGCAGGAGTGAAGGGAATTGATAGGGAGGTGTTGAAAGAAATGTTATTTGGGCATGTTGAATATGAGGTGATGACTGGTCCACCAAACAGAAACATCTACAGGCAGCTAGCATTTGAGTGAGGGTGGAGATAGACCTAAGTTCTCCATAGTGGTAATTAGTTGAAGATGTGAATGGATTACAAGGGAATGGAGCAGAAGGAAAAGCATAAAGTTTTAATTTAGACTCAAAACAACTTTATTTTTATTAACTTAATGTGTCAAATCTATGCTAATGAAAATCTGACTACTTACTGAAAAACTTTCAATGGCATCAATTAGACATGGGTTCATTTTCTTTAAAAACAAAATACTAGGGGGTGGCTAGGTGGCACAGTGAATAGAGCACTAGCCCTGGAGTCAAGAGGACCTAAGTTCAAACCAGGCTTCAGACATTTAACACAAAAACTAGCTGCGTGACCTTGGGCAAGTCACTAAACCCCAATTGTCCTCCAAAAAGCACACACACAAAAAAATACTAGCAAAATGATGTGGGCGTTCCTGTCTCAAAGATGTTAGCTTTGTTAAACAAAGGCAACTACCTAGCAGAAATCGATACAAACATACTCTTTAACAGATCATATGATGTGTGAACTAGAGTATCCTGAAACAGTGATGGTCTTTTTTACTATTGACATAGACTTCTATTGTAACATTCGTGGCTAGGCACTTGAGTTTAGCAGTTAGTCTTTCTCTTGAAAGTTAAGAAACAGCATTTAATATCCTAGCCCTTAGCTAGTACAGTGGAGTTCCCTAACACAGCTGGTTATATGTTCAGGTAAATGATGTTGTGATTTTTTTTTTTGAGAGGCCCCTCACTAAAACTATGTTTTCTTTAGTCTTACAGTGCCAGAAATTCCCAGCATTTATCACTCCTTTGGGCCAAGGGGTTAGGTCTTGAGAAGACTTTTTTTTAAAAATATAAATATTAGATCTAATCACAAGGTAAGTCTTTAACACTGTTGTTGGAAAGGTGCTAGAGGAAGGATGGTACAGAAGCATTATTCTAATATGAGAAAGTAAAGGACTGGAACACATAAATTATATAGATGTGGAACTGGGAGCTCCAAAGTACTCGCCTTAAAGAACATTTCAAAAATGCCTGGTCTAGGGACAATGGTCATAAAATCTTCCTAATATAGAAACCCCATAAAGAAATATGTAAGGGGCTGGTACCAGTGGTCTAGGTCTGAGGGGGATTCAAGGGGAAAGTATCTATTTTCCTGGCTAAGCCCTAGTAGGAATTGTAGTTACCATGACTTATCTGTTCTTTTTTTTTTTTTTAAGCAATTGGGGTTAAGTAACTTGCCCAAGGCCACACGGCCAGTCATTATTTATGTGTGGGTGCTCATTTTCTGAGGCCGATTTTGATCCCGGGTCCTCCCGACTCTGTGGCCAGCGCTCTTACTCACTGCGCCACCCAGCCGCCCCTCTTCTTCCTTTTAAAACTAAGATTCCAACACACAGGTTAACTGTAATACAGTACACCAGAGTAATAAAATGAATACTTATTACTTCTCTATTCCACATCCTCTATTCAGGTGGGCCAAGGAAGCCAGTCTGTGATCAGGCACAAATTTAATTAGACTATTTTTTTCTTTTCAGTAATTTCCAACTAATAAGAGCCTAGCAATGAGAATAATATTCCTATAGCACTATTTTTAAAATTATATTTATTTTTTCCAATTACATGTAAGAATAATTTTTAACATTCTTTTTTTTTTAATTTTGAGTTCCAAATTCTCTCCCTAACCTCCCCTTGATATAGATTATACATGTAGCACAACACTTCAGGAACTTAACTGTTCCTCCTCCCCTCTTCCCAATTGAAATTTTAAGCTTTTACATAAATCACAGTGGTTCTCACTGTCTCTCTCCCAGTCTATCAGAACTCTTGACATGATACATGGCATCCAGATCAGTGGTGTTTTTGCCAACACTGCAACTCTTTGGGTAAAGAAGAGAAAAAGTAAGGTTTGAGAGGCAATAATTATTTACCATAAAATGAATAAATCCTTTTGTAGAAGTTGAGACCCAAAGTCCCAGTTTTCAGCCTAGACCCCAAACAGCTCATGAAGTCAAAAGCTCAAATGATACTTTGTTCCTGGTGCCTTCCCTTCATAGGCTACCTCCAACATGGGGCGGGGGGGAGGAGGAGGAGGGGAGGAATGTGTTGTCAAAGTTAGGAAGCTTGATTAGTAGGAAATAGCAGGCTTACAAAGAGTGTGTTGGGTTAAACGTCAGGCTGACTTAACTAGGTCTTCAAATAGCCCCTGTGTCTAACTTTTCTCACTTGTTGGTCTGGAACCATACTCAAGCCTCAGGCATGGTTGAGTAAAGGGTTCTGCTTTTAGCCCCTTGTCTGGACTCAATCTAGATTTACAAAGGGTTCATTTATCTATGTCCAAATGTGAAGCCTGAAATGATGACTTCTTTCCTTTGGGTGAGAAGATTACTCATTCCTAAATGATTCAAGGTTCATGTATCAAAGGACCTAAAAAGATGAGTGGGCATGTGTAGCTGAGATCAAAATACTCAACAAGTAGAATCCACATGAGCATTATTAGAATATTGAAGAATCTAGAAAGCTGCTGAGAAGCAAAGGCACCTTGTGTGTGTAAACTCTGTGGAAAATAAAAGGTCAGAAGCACAGGGCGTTACTTGGTAAAGCAGAAGAGGAGTCAATCCCTAACACATTTTACCAACATTTAAGGGTCTGTAATTCAAGCCCAAAAGCCAGGAAGTCTTACTCAGGTTCTTGAAACTCCAGCTGTAGCAAAGGCCCCAGTATCCACCAAAGAGCATAGTGATGCCACCGACACTACCCTTCTTCAAGCTGATATATTTTGGGTATTTAATCCAGGCTTTTAGTACTTTTCCCAGCAGTCCCATTAAAGAGAAGTTGGATATTGTAAGCCATGATGGAAGCTTTCCAATCTTTACATCCTTCAGACTTCTTTAGCGTGCTGGGTGCCGTGCCAGGCACCGGGGTCTCGAAAACCAAAATATCCAGGACTGCCTATGTCACACACGCTGCCAGCATGCCCATCATCAGGGAGAAGTCCTCTTTTCCTGCCAATTTTCTTTCCCTGATCAGTGGATTCTTTCAACTTCTATTTTGCCCTCTGGTTCTAAAAAATCAGGCCAATTTTCCTTGAGAATTCCGTAAAGGATGATTCTTGGGCTTTTTTGTTTGTTTGTTTGTTTGTTTTTCTCATGGATTTCAGGTAGTCCAATAATTTATAAATTATCTATCCTGGATCTACTTTCCAAGTCAGTGGTTTTCCCAACGAGATATTTTACATTCTCTTCTAATTTTTCATTTGTTTGGATCTGTTTAAAAGTATCTTGATTTCTCATAAAGTCACTAGCTTCCATTTGCTCCAATCTGATTCTGAAGGAATGCTTTTCTTCAGTGAGCTTTTTAGTTACTTTTTCCATCTGACAAATTCAGCTTTTTAAGGCATTCTTCTTCTCATTGCCTTTCTGAGCCTCTTTGGCCATAGGAAGTGTTATTTTTAAGGTGTTATTTTCTTCATTAAGGTTGTTGGCTCTCATTTCATAATTTTCTTGCACCATTCAAATTTCTATTCCCAATTTTTCCTCCACTTCTCTAATTTGGTTTTCAAAATCCTTCTTTCTGTAATCTATGGCCTGTAACCAGCTTGGATTTTTCTTGGAAGCTTTTACTGCAGGAGTTCTGACTTAGCTGTCTTCCTCCGGTTCCGTGCTTTGATACTTTTTGGCCCCAAAATAGGAGTATAAACTTGAAATCCTGTGCTTGCTTTGCTTTCTTTGCCTTCTCATGTTTCCACTCAATTACTTGACTTTTGAGCTTTTTGCCACAGCAGGGCTCAGCTACCAGACAGGGGAGCTTTGTCCCAAATCACTGGGCTTTTCTCAGCTGCCAAAGTTATTAGTCGGGTGCCCTCTCTGAAACCTCCACATGCTCTAGCAAGCTGGTCACACACCCCAGGACCACCACCTCAGACCATAATCCAGATCTAAGCAGGTTAAAGCAAGAGCAATTATGCCTCAGACTGGTTGCTTGGGCCACCTACAATCTGCAGGCCAGGAGCTGAAGGTGTCATGTGGTGGATCCTGCATGGCCACTGCACCTCAGTGGCTTCTCCCTCCAGTCTATAATACCCAGACTCCACTCCCAAACTTCCGGCATCCCTAAGTCCACACTGCACTGACCTCTCACTTTGTCTTTAGCATCTATGGGTTGATGATTCTGGAAACCACCCCAGCTGCTGGTGATCTGAAGTTCCTTGAGCTGGAGGCTGGCTGTGGCCACCCTGAGGCTAAAATCTCTGGCTCTAGCAGGACTGGGGTCAGCTCCCAGAGTACTTCACTTCCTGCTTCCTGCCAGCCCACAGAGGGAGATTAGCTCCTCTGTGTCATTTTGTGGATTCTATAGCTCTGAAGTTTGTTCAGAGTCAACTTTTACAGGAATTGGAATAAGTGAAAGCAGGAGCCCTATGGCAGCTCTGTTTCTACGCCCCACAATGACATTCTTGCATGGATTCTCACCTGCTTCCCCTGTCCTCAGGGGAATGTAGTAGGGCTTTGGTTATTTAGCATTTTAAGCAGAATATTTTTAGCTATATTGTGAAGTATATTCATTGTGGACAAAAATATTATCAAGGTCAGCTATGACACTGATTGTAAATTATTTAACTTAAAACGGCTATAACCCAAAACCAAACTGGAGGGAGAGTTGATAGCACACTTTTTGTTTGCAGATGATTATGCACTTAATGTAGACTCTGTGGTTGAGATACAATAAATTATGGATTGATTTTTTGCTGCTTTTGCTAATATTGGCTTAACAATAAACATCAAGAAAAAACAGGTTCTCCACCAAATAGCACCACATCATTAATACATGGAACCATTAGTTACAGCAAATGGAGGAATTCTAAATGGTGGGTTTAAGTTCACTTACCTTGGCAGTATGTTTTCTAGGAATGTCCACATGGATGCTTAGGTTGCTTGTCATATTTCCAAAGTTAGTTCAGTCTTTGGGAGGTTCCAAATGATAGTATGGGAGAAAAGATGTATGTACCTGCCTATCAAACATTGTGCTGACTTCATCATTGCATGTCTGTGAAACCTGGCTACTCCACAAGCATGGTGCCATTTGAATTGACTAAGGGAGATTCTGAAGATCATCTGAAAATGAAGGTAATAGAAATTAAGCTTCTTTCTTGAGCTGAGCTCCCAAGGAGTTAAACTCTACTGCAGAAATCACAACTCCAGTGACTAGCTATATAATTTTGATTGCTAAATGTGTATTTCCCTAGAAGACTATTTTACTGAGAACTCACACAAGGCAATGCTTACATCAAGGGCAGAAGAAGTGATTCAAGGGACTCTCAAAGTCTCACTGAAGAACTCTGGAATCTATTGTGAGATGTGGGAGACACTAGGGCCAGATCATCTATCATGGTGTAATCATATCAAGGAAGGTGCTGTCCTAAAAAAATACAACAGAATTGCAGCAGCTCAAGAGCAATCTGTGATGAACAAATTTATATACATCTTTACTCCAAGTGTTCTTATAGACTATTTGTACCTGACTTTTGGTAGAGTATTTTGAGTTTGTCCTCATCTGATCAACAACCACTGGACACATTATACATTGACCCTGACATAGTGATATATTCAAGCATGAAGAATGACAATTACATAGTGCTTGAAAATTTGGAAAACATTATGCAAATATTGTATAATTTAATCCTTACAACCATCCTGTTAAGTAAGTTCTATTATTATCCCCAGGTTACAAAAGAGAAAACTGAAGTGTACTAGTCAATCAACTCTTCTAAGGTCAGATATAGCTAATGAATCTCTGCAGTCAGATTTTAATACAGGTCTTCTTAACTTTAGAGGCAGCACTCTCTCCACTCTGCCACAGGTGCCTACTTCTACTTACCATTCAGATTTTCTTTGTCTTTTGGCTTACTTAAATATCATTCTTCTACAATTCCAGGCTTCATAATCATCCAGCTACACTAAAGGAATATTTCTACACCCTCTTCATGAATACTCTCACAGATTTTTTTCCTTGTGCTTCAGATATACTGCTTCCTTTTCTCTCTCTTCCTCTTTACCTTGCTGCTGCAGTTCAGTATCCTTAGGTTGAATTATCAAATTTCCCTCCTCCACTAAGAATGGTTCTGTCACAATGTACTATCTTTAGTGGTAGGCTCTTAATTCTATATACTCTCTCATTTATCTTTTCAGCTTACTTGGATTTACATATGATTTCCAAAAAAAAATTTCTTTCATATTTGTATACCAGTTCCTAGTTTCTGTCCTGAATTCTAGGCATGTCTTGTCAAATGTTTTCTGGACATATCTGCCTGCATGTTAGCACATTGAATTTAATATGTCCAGCATAGAAAAAATTAACTTTTTTTCCTCAAAGTGATTATTTCTATTGAGGGGTTCGCTAGTCTTCCAGTCACTCAGGTTTGCAATCTCAGCCATCTATGACTCTCTTCCTTCTCCCACATTATTCATATAAAATTAGTTGCTGTGTCTTGTTAGTTCTTTTCCCACAACATCTCTCATAAGTTGCATTTGCCCCCTTAGCCAAATTCTTTTCCTAATGATCTCTTAACAAGGTTATTGTAGCAGGTTTAAATTGGGATTCCCAATTCCAATCTCTTCCTTTCAAATCTATCATCTTCTTGGCTACCGTAATACTAATCTTAAAAATGCAACTTTTAGTATGCTTCCTTCCTTTTCATAAAGTTTCAGTAGTTCTGAATTACCTTAGTGATAAAATATAAACTCCTCTCCTAGATCTTTTATAGAATTCCGAGACTCTAACCTCATCTTCTGATCTTATTTCATATTACTTCAATCCACTCATTCTGTGTTTTCATCAATTTGACATTATAGCTATTCACAAACTCAAAATTCTTTCTTTGCTTAGGCATTAAATAAAACAGTCCATGCTGGTAACATGCTTACCTCTCTTTTCTGCCTCTTGGAATTCCAAAATTCCCTTATAGAGTTCAAGTCAGGAGCCACCTCTTATGTAAACACTTCTGTAATCTACCTAACTGAGAGTGATATCTCTTTTATCAGATTGTGAAACAAGAAGTTTAGGACTATGGAAAACATAGAATTTTCCCCAAAATCAATCCATCCTAAATGTCTTTAACTACTCAGATTCTGATTCTAATTTACTGTCCACATAATAATACCTAACTTGATATACTAAAGAAATTATTTGTCCATTCAGTTTAAAGCCAAAATACGGGAGAGGTAACTTTTATTTATCTTCTTTACTTTTTAGATATCAATGAATATTGGGGATGGCTAGTTGGCATAGTGAATAGATCACTAACTCTGAAGTCAGGAGGACCTGAGTTCAAATCTGGACTCAGACACTCAACACTTAATAGCCATGTGTCCTTGGGCAAGTCGCTTAACCCCAATAGCCCTGCCTTCCCCATCCAAAAAAAATTGTAGATATCATTGGAGTTATTTCTTTCATACAGTTATGTAAATATTGTTTTGTCTATTTCTTGCATAAAATGGATTAAATAAATTTATAAAATATGTAAATATATGTGTATATCTGTGTGACTATGCACACTATGCACACTAATACATAGTGATGCATTATTAATTATTTTAATTCGGCTGTATTTTTTTTTAATAAAGCTGTTGGATAAAGATTTCTGATTAAATCAGTAAACCTGTCAAAAGTACTGATGCTGAATTACAAATTCTATGTGAATTTTTTGAACATGGTCTTTTTCTTTTCCTGATTTTTGTTTTCTTTTTCTCCACAGTTTTGTTTTTTTTTTTCTAAATTGTTAACACCCTTTCCAATTTAAATGTTTCCTTTTTATTTTCTCGGTTATGTAGTTTCTTTCGGGAATCATCTCTTTAGGACATTAAGAATCATACCTTCAAAAATAAGTTCAAAGTACTCAAATACAATCTAAATTTGTACAAAATATGTGTTTCAATATAAGATAATTTACTTTTGGAGAATGGAAAACACACAAATGAGGGTCTCTAAGTTTTATTTTTCCTTCATGTTAAATCATATAGAGTAAACCTTATTATTTTAGTCTTAAATCTGAGAAGTAATTTATGTAGATTTATCTCTGTCATGGAATGGATAGTCCTTTCACCTTAGTATCACTTTGAGATGCTCATAATTTGACTCCCTTTGTCTAATGCCCTCTGAGACAGATTATATTACTGAGAGCATTATCCTAAAGAATAGTGCAGATGGAAACTAACCACAGAAGGAGAGAAGGAAGTATAAGTCAGAATCCTGAAGAATAAGTTGATGATGTTGATCAGATCACCAAAAATTAGCTAAAGAAACAAATTTCACACTCCATTAGCTATAGTACACAGAGCCAGATTCTGAGAGACAAGATTCATTATTCTATCCTATGTCTGCTGTATTTCAGGATCATCACTCATCCATTACATACTATTTGTCTATGTCTTAGCTCATAATATTTGCTAATTATATAATCCCACCCAGTCCCCAGGAGCTCAGCATAAGATATTGAATATTTATTTGTAATAAAGATGGACAATTTAGGAAAAGGAGTTAGCACCTTTAGAGACTGTGGATGGTAAAGCAACTAATCCCATTGAGTTAATGTTAAATGTAATATATATATATATATATATATATACATATGTGTATATATATACACACATATATATGTATATGTATATATACATATATGTATATGAAGGTTTTATACACACATATAATGTTAAAGGATATATATGTATATATGTACATACCCACCCACACTCACACATATATACACACACATACACAAATATATATGTATATATACACAAATATATAGGTATATATGTGTGTGTACACATATTTTAAGATGATGTAAAACAAAACTAAAATTTTCATTAGATTTGTGATAATTATTTAAATGAAATATGTTAAATAAACTTGAAATTGATCATTTGAACTTCTTATTGTGAACATAAAATTTATAGACTTAATTGGTGTTCATTTTTTCTTATATTTTTGTATTCCATCTCTCATTTCATTTTTTTTTTGTATTTTATGTCTTTACTTACATTTTTCTTTATGCCTGAAAAACACTTTCTCCTTGCTTCTGTCTCTTAGAATCTTTAAATTTCTCCAGTGTTCAGTTCATGCATGGCTTTCTCCATGACAAATATTTTCATCCTTATCAGAAATTATTTTGTACTTTGACATGTTTCCTACAATAAGATACAGGATCCTCATGAGTGTTTTTTTCTTTTTTATTATTCTTTCTTTCCTTCTCTTCTTTTCTATTTTCATTTATTTTATTTTCCTCCATTGTTTTCACTTCCTTCCTTTTTCCTTCCTCCCTTTTTTGGACCCTCCATCAACCTCTCTCTTTCTCTCTCTCTCTCTTTCTTTCTTTTTTTCTATCTTTCTTTCTTTCCTTCCTTCCTTCCTTCCTTTCTTCTTTCTCTTTCTTCCTTCCTTCCTTCCTTCCTTCCTTCCTTCCTTCCTTCCTTCCTTCCTCTTTCTTTCTTTCTTTCTTTCTTTCTTTCTTTCTTTCTTTCTTTCTTTCTTTCTTTCTTTCTTTCTTCCTTCCTTCCTTTCTTCCTCTGTTCCTTCCTTCCTTCCTTTCTTTCTCAACAGAATCTATAACATTCTGATACCTAGAGGCACTTAATAAAAGTTTGATTGATGAGTATTATTGCTATCTCTGGCTCAATTCCTAATCATTCCATGTGCCAATTTATGCCTAACATGCTCTATCTTCTCATTTCCTAGTTTGCTCTTTTTCCCCTTCTACAAAATATGCAACAAAGATCAATTCTTCCACATTTTTTTCATAATTCAAAATGGTAGTAGTAGCTACAATCATTTAAATGCCTACTCCCATCCTTCCATCTTCCCCTTATGTGAAATTGTACTTTGTTTTTCTCCTTGATTATTATATCACACTTGCTTATTTTCTATACAACTTCTAATAATTTCAGTATATCTTATGTTTCTTGGGGGGGGGGAATAAACATGTTTATTCTTCCTCTGTACTTCACTGCTCCAAATATCATCTGCTAAAATGTTTTCTACATAATAACAATTCACCATCAGTTTCCTGACTGAACATTTAGTTGGTATCTGCATCTTAGTTTATTCAGTCCTAGGTGCTAGCCATCCCACCCCCACTTCCCACTGCACCATTCTTTGGGAGACCTTCTTTTACCAAGAATTGAGGCAAAAAGCTCAGCAAGAAAACTTTACAAGATCATTTAGTCAATATGTAGAGAGTTGTTTTATATTCTTTTATTCCCCTTGAGAGTATTTTTCCAATTGTATGTGAAGATCGTGTTCAACATTAATTTTTTTTAATTTTGATTTCCAATTTTTTCTCCCTTTTTTCCTGCTCTCCTCCCTCCTCAAGACAGCAAGTAATCTGATATAGGTTATACATGTGCAATCATGTTAAACATATCTCTCTGTTGTGAAAGAAGAATCATAACAAAAGGGAAAAACCATGAGAAAGAAAATAAAGTGAAAAAATAGTATGTTTATATCTACATTCAGATTTCACAGCTTTTTTTCCCTCTTTGGATGTAAGTTAGTATTTCCATCATGAAACTTTTGGAATTGCCTTCGAGCATTGTATTGCTGAATTGTGATAAATATATCACAGTTAATCATCACATAATATGGCTGTAACATTGTCTCCTTCAAATTTTTATCCCATGCCTATATAAGAAAAATAGAGGATAAGTTTCATGGATTGAAGTGGAAAAGATGAGGAAGAGATGGCTGAAATATAGTCATTCATAGCTTAATTTTAAACTGTTCAAACATAGGAAAATAAAAACATTAAAAATCACCATCATTTCAAAATCACTGCAGACTTTTTACATATTTGCAGATATCCCTTTAGGTACCAAGTACTAAATGACCTCTTTAAACAATTTGTTCAATTCACTCAAGGTGATGCTCCATTGAAATTGCCATTACCTGACTTGAAATGTGATTAGTTCATGTTTATATTTGCTTTAATGGGTTCATTAGTTTGTCAAACCTTTTTAAGGACAATAGATGATTCTGCATTTAAATTTTATTTAAAAGGTTGTAATGATCTATTCCTTCATTGATTTAGCATTTGCTGTATGTCCATAATGCTATTCAAACTGCATGGAATAAATATTATGAATTAAGTACATAAATTAGGAGAAATATACATATTAGCATAAGTTTAAACTTCAAAGTGAATCATGTCATATTTAGGTACTATTTTAATAAGTTTTAACATTTTATTTAGAATGAAGAATCTGTATCTCTAGGGAATGATAATTGCATTTTATTCTATAGAATATTTATATGTACTGGGCAGTTATTCATCACATAATTTCTCTAATACTCCGTGTTCTTCTGTAAAATTGGCATATAATGCAGATAATGTCAGTCTTATAGAGTAAACCAATTCAGTACACTCCAATTCAATTTAGTTTCAGAAACTGAGTACCTCTTACTTATAGTCCACTTTGATAAAGAAGGTAACCCAGATAAAACAAAGATATATAAGATGTAGACCTTCATCATTGATGATAGATTTGGACTGCCCTTGTTAGACCAGATATAGAATATCATTCATGGTATTGGGTACCACAGTTTAAGAAGGATACTATCATGCTGAAAAGAAATTAGGAAAGCAACTGACATGGTAAAGGGCATTGATATTAAGTCATATGATGACATGTCAAGATATAGGGGAACATGTCTTTGAGAAGAGTTAAAGAGAAAAGAAGGTAGATATGTTAACTCTCTTCAAAATTTTGAAGTACTATGTGATAAAAAAGGGTTAGATTTATTCTACCTGGGAGGTAGAACCCAGAACCCTGGAAGGAAGTTCCAGAGACAAATATAAATGTAATGTCAAGAAAAGCTTCCCAGAAATTTGTGCTGTTACAATATTTAAAAGGTTGCCTAAGAAACAGTTGGGTTCCCTCTTTAAAGAGATCTTCCAACAGAAAGTAAAGGACAAATTGTCAGTTATATGACAGTTGATAATATTTTTGTCTATAGTCTTAATTGGATGCTGTTGAGATCCTTACCAGCTCCAAAGTCTTCTTAATTTGTGTCTGCAAAGACGAGAATATGCACCAAGATTATATTATAAGGCAAAAGATTAGACTTTCAATAAGAAGTAGCACTGGTTCAGAGGAGGAAAAAGCATATCTATTTATGGAGTGAGAAGAGCAAACAAGGACATCATTATGACATTCCACTTGATCTGAACCTTCAAAAATTAATAGAATTTCTACTGGCAAAAATAGGGCAAAAGCCATTCCATGAAGAGGGAAAAATAATCACCAAACTTCAGAGGTTCATAAGCATAAAATTTGAATGGTTGTTTGGGGACCTGACATGCTTTGATTTTTCTCTATAACAAATTGATACCAAAAAAGATGTCAACTCAAGATCTGGAGGATAGGGTAAAGCTGGAATACAAAACATGAATTCTCTCATATAGAGTATGGAAAGTAACTTACAATAAAGCTCAGTAGATCAGTTATAGAGAGATTTCAAAATAATTAAATAATAATATATTCATCAACTTCTATATTATACATCCTCTGTTAAATATTGACTTTACAATGAAAAAAAATGACATAGTCTCTACTCTCAAGAACTGGGGAACAACATGTACTCATATGAATAAATATAAAATATTTTCAAATAGTTGCAAAGAATTTTCGAAGGCATGTCACAGGAACAGGTTAGGAGATCAAGAAAAAAATAATTCATGTACAGGGAGCACATGATTGAATTTTCATGGAAGCTACGAATTTTAAGACACAGATGGGAAAGGGGGGTGAATGCTGGACTGAGAGACAGCTTGTGTAAAGGCACACAGACAGAAAATGGAATTATGTGGATAAAAAGAGTGAACAGACCAATTTGGTTAAAATGTAGATGATGTAAAGGGAAATTTCAATTAATAAGCTTGGAAAGAAAAACTGGAACCATATTGTGAATAGATTTAAACACCCAATAGAAAAGGTTATCTTTTATACTACAATAGCAAAACTACTGGGGCTTTTTGAGTGGTGTTTGTGAAATAGGAGAATGATTTGTTCAGACTAGTGTTTTTTGCATAATTCTGAGCATTTATTAAATTGAGGAGAGATTTGGAGCAGAGAGACCAATTAAGATCTTGTTGCAATAGTTCAGGTGGGAGATGATGAACAAGACTGTGGATAATGGAAATAATATAAAAGGGAAGAAATATGAGATGTTGTGAAGATTGAATAAATAAGACTTGGCAACTTATTGGATATGGAGGTAGTGTCTAAATGATAATAAAAAGAAGGGCATAATTCTAAGGCTCTGAGCCTAGAGAACTAGGAGGATTATAAAGTGCTAACAGTATAAGGACTTAGTTTTGTTTTTGTCAATTAGCTCTGTGAGATACATTTGAAGGATTTTAAATAAAAGATTGACATTATGGAAGCTATTGTTTCGAGGAAGATGAGAAGTAATATATACAAAAAAGATGTTTTGGTTTTGAGCCTCAGTCATAGTTAGAAACTTTAAAATCTTGAGATTTAAAAATAATTGTCTCAATTCTGAATAATGGAATGACTAAAAAGATATTTCTGTTTCAATACAACTGCCTAGTATTTCTAATATATTTTCTATTAAATCATATATTGTCAAAGGATGATTTGTCCTAAATATAGTAGACTTTTAAAGAGTAAGGTGAAACTTTAAACTTCATTTAGAGCTCAGTTTTTCCAAGTTTGTGCATTTTTAAATTCATATTAATAGAAACTCCCTCCCTCTCTCTGTCTCTCTCTCTCTCTGTCTCTCTGTCTCTCTGTCTCTGTCTGTCTGTCTCTCTCTCTCTCTCTGTCTGTCTCTCTCTCTCTCTCTCTGTCTGTCTCTCTCTGTCTCTCTCTCTCTCTCTCTCTCTCTCTCCGTGTCATTATTTAAATCAAACAAGAAAAACAAACACATGAAATGGATATGTAAAATAAAGTGAAAAAAAATGAAGTATCAGATGTGTCCAAAATGATACATCTCACATTACAGCAAAGTCAATCTTACCTCTTCATGAGAAGGTGGGTATAAAAGACTTGATAAATGGCCTTTTAAAATAATTATTAGTTATAGTGTTGATTAGCATTTCTAAATTTTTCAGCATATTTTTATCTGTATGCCATTTTGGTTATCAGATGATTTGATCTCCTGGTTCTGCTCATTTTCTTCTACATCACTGCATAAAAGAGTGGGGCAGATTTCTCTGAAACCATCCCTTACAGCATTTCTTACCTGGGTAGAAATCTATAGCATTCATATACCATAATGTGTTTAATCAGATGTAAATTAATGAATATATTGTCAATTTCCAAATTTTTGTCATCATAAAAGAAAATGCTTTGAATTTGCAAATATGGATCATTTTCTTTTCATTCCATTTCTTTGGTGGCAGAAGTATAGTAATGGTATCACTGCGTAAAGTCGTATTCACAGTTTATTACCTTTGCTGTCCAGAATTCCAGAATGCTTTCCAGAACATTTGGACTAAATCACACTTCCAGTAATAGTGAAATAATGGGACTATTCCCCTTTAAAAGTTACTTTTTTTTAAATTTTAAATAAACAAATAAAATGATGGATATGAAAAGAAACCTTGGAGTTTCATTTGAATGTCTATAATTACTACTGATTTGGTCCGTTTTCCATATGGTTCGGCAGTCCAAATAATTTTTCTTAGAAATATGCTTTGATCATAAATAAATTAGGGTATGAGTCGTTGTCGTATAAATTTAAATCTATTACTTATTTATTTTTTAATTACTTTGTTAGTTTAGTTTCAGTTAACACGATTCGATTCCATAGTTCCTTGATTTTCAAATTTCCTTTACTTCCCTCCCCAATCCCCCCACGACAGCATGTAGTCCAGTATAAGATCTGCAAATGCATTCATAATAGACATTATTCCAATTACAAAGGCATATTGTACTAGGTGGTATGAAAGATGGTAAGGAAGAAATAAAACCAAACAACGAAAAGAAAAAGATCATTTAGTTTGCTTCCATCAGGATTCAGGCTCAGTTCTTTCTAGTTATATCTCTGGATAGTGCGTTTCTCACTTTCTTGAGTCTTTCGGGATTGACATATCACTGCATTACTGAAAAGAGTCCAGTCTGTCATAGTTGGTCATCACAGATATGGTATGTCTGTGATTGTAGACAAATTTCTTCTGATTCTACTGTTCTCGCTCAGCATCAGTTTGTATAAGTCTCTCCAGGTAATTATGAAATCCTTCACCTGCTCGGTTCTTATAGCACAATAATATTCCATTACATTCATATACCACAACTTGTTTAGCCATTCCCCAACTGATGGGCACCCCTTTAGTTTCCAATTCTTTGCAACCACAAAAAGGGCTGCTAAAATATTTTTGTACATATGGGTCTTCCTCCCACTTCTATGATCTCTTTGGGATATAACCCTAGAAGTGGTATGGCTGGGTCAAAGGGTATGAAATTATTTATAATCCTTTGGGCATAATTCCAGATTGCTCTCCAGAATGGTTGGATAAGTTCACAACTCCACCAGCAATGTATTAGTGTTCCAATTTGTCCACATCCTCTCCAGCATTTGTCGCTTTCTTGTTTTGTCACCTTAGCCAATCTGACTGGAGGGATGTAGTATCTCAGAGTTGTTTTGATTTGCATTTCTCTAATTAATAGTGATGTAGAGCATTTCTTCATATGCTTATAGATATCTTTAATTTCTTTCTCTGAAAACTGCCTGTTCATATGCTATGACCCTTTATCAATTGGGAAGTGACTTGTATTCATATAGATTTGGCTCAATTCTCTATAAATTTTAGATATGAGTCCTTTATCAGAGGCACAAGTTGTAAAAATTCTTTCCCAATTTCCCACCTCCCTCTTGATCTTGGTTACATTGGCTTTGTTTGTACAGAAGCTTTTCAATTTAATGAAATAAAAATTATCCATTTTGCATTTTAGAATGCTCTCTAATTCTTGTTTGGTCTTAAAATCTTCCCCTCTCCACAAGTCTGTCAGGTAAACTATTCCTTGCTTTCCCGAATTGCTTAAAGTATCATCCTTTACACCTCAATCATGCACCTATTAAGACTTAATTTTGGTATATGGTGTTAGATAGTGATCTATGCTCACTTTCTGCCATACTGTATTCCAGTTTTCCCAGCAGTTTTTGTCACATAGTGCATTCTTATCCCCAAAACGGGGGTCTTTGGGTTTATCTAACAATAGATTACTATATTCACTAACTGATGGGTCTCCTGCACCTAAACTATTCCATTGTTCCACTGCTCTACACCTTTGCCTGTACCAAGCAGTTTTAATGACTGCTGCTGTATAATACATATTAAGATCTGGCATAGGTAGTACACCTACCCTAGCATTACTTTTCATTAATTCCCTTGATATTCTAGACCGTTTGTTTTTCCGAATGAATTTTGTTATTATTTTGTCTAACTCTAGAAAGTAGTTTTTTGGTAAATTGATTGGCATGGCACTAAATATATAGCTTAGTTTGGGTAAAATTGTCATTTTTATTATATTAGCTCGACCCAGCTACAAACAATTGATATTTTTCCAACTATTTAGATCTGCTTTTATTTCTGTGAGAAGTGTTTTGTAGTTGTGATCATATAGATTCAGGGTTTGTTTTGGCAAGTAGATTCCCAAATATTTTATATTGTCTACATTGACTTTAAATGGGATTTCTTTTTCTATCTCTTGCTGTTGAGTTTCATTAGAGATGTACAGGAATGCTGAGGATTTATGTGGGTTTATTTTATATCCTGCAACTTTGCCAAATTTATTTATTGTCTCTAGTAGTTTTTTACTTGATTCTCTAGGATTCTCTAAGTATATCATCATATCATCTGCAAAGAGTGATAGCTTGGTCACTTCTTTACCTAATTTGATACCTTTGATTTCTTTTTCTTCTCTAATTGCTACTGCTAGGGTTTCTAGTACCAGATTGAATAAGAGGGATGATACTGGACACCCTTGTTTCACTTCTGATCTTATTGGAAAGTCTTCTAGTTTATCCCCATTGCATATAATACTTGCTGATGGTTTTAAATAGATGCTAGCAACTATTTTAAGGAAGACTCCATTTATTCCTATACTTTCTAGGGTTTTTAATAGGAATGGGAGTTGTACTTTGTCAAAAGCCTTTTCTGCATCTATTGACATGATCATGTGGTTCCTGCTAGTTTTATTGTAGATGTGCTCAAGTATATTGATGGTTTTCCTAATATTAAACCATCCTTGCATTCCTGGAATGAATCCTACCGGATCAGAGTGTATTATTTTTGTGATAAGTTGTTGGAGTCTTTTGGTTAATATTTTATTTAGAATTTTTGCATCTAAATTCTTCCTGATTTACATATTTGTGTCATAGAAAGAATTTGGTAGGACTCCTTCTTCACTAATTTACCCAAATAGATTGTAGAGTATTGGAATCAATTGTTCTTTAAATGTTTGATAGAATTCACTAGTGAAACCAACTGGAGATGGAAATTTTTTCCTAGGGAGTTCATTGATGGCTTATTGGATTTATTTTTCTGAGATGGGATTATTTATGTAATTCACTTCCTGTTCAGTTAATCTGGGCAACTTGTGATTTTGCAAATATTCATCCCTTTCGCTAAGATTGTCATATTTATATGCATACAATTGGGAAAATAATTCCTCACTATTTTTTTATTTCCTCTTCACTGGAGGTAGGTTCACCCTTTTTATTTTTGATACACATAATTTGGTTTTCTTCTTTCTTTTTTTATCATATTGACTAAGGGTCTATCAATTTTGTTGATTGTTTCATAAAACCAGATATTAGTTTTATTTATTAATTCAATAGTTTTTTTTATTTCAGTTTTAATAATTTCTCCTTTGGTTTTCAATATTTCCAATTTTTTACTAAATTGGGGATTTTCAATTTGATCTTTTTCTAGCTTTTTCAATTGCATGTCCAATTCATTGACCTCCCTTCTCTCTGCTTTAATTAAGTATGCACTCAGGGATATAAAACTTCCCCTGAGAACTGCCTTTAGTACATCCCACAAATTTTGGTATGTTGTTTCATTATTATCATGCTCTTGAATGAAATTATTGATTGTTTCTATAATTTCTTCTTTGACCCACCAATTTTTTAGGATTAAATTGTTTAATTTCCAATTAGTTTTTAGTCTATCTTTCCATGGCCCTTTATTGCATATAATTTTTATTGCATCATGATCTGAGAATGATGCGCTTAATATTTCTGCCTTTCTACAGTGGATTGTGAGGTTGTTATGCCCTAGTACATGGTCTATTTTTGAGTATGTACCATGCACTGCTGAGAAGAAAGTAAATTCCTTTTTATCTCCATTCAGTTTTCTCCAGAGATCCATCATATCTAGCCTCTCTAAGATTCTATTCACCTCCTTAACTTCTTTCTTGTTTATTTTGAGGTTAGATTTATCGAGTTCAGAGAGGGGAAGATTGAGGTCCCCCACTAGTATAGTTTTGCTTTGTATTTCTTCATCTAATCCCTTTAACTTCTCCTCTAGGAATTTATATGCTGTACCACTTGGTGAATATATATTAAGTAGTGATATTGCTTCATTTTCGATGGTGCCTTTTAGTAGGATATAATTTCCTTCCTTATCTCTTTTAATTAGATCTATTTTTGCTTTTGCTTTATCTGAAATAAGTATTGCAACGCCTGTTTTTTTTTTTTCTTTAGCTGAGGCATAATAAATTTTACTCCAACCTTTTACCTTTACCCTGTGGGTATCTCTTTGTTTCAAATGTGTTTTTTGTAGACAGCATATTATGGGATTATGGTTTTTAATCCATTCTGCTATCCACCTCTGTTTTATGGGAGAGTTCATCCCATTCACATTCAAAGTAATAATGACTATCTGTCTGTTCCCCTCCATCCTATTCCCTCCCCTCTTTATGTTTTTGTTTCTTCCTTCTCCCTTCCCCTCCTTGAAGTTTTCCCTTTTGACCACCCCCTCCCTCAGTGTTCCCACCCAGTGATCCCTCTTCTTAACCTACCCTCTCCCCTTACTACTGTTTCCCTCTCTTGTAATCCCCTCCTTTAGTCTCCTCTTTTTCACCCCCCTTACCCTTCTGCTTTCTATAGGACAAAATAATTTTTTATACTTAGAAGACTGAATTACTCCCTGTTTGATTCCAAACCAATGACAGTGAATTTCAAACATGGCTCTTCTCCCTCCCTCCTTTTCCTGTATTTAATGAATTTATGTGTCTATTCACATTAAAATCTTAAACTTCACTGATTTAAGTTGATCTCTCCTTAAACCAGAACCAGTGAAAATAGTGTTTAAATGGTGTTCCTATCCCCCTTTCTTTCCCCTCTCCTATAGTGTGTTTTAATGCCTCTTCAGATGGCATATTTCACCTTTTCCCACCTCATCCTTTCCTTTTTCCCATTACAGTCTCTTTGATCCCTTTAATAGTTTTTTTTTTTTTTTAGACATCAGGTCAGTGCATTCATAGCCACACCCTCTATCTAAGGATAACCCTTTTGAAGGTCATGATAATCATAAAGATTTTGAATATTGACAGTTAATAGCTCCACATATAGGGATGTGAACATTTTGCTCTTGTTGCATCCCAAGTAATGAGAGTGTGTTTGTGGGTATGGGTGTGTGCACTTATGCATGTATGAGTTTGTGTTTCTCTTGTTTACCTTTTTATGTCTTTCTTGAGTCTTGTAATTGTAGATCAAATTTTCCATTGAGCTCTGGCTTTTTCATCAGGAAAGTCTGGAAGTCTCTTATTTCATTAAACGTCCATCTTCTTTCCTGGAAGATTATGCTCTGTTTTGCTGGTTAGTTAATCCTTGGTTGTAGTCCTAGCTCCCTTGACTTATGAAATATCAAATTCCAGTCCCTCCGCTCTTTTAAGGTAGAAACTGCTAGGTCCTGTGTGATCCTAACTGTAGTTCCTCGATATTTGAATTGTTTCTTTTTGGCTGCTTGTAGAATTTTTTCTTTAATCTTTTAATTCTGGAATTTGGCTACTATATTTCTTGGAGTTTTCAGTTTGGGATCTCTCTTAGGAGTCCGGTGAATTTTGTCGATAGCTATTTTATCTTCTGATTCCAGGACCTCAGGACAGTTTTCTTTGACAATCTCTTGGATGATGCTGTCTAGACTGCTTTTTTCATCGTGGCTTTCTAGTAGACCAATAATTCTTAAGTTGTCTCTCCTGGATCTTTTCTCTAGGTCAGTTTTTTGCCAGTGAGATATTTTACATTTTCTTCCAACTTTTGATCGTTTTTTTTTTTTTTTATTGACTCCTGCTGCATCATAGAGTTCTGAGTTTCAGTTTGATTTTATCTAATTTTTATCAAATTAGATCTTCAGTTAGTTTTTGAAGTTCCTTTTTTAGGGAGGTATTTTCTCCAATTACTTCACTAATTTTACTTTTTAAAGATTTGTTTTCTTCACTGAGGCTTTTTTTCCAACTTGCTCACTTCTTCCCTGATTTGGTCTTTAAAATTTTTCTTAAGCTCCTCCAGGAATGCTAGTTGGGCTTGAGACCAGATCATGTTTCCTTCTGTGGTCTCAGGTGTGGGTAGAGAGTTTATATTGTCCTGTGTATTTAGTTGTTCTTCCCCTACATAGTAGGCCCGAATAGACTTTCTTGCCTTCCCCTTCTCCTTTTCAGCTTCCTTCCTTCCCATTGTGACTTCCTGTTTCTTAGTTTCTCAAGCTATGAGTTTGGGGCCTGATCCTTGACTTTGAATACCTCTGGGTGGCTAGTTTATGGCTAAGTCAGGGAAATCAGTGAGGAATCTAGATGTGTAGGTGGGGGTGAGTCTGACCACTTTAGATTTCTGCCTCTATACCCCTGGGCTATAAGTAGGCTATTGTTGGTGAGGTGAGGTGGGGCTTTTGCGACCCCACCCTCTCTTCTCTTCAGACTCCTGGCTGTCTGAGTTACACTCAGTCTTCTCGGAGACTCTCATGCCTGAGTCTATTTCCATTAACTTGGGATTTCAATCTGGGTGGGAGACTTATCTTTGGGATTTCTGCTTCATGAAGGAGGGATGGGAGGATCAGAGCACCTAGAATTTACTTTGCCATTCCAGCCCCTCTATTATACAGATGGGCCATTTCTAAACTTCCAGGTTGGGGACAGAATGTAGCCAGAGAAGCCACTCTCTCCACTGGGGGCCTGACTGTCCTACCTGGCTCCAATGATCCTTCCCCTCTGTGAGATGATTGTGATTTGTCCTTGGTAAGTCTGCAGGCTGGGAATTTTTCTCTCTGTGGTGTAGTCTGCTTGTCTGCTCTTAGGTCTGAGTTGTGCAGACCCCATACACTCTGCCCTTGACCTGTCTGGATACACTGGTCGAACACCTGGTCTGGACTCTGCCACGCTCTGTCTTCCAGTAGGGTCTGTCTCTCTGGAATCCACTCTGATTCACCCTTTGAGACGTAGTGACCGAGAAGCTCAGTGAGGTTACTGCTTCCTTTCTGCCATTTTGGCTCCACCCCCTGGCTTATTTATTTTTAAAATGAAATCTTTTTTGGAGAAAATCATTGCAAATATTTTGTAAGGAACTTATTTCCCTTGTAATTTTAACTATATTAAGCTTACATGTGATAGAGAGATAATAGATACACACATATCTATAAATGCATACATATACATCTGTAAACACACTCATATAATTGCTGATTTAATCTTCTGTGAGACTTCTTATTTTTTTCTTTTTTTTTTAGATTTCCTTTTTTTAATTAAACAAATGCTTTATTAACTTCTGTTTTACATCATTCATTTTAGCCAGATTTTGAATTACAATCATTTCCCCCCATTATTCACCTACCCAACCTCCCAGAATAGCAGTCCCACAAGATATCACTTCCTCCAATATGCTCTCTCCCATACGTTCTCCCATACCCCCTTCGACTTTTCCATTAGAGGAAGGTGAATCTTTGTGTCCCAATGCCTGCACATCTTATCTCCCAATTATAAGCAAAAGAGTATTAATAATAGTATTTATATATATTTGAAACATTTAATGTTAAGACCTCGACTTTCAGATACATTTCCTTCTTCCCTTGTCACCCATTACCTCTGGGGAGATAAGTAATTCAGTATATGTTGTACATGTCTAGCTATACAAAACATTATCATAGTAGATATATTGTACAAGTCGGCTTACAATTCCCTCCCACTCATCCCACCCCCCACCTGGTCAATTCCCCACATGATCCTTTCCCTCTTCTATAGTGGGTACTTCCAACCACCCCTCCCCCCAAGGATGCCCTCCCATCCATCTTCCCTCCTCTCATCCCCCTTCCCCCTATTCAGCTGCAGGTTGAGATATACCATTTAGCATGTATGTCATTCTCTCCCTGAATCAAATTCAATGAGAACATGGTTTTGCCTTTTTGCCTTCCTATTCTTCCCCCCCTTACAACCACTTCCCCTTGCTTCTTCTACATGATATAGTTTACCCTACCCTGTCTTTCCCCATCTCCTCTTGCCACTTTCCTCTCTCACCTCATAATTTCATCCCTTGAGTATTCTCCCTTCCCAACAAATTCAACGTATGCCCTCTATCCATATATAACTGTAACCATCTATACACACATTCACATATGTACTCATATGACCACATACCCTTCTTCCATTATTTTCATAGTGAGAAAGATATCATCAGTCACCGTTATTGCTTTTCCATATAGGAATGTAAATAGTTCAATTTTGATAAGTTCCTTTTGATTTCTTTTCCCTGATTACCTTCTCAGGCAACTATTCCTTCTTGTGTCTGGATGTCAAATTTTCTATTTAATACTTTTTTTTCCTCAGGAATGCTTGAAAGTCCTCTCTTCCACTGAATGACCATATTTTCCCCTGAAACAAAATACTCCGTTTTGCTGGGTAGGTGACCTTTGGGTTCATTCCCAGTTCTTTTGCCCTCTGGCATATCATATTCCATGCCCTTCGATCCCTCATTGTAGAAGCTGCCAGGTCCTGGGCTATTCTGATTGTGTTTCCACAATATTGAAATTGTTTCTTCCTGGCTGCTTGTAGTATTTTCTCCTTGATCTGGGGATTCTGGAACCTGGCTATAATATTCCTGGGACTTTTCTTTTTGGGATCTTTTTCAGGAGGTGATTGGTGGATTCTTTCAACCTCTATTTTGCCCTCTGGATCTAGAATATCAGGGCAGTTTTCCTTGAGAATTTCTTGAAGGGTGGTTTCTAGGTTCTTTCTTTGGTCATGGCTTTCAGGTAGTCCAAAAATTTTTAAATTGTCTCTCCTGGATATATTTTCCAGGTCAGTGGTTTTTCCCATCAGATATTTCACATTGCCTTCTAATCTTTCATTTGTTTGGATCTGCTTAACAGCATCTTGATTTCTCATAAAGTCATTAGCTTCCATTTGTTCCAGTCTAACTCTGAAGGAATGGATCTCCTCAGTGAACTTTTGAGATTCTTTTTTCCATCTGGCAAATTCGACTTTTTAAGGCTGTCTTCTCCTCATTGCCTTTTTGGGCCTCATTTGCCATTTGAGTTAGTCTATTTTTTTAGGTGTTGTTTTCCTCAGTCAGGCTGTGGACCCTCATTTCATACTTTTCCTGTATCCTTCTCATTTCTCTTTCCAATTTTTCCTCCACTTCTCTTATTTAATTTTTATAGTCCTTCTTAAGGCCTGCAACCTGCTCATGTTTTCCCCTGGGGCTTTTGGAGCAGGACTTCTGACCTCACAGTCCTTGTCCAGCTGTATGCCCCCAAAATAGGAGTCTAGGGTTGCATTTTTCTGTTTCCTTTGCCTTGGCATGTTGCCACTTAATTACTTGACTTTTGGGCTTGTTGCCACACTATGGCTTTAAGGCCAGCTAGAGGAATTTTCGTCCCGAATGTTTGGGGGGCACCTTCCGTTTTGGCAAGCTGGAAACCCACCCATGAATTCCACCCTAGACCACAATCCAGATCCAGGGAGGTTAAAGCAAGAGCGATTACCCCCCAAGACTGATCGCTGTATCTCCCTATGGTTCAGCAGGCCAGGAGCTAGAACTGTGTCTGAAAACTACAAAATGGTGTGCCTCCTCAGTGGCCTCTAGCCCCCAGGGGAGGAAGCTGAAGCATTCCCCAAATACAGGTCCCAAAATCCATAGGACACTAACCTCTTACTTTGTCCTAGGCATGTCTATGTTGATGATTCTGGTTTCGCCTCAGCTAATGGTGTTCTGGGGTTCCTCCAGCCGGCTGTTGGCCCTGGTGACCTGGGGCTAAAACCTCTGCTCACGGGGACCTCAGCTCCGGCTCAGCTCGGCTTCCCGCACTCTGCACTCTGCGCACTGCCGGCTCCCAGACCGCTGGGCTGATCATTCCTGCAGGGCTGCTGGGCTGTCCTCAGTGGGAGGTTAGCATCTCTCTGTCGTTCTGTGGGTGCTGGGGCTCCAGAAGTTGTTCAGAGTCCCCCTTTACATAGTTTGGGGGGAATCTGGGGGCAGAGTGGCTTGGATGAGCTGTTTCTACTCCGCCATCTTGGCTCATGCCCCCCTTTTTTTCTCTTTTTGAGGCCAATTGGGATTAAGTAAGTTGCTTAAGGTTACATGGCTAGGTTTTTGTTTGTGTGGGTTAAGTGTCTGAGACCAGATCCGAACTCAGGTCCTTCTGACACTAGGGCCTGGGCTCTACTCATTGCGCCACCTAGCCACCCAATTCTTCTTATTCGTTGATTCATCTTGAACAGTTCTCTTATGCAAACATCTGAAAAGTAATTTTTTTACTTATTTCTTCAATTTTTATGACATTATATTTCTGAAATTTGTTCTCTTCTAAAGGCCACGTTGATTTTGCAATGTAAGTATTGGTATTATACATAGTGTGTGACAAATTGCTTTTTATTTTTTTTTTCTAGCAGGTTTTGTAAAAAAAAAAAAGTGAGTTATTAGACTAATAGCTGTGGTCTTTGGCTTTCTCCAGCAATAATCTATTGAATTTACTTTCTACTATATGCTGTACATATAATCTCTTCCACTTATCATACTTTTAATTTTTGAACCAGTGCCAACTCATTAGAAGATCAATGCTTTGTAGTTTAATTTTAGATCTGCTCCTGCCAAGAACCTTTTGTTTTTTACTATTTCCTTTGAGATTACTGAGCCATTATTCCTTCAGATGGTTTTTTTGAAATAATTTTTCTAATTCAAAAGTTATCTTTTAGTAGTCTTATTGCTATACATGGAAACTATAATTCATTAAATAGCACTGACATATTTATTATATTGAGTCAACTTACCATGAGCAATTAATATTTTCCCAATATCTTGATCTTTTTATTTAATAGTTAAGGAATGTTATTCCCATGAGTCTCTGCAGGTAGACTATCATTAATTGTATATAGTCTATCTAAAGTTATTTTAAAATGAATTTACCACCTATTTGTTCCTTTTGGGTTTTGTTGAAAATGCTGAGAATTTATGAGGATGTATTTCACATCCTACAACTTTGCTGAATTTATTTATAATTTTATTTAATTTTCATTTTATTTTGTAGGGTTCTCTAAATAAACCTTTATATCATCTGCAAAAACTGATGATTTTCTTCTTTTTTCTATATCGTTTTCTTCAATTTATTTTTTATTAATATAAGTAGCACATGCCATTATGTCAAAATTAGGTTTGAAAATAGACATCCCTGCTTTTAAAGTAGCTGGTGGTTCATTCTAGAAGGCATTTGTATTTGGGAATATTTGCATTAAATTAGTATGATTTTTACATATGTGTGCAAACATGTGTAAAGGGATCTTTTGTTACCAAGATACTAGGGGATTATGTCACTCACCCATGTGTCTGAAACAGCCCACGTCCTTAGCTGGGACTAAAAGAGAGAGAGAGAGAGTTCTAATGTTGCTGTATAATTTTTTTTTCTTGATTGCTCATGTTTCCACTCTACTTCTTGAGTGTGAAATTTGTTGAGCCCTGTTCACCTCTCCCGTGGGTAGAGGGGGAAGTCTGGTATGAGCATTTGTATTTTGTCCCATCTCTGCTGCTTTTACAGCTCGATAAAATTTTGGTGCTTCCAGTCAAATGATTTGGGAAGAGTTATGTTCCCTTTCCCCTGGTCTGCAAATTCCTCAGCCACATTGGCTCTGCTGGCTTATATGTGGTTAGGTTTCCATAGACTGCTGCTGTAATTGGTCACAGCTCATTAAGATTTACCACAAATTCAGTGACTGAAGTTTTGACTCCCCTTTGTTTTTGGTCCCTTACCTCCAGGTCTCCCTCATCCACTCTGGGCTTACATGCATGTCTGAAGGTTAGAACTGAGTTCTAGCTCGATTCTTAGACTCATACCCACACAGCAATCATTCTAATTATTCATTGTTCCTCAAACTGTTAAGGGATCTTGCTCCCTCAAGCCCTTTACCAGTATTTCCCACACTGAAACTCTGACTTTAACTGGGTTATGGGCAACAAAGTTTTTAGATGACACCTGTTTCTACTCCCAATCCTAGTACAAGTGTTCCATAGGATCTCTTTGTGTGCAGGGGCTCAGTTCCATTACTATCCTTGGATTCTGGACTGTTCCCATTGCTGGTGTGGCTACCACAAACCATGATGACTGTTGTGTAATTGTTGCTGTTGCCATTACAGTGCATTCCTGATAAGAATGCAGACCCAGGATCAGAACACCTCTCTATGTGTTTTCCTACATTGACCCAAGTTGTAAAAATGACTCACTGTAAGCTTTTATTCATTTTCCCAATCAGCATGTAGTCTTTCACTTTTTATAGGTTATTGTAGGGGACAATGTGAAGAACTTAAGGCGCAATTTGGTGGTTCTCACTGTGCCATTTAACCCTACCTTTCCATTAATTTTTCTGTCTAGGTCCGAATACATGAATAAAGGAAGACTCTGAAGAGCAAATCTTTGGCAAATTTGTATTACACTATACCTTGCTTTCATTGGTGATACAGACAAGTTAACCTTGATACACATATTGGATGAAAGTTTAGCATAATTGGCTAGTCAGTGACAAGCTCTCAGTCAAGACATTCTTCCATTGTGTGCATAACCACTGAAAACTCCAAACTTCAGTGACAAGTAGTGTTTATCAATTGTCTAGTTCTCACTGAAGTTTGTGGTTTTCAAGGGTTGTTCCCACATGTGTATTGATCAGACGCAACTCAGGTAAAGAACTTTCAGAACTCAAAAAATGGGCAATGACTGACCATTTCAAAACTTTGTCTGGGATATTTTGAGGGCACTGACACCTTCCAGGATCCCATTCTGTGATTTTAGAATAGCATAACACTCAAAAATACAAGAATACAATAGCAGAAGAAGCCCAAACTTTTTTTCTTGAGAAGTGTATGGACCCTTGGCATCTGAAGTCAGAAAAAAGGCTGTAAGAATAAAAAAAAAAAGAAAGCCCACTTCAAAACATCAATCATGTTCATGGGGGCACTCAAAACATAAACTGAGAAGAGACTGACTCCAAAATGTCTAAAAGTAAATCTTCAAAGAAAAACAGATTAGGCACAAGATTAACCAATATTCTCAAAAGAGTTAACGTATGAGCTTAATTTATTTTTAAAGGAATTGAAAGTGATGGAATAAAATAGGAGAAAAGACATGTGATAGATAGGAGAAAGAACTAGAAATAAAAGAGCTACAAAATTTTTCTTACACAATTCATAAACTCTCAGAAGATAAAAATGAGCCACAGAATAATAAATGACTTTAGGAAATACATGAGAGGCTAAAAACAGTCTAAATAAAATAAAAGAAAAAGTACTACAAATTGTCAGGAAGAAATAAGTCAAATACTGAGAAGCCATAGTCAGGATGACACATGATTTATCAGCCAGTTAGAATGACATGGAGAGCTAAGAATACTATAATACAGAAGGTAAAAGATATAAGCTTATGGGGCAGCTAGGTGGTCCAATGAATAGAGCACCAGCCCTGGACTCAGGAAGACCTGAGTTCAAATCTGAGCTCAGACACTTAGCATAAAAACTAGCTGTGTGACTTTGGGCAAGTGACTTAACCCTAATTGCCCTGTAAGAAGCAAAATAAAATGATATTTTAAAAAGACCCCACATTTCTTCTGAAAAAAAAAAAGATATAAGGTTACAACACAGAATATGCTACCTAACAAAACTGATAATACTGGAGTGGAGGTGGGGGAGGAATGACCTATAATCCTAATGAAAAGATCAGAGCAGAATAGAAATTTGCAATCCAAACACCAAAGAACAAGATATAAAAGGTAAACATTAGTAATCAATAATAAAGAACTAAATAAAATTTAATTGTTTATATTTTAATATAGGGAAAGAATGCAAATATCCTCTCAGAACTTTGAATTATCAGGGACCATAGAGGAAGTGGAATCAGTGAACATGGTAGTGGTTCTGTTATGTTTTGATCGTTTTAAAAGAAGAATGTAAAGGAAAGGGAAAAGGAACACTTTAGGAGGGAAAGGGGGAGAAAAAGATGGGGAAAATCATATTTATAGCACATAATTAGAGTAAGCAAGTAGATATATGAAAGAAAAGGGAGGAAGAGGTAGAGAGGACAGATAACACTTGGATTTCACTTTCATCTTAGCTGATCAAAGAAGAGAAGAATATAGAAATATACCATTTGATTACAAAAATATACTTCACAGGGAAACAGAAGGGAAAGGAAAGAGAGGGGAAAGAGGGAAGATAGCCAAAGGGAGGAATGAATTTTAAGTAATACAAAATGTATAAAGGACTTAAAAGAAAAGGAAGAACTTGTAAAACATGCTACCATCTCTGTGCAGAGAAGTGACAATCCCAGAGTTCAGATTGTAATTGGTTTTGGACATAATTGATGAAAACATTTATTTTTTTTTCTTGACTATGCATGATTGTAATTGAGTTTTTTTTTTGTTTGTTTTTCATTTCTAAATTGGGGTGAGTAGAAGCACACAGGTAGGAGAGAAAGAAAAGAGCTTTATGCATCAAAAAATATTTTTGACCCAACTATACCACTGTTAGGTGTCTACCAAAAAGGGATCATAAAAGAGGAAAAAATTATATATTTACATTAGGTATTTATAGTTGTTCTTTCTGTGACAAATAACTAGAAACTAAGGGGAAAACCATCAAAAGCGAAATGATGAAACAATTGTGTTAAATGATTGTTATGGAAAACTCTTATGGTATAAGAAATAAGAAAAACATTGATTTCAAAGAAACATGGAATAATTTTCATTGATAAAATTTATTAAAGTTGAGGTGAGCAAAGCAAGAAGGATTAGTTGTAGAATAATATCAAGATCATAAAAATGAATAATTTTGAAGAAATTTGAACCATTAAAGAATGAAAAAAGCAGATATAAGATAATATTTCACACAATAACAGCAACACTCAAACAACACTGGAAGGTAGAAGAATTTGGATACACACAATGATCATCCAGGTTTCTAGATAACTTCACAAGAGAGGTGATTCATTCAGGAAAGGTGTTTTTATTTTTGTTCTTGTTTTCTTTTATTTGGGTATGTGAGTGTAGATTTCCAATGGCGAAATTTGCCTAACTATGCATGTTTGTTATAAAGATATTTTTCTTTTTCTTTTGATTTAAGAGAAAGAAGAAAAAATATGTTAATTAAAAATTTTAATTAAAAGAAGAAAACACTGAATACATATGTTGGCTGTGTAGCAAGATATTTAATCTAGTAAATGCCCCTAGACATTTCTCTAAAACTAGATGTTACAGAGAAGTTACTTTACTGCATTGGTATGTGGAATTTCCCCATGGCATGGTGGGGTGAGGCAGTAGGGTGGGAAAAGGCTCCTTTTACTCATTAAGTCAAAGTTGGAACCCCTCTACTTCCACCCACCCAAACAACAACAGTAGCAGCAATACACTTATAAATCCAAACTTTGACCAAATGAATGATGTTTGAAGGACATTTTGATAATCTGCATTCTCAATGATTATACTGCAGCATAAGAATATACCATTTTGTATATCTTTTTTATATTTTTAATTATATCATAAATATTACATGATTTTTAAAACTAGAGATTACACTAGGGTACTGCATAGACTTATGCAAGGGGTTTGTTTTACTTTAAATGTTTCACTTCATCCTTCTGCCTCAAGATCTAATTCAAATTATTGTGAATGTGTGGGATCTCACTTAATGAATTGTGTGCATGTGGATAAGGAATGTGGATTTTAGAATTTCCATGTGTGCTTTCTCTCCTGTTCTTTTCCCTATTCTAAAGAAATACATATATTTTAGGGGAAAAAAAAACTGGGAACTAAGCTTGCTATTTTGCTATTTGATAAACAGCATGAAGAGAAACTCTTTGGAGTGGCATGGAGTTTTATGTCAAGCAAACAAAAATGATACTAACTTCTCTTCGTGGCTAGAAACACCTCTTTTAAAACGTCCCTGGTGTTGTTCTTATGCTTTGAAAACTCTCCCAGTCAGACTGTTTGAAGTAGATTGGGCACTCTGACAGCTGGGTATATCTAATGTCATTTATCTCAGGAAAAAGCTTAAAATTGTTTCAAACAACCTTTGATGAACAGCAAATTTATCTACTAATATTCCTATTATCTGATTGATGTTCAAGAGTTTTGCAGGAAGAATTTTACACTGATGGCAAAGCTAGTTTTGTTTTAAGTAGGAAATAGAGTCAACTAGAAACAAATCAAGTCAATTATATTGAGTCATTTACATTACAAATGAATCTTCATAACATAAAATGATCTTTGACTAAATGTGGTATAACATTTGTATTTTGCACAAGTTTTCACGAAAAATTTCCAAGTAAATAATACAGGTGAAGAGCAAAGGGTAATATATTCCAAGCCACTGAACAAGAATACTGACTGACTTCTAGTTTGAGAGAGAAATAGTTTGCCTGTTACTACAAATATTCTTCAAAAAGCTATTGCTATTCTGTGCCCAGATGCAATGCATGCTAAATTGACTGGCATACCTTGGCTATTAAACACTCACATGACAATTTGTTATCCCTTGTCTCATTTGAATGCACAATTATGCATATTTTTGAGATTTAAATGGGATTTCATAAAAGTCACTGCATATGAGGAAAGTGTTAGGACTCAATTCCAATTCTAGAAGAGTTACTATTTGAATAGATGCTCTGTATTTATCATTTAAGTTATCAATGCTTAAATCTTCTCATCTTTAAAATTATCCATAAGCTGTGGGTACAATGTCATTAAAATTGTCTGGTAGCTATCACCTCCTCTGTTTGTTTGTTGTTCTTTTGTTTTTGCAGGGCAATTGGAGTAAAGTGACTTGCCCAAAGTAACAAGTCACTAGTAAGTGTGTTAAGTGCCTGAGGCCTGATTTGAACTCAAGTCCTCCTGACTCCAGGGCACGTGCTCTATTCACTGTGCCACCTAGCCATCCCCTATCACCTACTCTTGGAGTCAAAGGGACCTGGATTCAGAGTCCAAGTTTGTAAATTATTAGCTGTGTGACATCTGGCATTTCATTAAGTCATTCTGAGTTATATATATTTCAGGTAAGAAATGAAGGGGTTAGATTCAGTAATTTCTAAGTCCTCTTCAAATTCTAAACTACAAGAGGTATGTGATTCTAGTAACCTTGGTAATCTATCCATAATGCATTCACACTCTCAGACATGAATGGGGAAAAAAAGAAAACCTTCTCTCTAAACAGAACTAATTTACTCCAAGAGAGGTATGGAATCAAGCTCAAGTTCCTATATTTCGAATTCCTAAAATGGTAGTTATTTTAACGAGCTTGGTTGTCTGCTCCCCTTCCCCTCCTCCTCCCCACCCCCTGCCCCAAGCAATCTCAAATTCTTCTTTGGCTATAGTTCATTAGAAATCATGAAGTGGGTGTACTGAGAGGAGCTGCCTCACTGAGAAGTAGCAACTGACAGAGAGATAGGAGACAAAATAATCAGGAACAACTAGAAAAACACAAGAGAGGGGCAAAATTCAGTGAGAGGGCTATACTTCAGTTTCCCTGAGGAACTTGCCATATGGCATTAAGTAAAGCACAAAAACTGAGCATAGGATTTTGAACTAGAAAAAGTCTTAGAAATCATCAAGTTTGCACTCCTCATTGTACAAAAGAAGAAACTGAGGACCAGAATGATTATTGAACTTATCCTAGGTCACAAAGAGAGTAAAGTAACAAACCAGGATATTAAACAAACTTCTCTGACATCAGATCTAGTCTTCCTTCCACAACACATGTTCTTATTTACAATTATGATAAAATCATGAAAAAGTGTTGGATTTTATTCAGTGTAATATATTTAATAAGACACGTTCAAGATGCAACATACATTTAAATAAAACATATAAAAATATACTTAAATATTCAAGACATTTAATGAAGAAGAGGAAGTTCACTTAAGTTAGGAATTTTTTTTCTTTTTTTATTTAATTTATTTATTAGTTTAGTTTCAGTTAACAAGATTCAGTTCCATAGTTCCTTGATTTTCAAATTTCCTTTACTTCCCTCCCTCCTTCACCCACGACAGCATATAGTCCAGTATAGGATCTTCAAATGCATTCATATTAGACATTATTCCAATTACGAAGGCAAATTGTACTAGGTGGGATGAAAGATGGTAAGGAAGAAATAAAGCAAAACAATGAAAAGAACAAGATCATTTAGTTTGCTTCCATCAGGATTCAGGCTCAGTTCTTTCTAGTTATATCTCTGGATGGCGCATTTCTCACTTTCTTGAGTCTTTCGGGATTAACTTATATCACTGCATTACTGAAAAGAAACCAGTCTGTCATAGTTGGTCATCACAGATATGGTATGTCTGTGATTGTAGACAAATTTCTTCTGATTCTACTGTTCTCGCTCAGCATCGGTTTGTATAAGTCTCTCCAGGTAATTATGAAATCCGTCACCTCCTTCTTTCTTATAGCACAATAATATTCAATTACATTCATATAACACATCTTGTTTAGCCATTCCCCAATTAATGGGCACCCCTTTAGTTTCCAATTCTTTGCAACCACAAAAAGGGCTTCTAAAATATTTTGTACATATGGGTCATCCTCCCACTTCTATGATCTCTTTGGGATATAACCATAGAAGTGGTATGGGTGGGTCAAAGGGTATGAAATTATTTACAATCCTTTGGGCATAATTCCATATTGCTCTCCAGAATGGTTGGATAAGTTCACAACTCCACCAGCAATGTATTAGTGTTCCAATTTGTCCACATCCTCTCCAGCATTTGTCGCTTTCTTGTTTTGTCATCTTAGCCAATCTGACTGGAGGGATGTGGCATCTTAGAGTTGTTTTGATTTGCATTTCTCTAATTAATAGTGATTTAGAGCATTTCTTCATATGCTTATAGATATCTTCAATGTCTTTCATTGAAAACTTCCTGTTCATACCCTTTCACCATTTATCATATTGGGAAATGACTTGTATTCATATAGATTTGGCTCAATTCTCTATAAATTTTAGAAATGAGTCCTTTATCAGAGACACAAGTTGTAAAAATTCTTTTGCAATTTCCCACCTCCCTCTTGATCTTGGATGCATTGGCTTTCTTTCTACAGAAGCTTTTCAATTTAATGTAATCAAAACTATCCATTTTGCATTTTAGAATGCTCTCTAATTCTTGTTTGGTCCTAAAATCTTCCCCTCTCCACAGATCTGTCAGGTAAACCATTCCTTGCTTTCCCAAATTGCTTACAGTATAATCTTTTACACCTAGATCATGCACCCATTTAGACTTGATTTTGGTATATGCTGTTAGATAATGGTCTATGCCCACTTTCTGCCATACTGTATTCCAGTTTTCCCAGCAGTTTTTGTCAAATAGCGCATTGTTATGCCAAAAACTGGGGTATTTGGGTTTATCAAACAATAGATTACTATATTCATTAACTGCTGGGTCTCCTGCACCTAATCTATTCCATTGACCCACTATTCTACACCTCTGCCAGTACCAAGCAGTTTTGATGACTGCTGCTGTATAATACAGATTAAGATCTGGCATAGCTAGTCTACCTTCCCTAGCGTTTCATTTCATTAATTCCCTTGATATTCTAGACCATTTGTTTTTCCAAATAAATTTTGTTATTATTTTGTCTAACTCTAGAAAGTAGTTTTTTTGGCAAATTGATTGGTATGGCACTAAATATATAGTTTAGTTTGGGTAAAATTGTCATTTTTATTATATTAGCTGACCCAGCTACAAACAATTGATATTTTTCCAACTATTTAGATCTGCTTTTATTTCTGTGAGAAGTGTTTTGTAGTTGTGATCATAGAGATTCTGGGTTTGCTTTGGCAAGTAGATTCCCAAATATTCTATATTGTCTACATTGACTTTAAATGGGATTTCTTTTTCTATCTCTTGCTTTTGAGTTTCATTAGAGATGTACAGGAATGCGGAGGATTTATGTTGGTTCATTTTATATCCTGCAACTTTGCCAAATTTATTTATTGTCTCTAGTTCTTTTTTACTTGATTCTCTAGGATTCTCTAAATATATCATCATATCATCTGCAAAGAGTGGTAGCTTAGTCAGTTCTTTACCTAATTTGTTTCCTTTGATTTCTTTTTCTTCTCTCATTGCTACTGCTAGTGTTTCTTGTACCAGATTGAATAAGAGGGGTGATAGTGGACATGCTTGTTTCACTCCTGATCTTATTGGAAAGGCTTCTAGTTCATCCCCATTGCATATGATACTTGCTGATGGTTTTAAATAGATGCTAGCAACTATTTTAAGGAAGGCTCCATTTATTCCTATACTTTCTAGTGTTTTTAATAGGAATGGGTGTTGTACTTTGTCAAAAGCCTTTTCTGCATCTATTGAGATTATCATGTGGTTTCTGCTAGTTTTATTGTAGATGTGCTCAAGTATACTAATGGTTTTCCTAATATTAAACCATTCTTGCATTCCTGGAATGAATCCTAGCTGATCAGAGTGTATTATTTTTGTGATAAGTTGTTGGAGTCTTTTGGTTAATATTTTATTTAGAATTTTTGCATCTAAATTCAGGAGGGAAATTGGTCTATAATTTTCTTTCTCTGTTTTATCTCTTCCTGATTTAGGAATCAGTACCATATTTCTGTCATAGAAAGAGTTTGGTAGGACTCATTCTTCACTAATTTTCCCAAAAAGTTTGTAGAGTATTGGAATCAATTGTTCTTTAAATGTTTGACAGAATGCACTAGTAAACTCATCTGGTCCTGGAGATTTTTTCCTTGGGAGTTCATTGATGGCTTGTTTGATTTCTTTTTCTGAGATGGGATTATTTAGGTAATTTACTTCCTCGTCAGTTAATCTGGCCAATTTGTGATTTTGCAAATATTCATCCATTTCACTAAGATTGTCATATTTATGTGCATACAATTGGGAAAAATAATTCCTCATTATTTTTTTTTTGATTTCCTCTTCATTGGAGCTAGATTCACCCTTTTTATTTTTGATACTCATAATTTGGTTTTCTTCTTTCTTTTTTTATCATATTGCCTAAGGGTCTATCAATTTTGTTGATTTTTTCATAACACCAGCTCTTAGTTTTATTTATTAATTCAATGGTTTTCTTAATTTCAAATTTATTAATCTCACCTTTGGTTTTCAACATTTCTAATTTTTTACTAAATTGGGGATTTTCAATTTGATCTTTTTCTAGCTTTTTCAATTGCATGTCCAATTCTTTGACCTCCCTTCTCTCTGCTTTAATTAAGTATGCACTCAGGGATATAAAACTTCCCCTGAGAACTGCCTTTAGTACATCCCACAAATTTTGGTATGTTGTTTCATTATTATCATGCTCTTGAATGAAATTATTGATTGTTTCTATAATTTCTTCTTTGACCCACCAATTTTTTAGGATTAAATTGTTTAATTTCCAATTAGTTTTTAGTCTATCTTTCCATGGCCCTTTATTGCATATAATTTTTATTGCATCATGATCTGAGAATGATGCGCTTAATATTTCTGCCTTTCTACAGTGGATTGTGAGGTTGTTATGCCCTAGTACATGGTTGATTTTTGAGTAAGTACCATGCACTGCTGAGAAGAAAGTGAATTCCTTTTTATCCCCATTCAGTTTTCTCCAGAGATCCATCATATCTAGTCTCTCTAAGATTCTGTTCACCTCCTTAACTTCTTTCTTGTTTATTTTGAGGTTAGATTTATCGAGTTCAGAGAGGAGAAGATTAAGGTCCCCCACTAATATAGTTTTGCTATCTATTTCTTCCTCTAATCCCTTTAACTTCTCCTCTAGGAATTTAGATGCTATACCACTTGGTGAATATATATTAAGTAGTGATATTGCTTCATTTTCGATGGTGCCTTTCAGTAGGATATAGTTTCCTTCCTTATCTCTTTTAATTAGATCTATTTATGCTTTTGCTCTATCTGAGATATGTATTGCTACCCCTGCTTTTTTTACTTTAGCTGAGGCATAATAAATTTTACTCCAACCTTTTACCTTTACCCTGTGGGTATCTCTTTGTTTCAAATGTGTTTTTTGTAGACAGCATATTATGGGATTATGGTTTTTAATCCATTCTGCTATCCACCTCTGTTTTATGGGAGAGTTCATCCCATTCACATTCAAAGTAATAATGACTATCTGTCTGTTCCCCTCCATCCTATTCCCTCCCCTCTTTATGTTTTTGTTTCTTCCTTCTCCCTCCCCCTCCTTGAAGTTTTCCCTTTTGACCACCCCCTCCCTCAGTGTTCCCACCCAGTGATCGCTCTTCTTAACCTACCCTCTCCCCTTACTACTGTTTCCCTCCCTTATACCCCCCCCTTTAGTCTCCTCTTTTTCACCCCCCCTTACCCTTCTGCTTTCTATAGGATGAAATAAGTTTTTATACTTATTAGAGTGAATTACTCCCTATTTGATTCCAAACCAGTGAGAGTGAATTTCAAACATTGCTCCTCTCCCTCCCTCCTTTTCCTGTATTTAATGAATTTATGTGTCTATTCACATTAAAATCTTAAACGTCATTGATTTAATTTGATCCCTCTTTGAACCAGAACCAGTGAGAATAGTGTTTAAATGATGTTGCTCTCCCTCTTTCTTTCCTCTCTTCTATATTGTGTTTTAATGTCTCTTCAGATGGCATATTTTACCTTTTCCTATCTCATCCTTTCCTTTTTCCCATTACAGTCTCTTTGATCCCCTTAATAGTTTTGTTTTTTTTTTTTTGACATCAGGTTAGTGCATTCATAGCCACACCCTCTATCTAAGTATAACCCTTTTGAAGGTCATGATAATCATAAAGATTTTGAATATTGACAGTTATCAGCTCCACATATAGGGATGTGAACATTTTGCTCTTGTTGCATCCCAAGTAATGAGCGTGTGTTTGTGGGTGTGGGTGTGTGCACTTATGCACGTGTGACTCTGTGTTTCTCTTGTTTACCTTTTTATGTCTTTCTTGAATCTTGTAATTGTAGATCAAATTTCCCATTGCGCTCTGGCTTTTTCATCAGGAAAGTCTGGAAGTCTCTTATTTCATTAAACGTCCATCTTCTTGCCTGGAAGATTATGCTCTGTTTTGCTGGTTAGTTAATCCTTGGTTGTAGTCCTAGCTCCCTTGACTTATGAAATATCAAATTCCAGTCCCTCCGCTCTTTTAAGGTAGAAGCTGCTAGGTCCTGTGTCATCCTAACTGTAGTTCCTCGATATTTGAATTGTTTCTTTTTGGCTACTTGTAGAATTTTTTCTTTAATCTTGTAATTCTGGAATTTGGCTACTATATTTCTTGGAGTTTTCAGTTTGGGATCTCTTTCAGGAGGAGTCCAGTGAATTCTGTCGATAGCTATTTTATCTTCTGATTCCAGGACCTCAGGATAGTTTTCTTTAACAATCTCTTGGAGGATGTTGTCTAGTCTCCTTTTTTCATCATGGCTTTCTGGTAGACCAATAATTCTTAAATTGTCTCTCCTGGATCTTTTCTCTAGGTCAGTTATTTTTCCAGTGAGATATTTTACATTTTCTTCCAATTTTTTGATCGTCTTGTTTTGTTTGATTGAATCTTGCTGCATCATAGAGTTCTGAGCTTCAATTTGATTGTTTCTAATTTTTATCGAATTATGGTCTTCAGTTAGTTTTTGAAGTTCCTTTTTTAGGGAGGTATTTTCTCCAATTACTTCACTGAGAGGTTTTTCCAAGTTGGTCACTGCCTCCCTGATTTGGTCTTTAAAATTTTCCGTAAGCTCCTCCAGGAATGCTAGTTGGGCTTGAGACCAGATCATGTTTCCTTCTGTGGTCTCAGGTGTGGATAGAGTGACTATAGTGTCTTGTGTATGTTGTTGTTCTTGCCCTGCATAGTATGTTCAAATAGACTTTCTTGCCTTCCCATTGTGACTTCCTGTTTCTTAGTTTCTCAGGCTATGAGGTTAGGGCCTGATCCTTCACTTTGAATACCTCTGGGTGGCTAGTTTATGGCTAAGTCAGGGAAGTCAATGCGGCATGTAGATGAGTAGGTGTGGGTGTGTCTGACCACTTCAGATTTCTGCCTCTATACCCCTGGGCTATAAGTAGGCTTTTATTGGTGAGGTGAGGTGGGGCTTGTTGGGACCCCACCCTCTCTTCTCTTCAGACTCCTGGCTGTCTCAGTTACACCCCTTCTTGGAGACTCTCAAGCCTGGGGCTATTTCCATTAACTTGGGATTTCAATCTGGGTGAGAGACTTATTTTTGGGTTTTCTGCTTCATGAAGGAGGGATGGGAGGATCAGAGCAGCTAGAATTTACTTTGCCATTCCAGCCCCTGTATTATACAGGCAGCCGGTTTCTAAACTTCCAGGCTGGGGGCTGAATGCAGCCAGAAAAGCCGCTCTTTCCACCCAGGGCCCAACTGTCCTACCTGGCTCCAGTGATCCTACCCGTCCGAGAGGTGACTGTGATTCATCCTTGGTAAGTCTGCAGGCTGGGGCTTTTGCTCTCTCTGGTGTAATCTGCTTGTCTGCTCTTCAGTCTGGGCTGTGCAGACCCCACTGGCTCTGCTCTTGACCAGTCCGGACACACTGGGCAACCTCCTGGGCTGTACTCTGCCACACTTCGTCTTCCAGTGGGCTCTGTCACTCCAGATTCCCCTCAGATTCACCCTTTGAGCCTTAGTGACAGAGGAGCTCAGTGAGTTTACTGCTTCCTTTCCTCCATCTAAGTTAGGAATTTTAACAGAGTAATTCCTTCCCTTATTTCTATACTTTAATTAATCAAACATTAACAATTAATTTCTATTTTTTTTTCCAGATGGGTGAGGCAAGGCAATTGAGGTTAAGTGACTTGCCCAATATCACACAGCTAGCAAGTTTCAAGTGTCTGAAGATGGATTTGAATGCAGGCTCTCTGGACTCCACAACCAAAGCTCTATTCACTGTGCCACCTAGATGCCCATACAATTAATTTCTTAATTTGTTCAGAGTACTATTAAGCTCTAAATGAGCTTAAAAAGTAAAGGAAAAACACCACCTCTGGTCTCAAGGAGTATGTTGTCTATTTTTTTTTCTTTGTCAACATAATATTGTATAAATATCAATGAATTTATGTTATAATTGAAGGTTGGGAATAAAACCATGCATACAAATCATTGCAAATCAACTCTATATGAATAATTCCCTAAAACCAGAGATTTGCTTCAATAAGTTATTAGTAGTAATGACATTCTATGTGTTTGATTCATTTCATTCATTGATTTACATTCCAATTCCAGAGAAAGTTGGATGACATGAAGTTCTTCTACCACTCACAAATCTGGGGTTATCCCATATCACTGGTTTCTAAAAAGGGAATGACTTAGGGGTCGTTTGGTACAAAGTTACTGGTAACACATCTTCAGTCTTTAATATTTCAGAACTTCATTAGATTTTGTATCTTATCCCACTCCAAAGTGCAGATTGCAACCAATTTTATCTTCTTATCCTATTCTACACTTATCACCATCTTGCCATATATAAATATTCCACAAATGATTCATTCAAAATATTGAAGATGTTCTGTGTCCTTTATCATTATGAGTATACCAGGAACTGTCTGTTGTGTATCTCTTTCATTCAATAGATGACCTACTCTTTCCTTTTCTTTATGTGTCACTGGATGCCATAGTCATATCTATAAAGACAGTATTACTCAGTGGCTGATGGCTGATCGTGGCTATTGTAATATATATTTTTTTAAGTTTGCAATTTTACATCTTCATTTCCAAGTTGCCATGGCTATTTTTCCTTTCCCCAAAACAAAATAAGCCCAGGGTAATAATACTCATAACATTATTCATTTGTCTAGCACTTCAAAAAATACTTTATGTCTATTATCTCATGTAATTAGAAGAATTCCCGTCTTATAGGTAAGAGGACTGAGGCTTAAAGGGATTGAGTGACTTGACCATGGTCCTCTAGTTAGGAATTATAAGAAGCAGGATTTGGAATAATTTTTCTCAATTGAAATTTTAGTGCTCTAGCCAATTGGATGTCCATAGGATTTATGGAGAAACACATTCTTCAATTTTTAAAACAGAGTTATAAATTTATGTGTTGCAAATAGCTCAGTGATTGAATCAGTAACTCATTACTGTGTAATGTTTCTGTGAAACAGTAAACATTAAGTAGTACAGCAGATGATAACATGAAATATATTGTAGTTGCTGTGTCCGTCAAGCTGTCTAGTCGTGACTCTAGAAATTACAACAAATGACTACTTCATTTATTTCTGTATGATTGTGGAAAGAAAGGATGTAATTCCCCTGGGCAGGGTATGAGACTTTCAGTTTGGTCCACAAAGCCTTAGGGCTGATCTAATGTTTCATAATAAGAAGGCTATGTCTTCAAAGATAGAGGCTGCAAAGATATGTTAGAATGGCTTGGAGCTACTGGATAAAAAGTATACCATTTCCCTTTCACCACTTTAAAAAACTGAAAGATCAAGTCAATCAATAAATCAGACAATAAGCGTTTATCTGCCTATTATGTTCCTTGCACTGGGAATAAAATAAAGCTGAAACACCATCCTTGTTCTCAAAGAACTCACAGTCTAATAGGGGAGAGAATAAGGAAATTACTATATAGAAACAAGATTTATGGAAAAAATGGAAATTTATATACATTGCACTGTGATAGAGCACTAGACATCAAAGGAACAAGAATACTTCCTCAGATTCTTACTAAAGTGTTTGACCATGGGCAACTTAAACTCTATTTTACTCAGTTTCCTCATCTGCAAAATGGGGATAATAATACATATATCTCAGATTTTATTAGGATAAAATGACATAGATATTCATTATATACATTATTTTCATTATTGTCATTGTTATTATTATTATTATTATTATTATTATTAATGTGTTAGAGAAAAGCCCCCTTCCCTTATGGTAGCTTATTCTAGGTCAGGAACAAAGATTTATTTCAGTTCCTCATCCATTCTTTTTGGTAATGTCTTTCTGTTTCAAATTGGTCTAGTAGGTAAACAACTGGGCCAGAATACCCCAATTTCCAGTCAAAACTGGATATGAGACCTCCTGGAGGGTTTGCTGATGGGTTAGACGTCTGCAATGTGTATTTGAAATTACTAGGAAAGACTGAACTCTTGGGTTCTTTAGCATTTCTGCCAAGGAGGGTTAGGGGAGGGAACTGCCTGGTGTGGGCTAGAAGGATATACTGCATAAATAATTTGAAACATTTCTCTATTATTAATTTCTGATATTATGTTGAAAGAACAGAATATGCTTGCATCTTCTTTTGATACTGACCTCAAAGAAAATATAGAAGGTATGGGAAGAGCAATAGTTGGGCTTTTTAAAGTCATCTTGGTTCTGGGACAAAAATCTTACAGCATAAATTTATACAAAATCATAGCGATGAGATGAACATTGCTACTACCTTAAAAGGCACACCCAATGGGACAGAGGCACCTAGGTCTCTGAGAGAATGGAAATGATTGACACTTTCCAAATGGTTCCTTCTAGTGTGGAACTATGTGAATAACAGTTGGAAAACAAGAGCCTGGAAGATGAATAACTCTAGGTACTGTTATATAGCATAGCCTGGATGCCTCCATTTCTACAAAACTTTTATCTAATGGGATCTTTGGCCAAGGTTTGGGGGTGACATTTATTTTCACTAATTATACTTATTGAAAACTATTGCTCTCCACTACATCAATTGAATTAAACAACAAATAATTTCAATTAAAATACATAAAATGTCTCTTTATCCCCAAGATACTGTATTTAAAACAAGTAAAATAAAAGCCTTACTTACTGTGAAAGAGGTCTCTACTCTTATGTCATTTACTACCTAGTAGGTGAATGCACACTAATGCACAGTAAATACATTTGTTCTTGTTATTTTTCAGTCATTTTTCCATTGTGTCTGATAACTCATGAACCAATTTGGGGTTTTCTTGTCAAAGACATTAGAGTGCTTTGCCACATCCTTCTCCAGCTCAATTTCCAGATGAAGAAACTGAGGCAAACAAGGTTAAGTGACTTACCCAAAGTCACACAGATAGTAAGGGTCTGAGGCCAGCAATATTTGAATTTGGAAAGAATAGTCTTCCTGATTCTAGGTTGAATGCTGTAAAACAAAGTGTCATTTTTACTAAAGGTTAGTGTTATGTGAACAAAGAGGTGGATGGAAAGCTTAATGTAAGTGTTTAAATATAAGTTGATATTAAGGATGAATGAGAAAGAAGGAAAGGAAGGCTAAATAATATATCCCAAACTTGCACTGGTTTCCATTCCTCTTTGATTTTGTTCCTGTTGTTTTCTTTTTAGTCTTCTTTCCCTTAACAAAAATGATTCTATCATAAAAATGGGAAATAATATACAAATGAAAACCTGCATAAAATTGCTTGAAATCAACATGCCAAGATATAACAAATAATTTTAATGTAATATTAATCAAATTATAAAGGAGAATATTCCTTTAAAATATTTTGTTTTTATAAAGGAGAAATTAGGTGAAATAATAGTATATTTTATTTGCAGGGAAAAAAAAAAAGTTTTGAACCTCTAAGATATTTTTTTTAAACAAATACTTTATTAACTTCTGTTTTACATCATTCATTTCCGCCAGATTTTGAGTTACAATCATTTTCCCCCCATTATTCCCCTACCCAACCTCCCAGAATAGCAGTCCCACAAGATATCGCTTCCTCCAATCTGCTCTCTCCCATACCTTCTCCCATACCCCCATCGACTTTTCCATTAGAGGAAGATGAATCTTTGTGTCCCAATGCCTGCAAATCTTATCTCCCAATTATAGGCAAAAGAGTATTAATAATAGTATTTATATATATATTTGAAACATTTAATGTTACGACCTCGAATTTCAGATCCATTTCCTTCCTCCCTTGTCACCCATTCCTTCTTGGGAGATAAGTAATTCAGTATATGTTGTACATGTCTAGCTATGCAAAACATTATCATAGTAGATATATTGTACAAGGCTGCTTATAATTCCCTCCCACTCATCCCACCCCCCACCTGGTCCATTCCCTACATGATCCTGTCCCTCTTCTATAGTGGGTACTTCCAACCTCCCCTCACCCCAAGGATGCCCTCCCATCCATCATCCCTCCTCTCATCCCCCTTCCCCCTATCCTGCTGCAGGTTGAGATATCCCATTTAGTATGTATGTCATTTTCTCCCTGAACCAAATTCAATGTGAATGTGGTTTTGCCTTTTTAGCCTTCCTTATTCTCCCCCTCCTTTGCAACCACTTCCCCTTGCTTCTTCTACATGGGATAGTTTACCCTACCCTGTCTCTCCCCATCTCCTCTTGCCACTTTCCTCTCTCACCTCATAATTTCATCCCTTGAGTATTCTCCCTTCCCAACAAATTCAACCTATGCCCTCTATCCATATATAACTGTAACCATATACACACACATTCACATATGTATTCATATGACCACACCCCCTTCTTCCATTATTTTCATAGTGAGAAAGATATCATCAGTCACAGTTATTGCTTTTCCATATAGGAATGTAAATAGTTCAACTTTGATAAGTTCCTTTTGATTTCTTTTCCCTGATTACCTTCTCAGGCATCTCTTCCTTCTTGTGTCTGGATGTCAAATTTTCTATTCAATTCTGGTTTTTTCCTCAAGAATGCTTGAAAGTCCTCTATTCCACTGAATGACCATATTTTCCCCTGAAACAAAATACTCAGTTTTGCTGGGTAGGTGACCCTTGGGTTCATTCCCAGTTCTTTTGCCCTCTGGAATATCATATTCCATGCCCTTCGATCCCTCAGTGTAGAAGCTGCCAGGTCCTGGGCTATTCTGATTGTGTTTCCACAATATTGAAATTGTTTCTTCCTGGCTGCTTGTAGTATTTCTCTCCTTGATCTGGGGATTCTGGAACCTGGCTATAATATTCCTGGGAGTTTTCTTTTTGGGATCTTTTTCAGGAGGTGATCTGTGGATTCTTTCAACCTCTATTTTGCCCTCTGGATCTAAAACATCAGGGCAGTTTTCCTTGAGAATTTCTTGAAGGGTGATTTCTAGGTTCTTTCCTTGATCATGGCTTTCAGGTAGTCCAATAATTTTTAAATTGTCTCTCCTGGATCTATTTTCCAGGTCAGTGGTTTTTCCCATGAGATATTTCACATTGCCTTCTAATCTTTCATTTGTTTGGATCTGCTTAACAGCATCTTGATTTCTCATAAAGTCATTAGCTTCCATTTGCTCCAGTCTAACTCTGAAGGAATGAATCTCCTCAGTGAACTTTTGAGATTCTTTTTCCATCTGGCAAATTTTACTTTTTAAGGCATTCTTCTCCTCATTGCCCTTTTGGGCCTCCTTTGCCATTTGAGTTAGTCTATTTTTTAAGGTGTTGTTTTCCTCAGTCAGGCTGTTGACCCTCATTTCATACTTTTCCTGCATCCTTCTCATTTCTCTTTCCAATTTTTCCTCCACTTCTCTTATTTGATTTTTAATGTCCTTCTTAAGGTCCTCTATGGCCCGCAACCCGCTCATGTTTTCCCCTGGGGCTTTTGGAGCAGGACTTCTGACCTCAAAGTCCTTTTCCTGATCTATGTCCCCAAAATAGGAGTCTAGGGTTGCATTTTTCTGTTTCCTTTGCCTTGGCATGTTGCCACTTAATTACTTGACTTTTGGGATTGTTGCCACACTATGGCTTTAAGGCCAGATAGAGGAATTTTCGTCCCGAACGTGTGGGGGGCAACTTCCATTTCTGGCAAGCTGTAAACCCACCCACGACTTCCACCCTAGATCACAATCCAGATCCAGGGAGGTTAAAGCAAGAGCGATTACCCCCCAAGACTGATCGCTGGATCTCCCTACAAATTTGCAGGCTGGGAGCAGGAGCTGCCTCTGAAAACTACAAAATGGCGTTTGTCCTCAGTGGCTTCTAGCCCCCAGGGGAGGGAGCCGACGCATTCCCTAATACCAGTCCCAAAGTCCATAGGACACTAACCTCTTACTTTGTCCTAGGCAAGTCTATGTGGATAATTCTGGAATCGCCACAGCTCCTGGTGTTCTGGGGTTCCTCCAGCTGGCTGCTGGCCCTGACGCCCTGGGGCTAAAACCTTGGCTCACTCAGACCTGGGCTCGGCTCGGCTCGGCTCTTGCGAGCTGCACGCTGCCAGGTCCCAGACCAATGCGCTGGTCCTTCCTGCAGGGCTGCTGGGCTGTCCTCAGCGGGAGTTTAGCTTCTCTGTGTCATTCTGTGGATGCTGGGGCTCCAGAAGTTGTTCAGAGTCCACTTTTACATAGTTTGGGGGGAATCTGGGGGCAGAGTGGCTTGGATGAGCTGTTTCTACTCCGCCATCTTGGCTCTGCCCCCTGGAGGTTTTATAAATTAAAAAACAGAACACTAAAAATATGGACAGAGAGAAGATAAGGGACGGATCTTTAGAGGAGAGGGTGAGGGAATGGGTCAAAGGGGTATATAAAATGATATTTAGATTCATTGCATGGGAGGATTAGGGAGGTGTATTTGGAATGGAGATAGGTTAAGTAATTGGAGTGCAAAGGAGTGCATAAAAGCCAGGTAGACGATTTTGGAGGGATAGGAAATAAGAGGAATGCACAAATATAGAAAAAAAATTGTAGTAGAATCTCTTATGGAAAATATGTTTATGTATTTATGTATGTATGAATGTGCATAAATGTTTTGTGTATGTGTGTATATATATATGTGTATATATATGTGTATACACACACACACACATACACACACACACACATATATATATATATATATATATATATATACATATATATATATATTTCTCATTTCTCCATATAAATATATTCATGCTTAATTGTAGCCTCCAGGGAAAGGAGAGGAAAAGGGAAAAAAAGAACAAAGTACAAAAGGTACAGCAGAGAACAAAAGAAAACCTACAAGAAACAAAGAAATGATGGACAGCTTTCAACACAATAGCTAATATTTAATATACAGACTTTTGGAAATGGAAAACGTTTAATATATATTTGGAATCCTCTCCTACATTCTGCTATGCATATGGCATGTTTCTTTTTTATTTTTTCTTTTATATTTAAGGTTATATTTATTTTCCTTTTCTTATATATTGAAGTTTTAGTATTCAAGTGTAATTTTTTAAAAGATTAAACAATTTAAAACAGGAATAAAATGGAAAAAAAAGTACTTCAAATTTTTAAACTCTAGATCAGTAATCTTGTCTTGAAAAGTAGATTCCAACGACCAAACAAGAATTAGAGAGCATTACGAAATGCAAAATAGATAATTTTGGTTACATTTAATTGAAAAGCTTCTGAATAAATAAAGATAATGTAACCAAGATTGAGAGAAATGGAAAATTGGGAAATAATTTTAACAACCAATGTCTCTGATAAAGGACTCATTTCTAAAATATACAGATAATTGAGTGAAATTTGTAAGAATACAAGTCATTTCCCTATTGATAAATGCTCAAAGCATATGAACAGCCAGAGGAAGAAATTAAAGATATCTATAAGCATATAAAAATGCTCTAAATTACTATTGATTAGAGAAATGCAAATCAAAACAACTCTGAGGTACTACATCTCACCACTCAGATTGCCTAAGATGACAAAACAGAAAAATGGTAAATGCTGAAGAGGATTTGGACAAATTGAAAAACTAATGCATTATTGGTGGAGGTGTGAACTGATTCAGTCATTCTGGAGAGCAATGACCATACGGCTATAAGTAATTTCCTACCCTTTGAACCAGCAATAACACTTATAGAATTGTATCCCAAAGAGATAAAAAAAAAAAAAAAATTGGAGGAAGACCCATATGTACAAAAATATTTGTTTTGCTTTTCTTGGAGGGCAATTGCAGTTAAGTGACTTGCCCAAGGTCACACAGGTAGTGGGTTTTTTTTTTATTATTATTATTTTTTTTTTTTGTTAAATGTCTGAGGCCATATCCGAACCCAGGTCCTCCTGACTCCAGGCCCAGTGCTCTATTTACTGCACTACCTAGCTTCCCTGTACAAAAATATTTACAACAGCTCTTTTGGTGGAGGCAAACAATTGGAAATTAAGGGGGATGACAATCAACTGGGGAAGGGTTGAACAAGTTGTGGTATATGAATGTAAAGGAATACTATTGTGCTATAAGAAACAAATAGCAGATGGACTTCATATTTACCTGGAGAGGCTTATATGAACTGATTCTTAGTAAGAAGAACAGAACCAGGAGAAATTTGTACACAATTGCAGACACAACATATGTGTGATGACTAACTTTGATAGACTGGACTCTTTTCAGCAATGCAGGGCTATAAGTCAATTCCAAAAGATTAATAATGGAGAGAGATATCTACATTCAGAGAAAGAACTAGAAAGAATAGAATTTGAATGCAGATTGAAGCAAACTATATGCTCTCTTTATTTTTCTTGTTTGGTTTTATTTAATCTTTCTTATTGTTCATTCCATCTGATACAGTCCTTCTTTATAATCTGACTAATGTCTAATGTGGAAATATTTGCAGATCATATATTTGATTGTATGGTGACAAGGGGTGGGGAGAGGAGAGAGGGAGAAAAAAATTGAAACTCAAGTAATTGTGGAGATGAATCTTGTAAATTAAAAGCAAACAGATAAATTAATAAAGACACAAAAGAGAAAAAGAAAAGTAGATCCCAGGAACATGCAAGATAAGCAAGAACAAGAAATAATAATTGTGTTTTATAAATTCAAAAACATGAATAACGTGGAGAAGTATTTAGCAAGAACTTTTAGGAATTCTGGAAAGAATTATTGCAAACATTAGGAATGGCATCCTTTAGCATATGTTAAAAATAAATTCAAAATGTATATGTGACCTGAATATAAGTGGAAAGGATAGGAAATATGCCTATTATGTGCACTGTGTCAAATACTAAGCAAAACATTATACAAATATTTTTTTCATATTATCCTCACATGATCCTGAAAGCTAGATGCTGTTATTTAGTCACATTTTACAGTCGAAGAAAATGAAGCAAGCAGATGTTAAGGGTCTTGTCCAGGGTCACTTAGCTAGTAAGATTTGAGAGTTTTATCTCATGTTTTCCTGACTCAAATTACAATTCCCTATTGACTGTGTCACCTAAATGACTCTCTCTATTTAAAAAAAATACATTATTTTTTTAAAATATGAAAAAAATATTAGGCGCTTTTAAAAATATGAACACTTATTTTAATATTGTATGTGTATTTTTTATTTCATTAAATATTTTTAAATTACATGTAAAGATATTTACCATTTTTTTAATAATTTTGAGTCCAAATTTTCTCCCTCTCTCCAACTTCTCCCCCACCCCTTAAGCAGACAAGCAATATGATTGTCAATTATAAATGCGAAGTCATTGGAAACATATTTCCATGTTAGCTATAGTGTAAAAGAAAATAGACAGACACACAGAGAGGCAAACAAAGAAAATATAAAGTTTTTTGTTTTTTTTTTTTAAGTCTGCTTTAATCTCCACGGAGAGTTCATCATTTCATCCTCTGGAGGAAGATATAATTTTCATCATGAATCCTTTAGATTTGTCTTAGTTCATTATCTTGATGAAAGAAGTTAAGTCTCTCATAGTTTGTCATCTGTACAGTGCTGCTATTACAGTGTACAATGTACTCCAGGTTCTGCTCTCTTCACTTTGTACCAGTACATGTAAGTCTTCTACCCCTGGGTGCAAGAAGACAGTTCAGCACAGCCACAGTCACTTTAGACTTTAGACTGGACTAAATGTAAGCTAGTGACTTTATGAGCAATCAAAATGCTCTTAAGCAGATCCAAGCAAATGAAATCATACAAGGCAATGTGAAATATCTCATGGGAAAAACCACCGACTTGGAAAATAGATACAGGAGAGATAATCTAAAAATTGTTGGACTACCTGAAAATCATGATCAAAGGAACCTAGAAATCATGCTTCAAGAAATTCTCCAAGAAAATTGCCCCAATGTTTTAGAATCAGAGGGCAAAATAGAGGTTGAAAGATTTTACGACTTAGCTCCTGAAAAAGATCCCAAGAAGAAAACTCCTAGGAATATTATAACCAGGTTTCAGAATTCCCAGATGAAGGAGAAAATATCACAAGCAGCCAGGAAAAAACAATTTCAGTATTGTGGAAACACAATCAGCATAGCACAGGATCTGGCAGCTTCTAAACTGAAGGATTGAAGGGCATGGAATATTATATTACACAAGGCAAAAGACCTGGGATTTATTCTAAGAATCACATACCCAGCAAAACTGAGTATTTTGTTTCAGGGGAAAATATGGTCATTCAGTGGAATAGAGGACTTTCAAGCATTCTTGAGGAAAAAAAAAAGAGTTGAATAGAAAATTTGACATTAAGACACAAGAAGCAAGAGATGCTTGAGAAGGGAATCAGGGAAAAGATATCATAAGGAACTTATCAAAGTTTAGCTATTTACATTCCTATATAGAAAAATGATAACTCTAACTGATGAAACCTTCCTCAGTATGAAAATAGTTGAAGGAGGGTAATGGGTATATGAATACATATGTGAATGTGTGTATATATGTTTACAGGTATACATAGATAGAAGGCACAGGATCATTTTAATAGGTAAGGATGATACTTAAAAGGTGAACTTAAGAGGTGAGAGAGGAATACAATGAGAGTAGTAGGGGAGAGACAGAATGAGGTAAACTATCTCATGTAGAAGAGGCAAGGGCAAATGGTTACAATGTAGGGGAATGAAAGTAAGGAAAAAAGGCAAAACCTTATTCTCATTGAATTTGTTGCAGGGAGAGAATGGCATACATACTAAATAGGATATCTCACCCCACAGGAGAGTACTGGGGAAGGTGATGGGGGGGGGGGTTTGGATGAAAGGGCAGGCTGGGGGGGAGGAAAGTTAGAAGCCCCGACTTTTGAAAAAGGACAGGATCAAAGAAGGGAATAGACCAAGTGGGAAGTGGGACAGGAGGGAGGGAAAAATACTCTGTTTTTAACAATATATAAACTATGGTAATGTTTTGCATAGCTACACATGTACAACATATAATGAATTGCTTGCCTTCCCAGTAAGAGTGGGTGACAAGGGAGGAACGGAATGAATCTGGAATTTGAAGTTTTTAAATCAATATTCTAAAAATATAAATACTTTTATAATACTCTTACATATAATTAGGATATAAGATACACTGGCATTGGGGCACAAACTTTCACCTTGCCCTTCTGGAAAAGTCAACAGAGGTATGGGAGAAGATGTTGGAGAAAGCAGATCAGTTGAGTTTATATCCTGTGGGACGATTATTCTAGGGTTGTGGGTAGGGATAAAAATGGGGCAAAATTGTAACTCACATTCTGGCGGAAATGAATGATGTAAACCAGAAGTTAAATCATTGGGGAAAAAAATAAATTTGTGTATTGATCATGTCCAGATCACAAGTAGGTCACAATATTCTTTTATGGCTTTCATAGATCAGAGTATCTCCAGTTATAACTCAGTGTCTAAAATGTAATTAAGTATCTAAGTTATGACTGTAAACCAGTTACTATGTCTGAGTTTCCACCTTTCACAGATTTTAAGTTTTTATGACTTTTCACTTATTACTGTACTTTATTACTTTTTCCAATAGGAATCCTGCAATAATAAATGAAAGGGGGTGGCTAGGTGGTGCAGTGAGTAGAGTGCTGGCCCTGGAGTCAGAAGGACCTGAGTTCGGATCCGACCTCAGACACTTAACACACACAAACAAAAACCTAGCCGTGTGACCTTGGGCAAGTTAATTAACCCCAATTGCCCTCCAAAATGCAAAATAATAATAATAATAATAATAAATGAAATGATTTTTTTAATGTAGATACAGTAAACGCAGAGAGGAGAAAAACATAGCATTGTATGTAAGAAAATATATTTCAATATCTGAACCTGGGACTAGAAGTACATTGTCCTATATTGGGAATGTATAAGAAAAGTCCATTAAATAATATAGATGGGGCTAACAGTTCAAATAATATGACGTTTGAGTAGGAACTGATAACAAAGAAGACCTGTATGAGTTTTGGTGAAGTTCTGACTACATCAAATCATAAGCAAATATATATATATATATATATATATGTACACATATATGTATATATATGTATGCTTATGTACACATATATACATATACACATGTGCATAAAAAGGCACAGACACACACAAACACACACACACATATATATACACACATACATATGCATATATTATATATTTATCTATATATTAAAAGTGATGGAGACATTTTTAATAATACAGATTCAACTTAAAATTTGTCCCAGGCTTTTTTGTTTGCTTGTTCGGTTTTTGAATGTCTTGATGTTAAACAATTTACGAGCTCCCTTCTAGAGTGTACTGGCTTGACAAATCACTCAGGATTTTTTTTTTTTTTGCTCTCTCTTTTATTCAAGGATAATGCCATTGGTAATGTTAATCCTACATCAAACTTATGATGGCCTTAAACACATCAGTTGGGGGGGCGGAGCCAAGATGGCGGAGTAGAAACAGCTCGTCCAAGCCTCTCTGCCCCCAGATTCTCCACAAACTATGTAAAAAAGGACTCTGAAAATCTTCTGGAGCCCCAGCACCCACAGAACGACACAGAGAAGCTAACCTCCCGCTGAGGACAGCCCAGCACCCTGCAGGAAGGACCAGCGCAGTGGTCTGGGAGCCGGCAGCTCGCAGAGCGCAGGAGCCGAGCCGAGCCCAGGTCCACGTGAGCCGAGGTTTTAGCCCCAGGGCGGCAGGGCCAGCAGCCGGCTGGAGGAACCCCAGAACACCAGGAACTGTGGAGACGCCAGAATTATCAACATAGACTTGCCTAGGACAAAGTAAGAGGTTAGTGTCCTATGGACTTTGGGACCTGTATTTGGGGAATGCGTCAGCTCCCTCCCCTGGGGGCTAGAAGCTGCTGAGGAGACACGCCACTGTGTAGTTTTCAGAGGCATTTCCGGCTCCCAGCCTACAAATCGTGGGGAGATCCAGCGATCAGTCTTGGGGGGTAATCGCTCTTGCTTTAACCTCCCTGGATCTGGATTGTGATCTAGGGTGGAAGTTGTGGGTGGGTTTACAGCTTGCCAGAAACGGAAGTTGCCCCCCACACACGTTCGGGACGAAAATTCCTCTATCTGGCCTTAAAGCCATAGTGTGGCAACAAGCCCAAAAGTCAAGCAATTAAGTGGCAACATGCCAAGGCAAAGGAAACAGAAAAATGCAACCCTAGACTCCTATTTTGGGGGCATAGAGCGGGAAAAGGACTGTGAGGTCAGAAGTCCTGCTCCAAAAGCCCCAGGGGAAAACATGAGCGGGTTGCAGGCCATAGAGGACCTTAAGAAGGACTTTAAAAATCAAATAAGAGAAGTGGAGGAAAAATTAGAAAGAGAAATGAGAAGGATGCAGGAAAAGTATGAAATGAGGGTCAACAGCCTGACTGAGGAAAACAACACCTTAAAAAATAGACTAGCTCAAATGGCTAAGGAGGCCCAAAAGGGCAATGAGGAGAAGAATGCCTTAAAAAGTCGAATTTGCCAGATGGAAAAAGAATCTCAAAAGTTCACTGAGGAGATCCATTCCTTCAGAGTTAGACTGGAGCAAATGGAAGCTAATGACTTTATGAGAAATCAAGATGCTGTTAAGCAGATCCAAACAAATGAAAGATTAGAAGGCAATGTGAAATATCTCATGGGAAAAACCACTGACCTGGAAAATAGATCCAGGAGAGACAATTTAAAAATTATTGGACTACCTGAAAGCCATGATCAAGGAAAGAACCTAGAAATCACCCTTCAAGAAATTCTCAAGGAAAACTGCCCTGATGTTTTAGATCCAGAGGGCAAAATAGAGGTTGAAAGAATCCACAGATCACCTCCTGAAAAAGATCCCAAAAAGAAAACTCCCAGGAATATTATAGCCAGGTTCCAGAATCCCCAGATCAAGGAGAAAATACTACAAGCAGCCAGGAAGAAACAATTTCAATATTGTGGAAACACAATCAGAATAGCCCAGGACCTGGCAGCTTCTACACTGAGGGATCGAAGGGCATGGAATATGATATTCCAGAGGGCAAAAGAACTGGGAATGAACCCAAGGGTCACCTACCCAGCAAAACTGAGTATTTTGTTTCAGGGGAAAATATGGTCATTCAGTGGAATAGAGGACTTTCAAGCATTCTTGAGGAAAAAACCAGAATTGAATAGAAAATTTGACATCCAGACACAAGAAGCAAGAGATGCCTGAGAAGGTAATCAGGGAAAAGAAATCAAAAGGAACTTATCAAAGTTGAACTATTTACATTCCTATATGGAAAAGCAATAACTGTGACTGATGATATCTTTCTCACTATGAAAATAATGGAAGAAGGGTGTGGTCATATGAATACATATGTGAATGTGTGTGTATATGGTTACAGTTATATATGGATAGAGGGCATAGGTTGAATTTGTTGGGAAGGGAGAATACTCAAGGGATGAAATTATGAGGTGAGAGAGGAAAGTGGCATGAGGAGATGGGGAGAGACATGGTAGGGTAAACTATCTCATGTAGGGGAAGTGGGTGCAAAGGAGGGGGAGAATAAGGAAGGCTAAAAAGGCAAAACCACATTCACATTGAATTTGGTTCAGGGAGAAAATGACATACATACTAAATGGGATATCTCAACCTGCAGCAGGATAGGGGGAAGGGGGATGAGAGGAGGGATGATGGATGGGAGGGCATCCTTGGGGTGAGGGGAAGTTGGAAGTACCCACTATAGAAGAGGGACAGGATCATGTAGGGAATGGACCAGGTGGGGGGTGGGATGAGTGGGAGGGAATTATAAGCAGCCTTGTACAATATATCTACTATGATAATGTTTTGCATAGCTAGACATGTACAACATATACTGAATTACTTATCTCCCAAGAAGGAATGGGTGACAAGGGAGGAAGGAAATGGATCTGAAATTCGAGGTCGTAACATTAAAGGTTTCAAATATATATAAATACTATTATTAATACTCTTTTGCTTATAATTGGGAGATAAGATGTGCAGGCATTGGGATACAAAGATTCATCTTCCTCTAATGGAAAAGTCGATGGGGGTATGGGAGAAGGTATGGGAGGGAGCAGATTGGAGGAAGCGATATCTTGTGGGATTACTATTCTGGGAGGTTGGGTAGGGGAATAATGGGGGGAAAATGATTGTAACTCAAAATCTGGTGGAAATGAATGATGTAAAACAGAAGTTAATAAAGTATTTGTTTAAAAAAAAAAAACACATCAGTTGTATAAATTTGTCTCCAGATATCAAACACCAGTACTTATATAATTGGGAAGGCAAATTCCTTTTATTCAATTGCAAATATTTCATTTGAAAGTCAGTGTAGAATGTATTAAATCACATAAGGAAAATAATTTAGAAAAAGCAGATCTGTATTTTTTTAAACTTTCTATTCCCTCTTCCACATTTTGCCCTAGAGTCAAACAATTGCTAAGCTCCAGGCAGGGTAAGCCTAAGGCAAAATTTGGAAATAGATGAAGCTTTTCTTCAACAGACCTCTAGTTACTCTCAAGGTACCCTAGTTCTATTTATTTTTTTTTTTTTTGATCTCCTTCCTCAAACGCCTACTTTTTTCCCACTACTCTTTTCAGTCCACAACCAAATTTTCTACCTGGGTATATCGTCTCTGAATAATTGATCATTCATCCTTTGGATAATTGTGGGTCCGATCCTCTCAGAACACTACCTAAGCTGTCTAGGAGTTACTAACCTGATAAACAGATAGATGCCAATAGATTAAGCATATTATTTTTAAGAGACTATGTCTCTTGAAAATCGATATAATAGCCATAATAACTAATATTTATATAGCAATTTAAAATTTGTAATACATTTTACAAATATCACATCATTTTATCATCATAAGATAGTTGGGGAATGGCTACTATTGTTATGCACAGTTTTTAAGTAGCTAACTTTTTTTTTTCATCCTGGTAGAGGCTGTCACAGAATGCACTTAAAAGATTGCATAAATAGTAGTTATTATTATGTGATTAATATTATCACTATCATGCAGGAAGAAAATCAATTTTGCCTGCATTATGTGTCCTGTAGAGCAGAAAGCATGTTGAATTTGGAGTTGTAAGACAAGTGTTCAAATCTTGACTCTCACATTTTTACACTTTGTGACTTTTATTAAATTATTAAAACTTTTTTTTCCTTTTTTAAATTAATTTGTGTGTTTGATTTTAGTTTAAAAGATTTAATTTCATAGTTCCTTGAGTTTCAAATTTCCCTTCCCTCCCTTCCCCCGCCCCCCACAAAGGCCTATATTCCAGTAGAGCATCTGTAAATACTTTCACATTAGACATTAGCCAGATTACAAAGGACAATTGTACTAGATGGAATAAAAAATGGTAAAGAGGAAATAAAAACAGTGAAAAGAAAAAAGATGAAGTAGTTTGCTTCCATCAGGATTCAAACTCAGTTCTTTCTAGTTGGTTCTCAGGATGTAGACATCTCTCTCCATCATACATCTTTGGGATTGACTTATATCACTACATTGCTGAGAAGAGGCCAGTCTGCCATAGTTGGTCATCACACATACATTTTGTCTGTGATTGTATAAAAATTTCTCATTGTTCTACACTTCTCATTCAGCATCAGTTTGTATAAGACTCTCCAAGTAAATATGAAGTCCCTCTGCTTTTTGGTTCTTATAGCACAATACTGTTCCATTAAATTCATATACCACAACTTGTTTAGCCATTCCCCAATTGATGGCACCCCCTTAGTTTTCAGTTCTCTCCAACTAGGAAAATAGCTGCTATAAATGTTTTTGTACATATGGGTCTTCCTCCGATTCTATGATCTCTTTGGGATATAACCCTAGAAGAGGTGTTGCTTTGTCAAAGTGTATGAAATTATTTATAGCTCATTGGACATAATTACAGATTGCTCTTCAGAATGGTTGGCTAAGTTCAAACTCCACCAGCAATTCATATGTGTTCCAATTTGCCCACATCCTCTCCAGCATTTGTCATTTAACTGTTTTGTCATCTTAGCCAATCTGACTGGAGAGAGGTGGTACCTCAGAGTTGTTTTGATTTTCATTTCTCTAATCAATAGTGATTTAGAGCATTTCTTCATATGCGTATAAGTATCTTTAATTTCTTTCTCAGAAAACTGCCTGTTCATATCCTTTGACAATTTATCAAATGGGGAATGACTTGTATTCCTATAGATTTCACTCAATTTTTGGTATATTTTAGAAATGAGTCCCTAATCAGAGACATAGGTTGTAAAAATTCCCAGTTTACCACCTCCCTCTTGATCTTGTTTACATTGGCTTTGTTTGTACAAAAGCTTTCCAATTTAATGTAATCAAAATTATCCATTTTGCATTTTATAATGCTCTCTAATTCTTGTTTGCTCCTAAAATCTTTCCCTCTCCAGAAATCTGACAGGTAAACTCTTCCTTGCATTCCCAGATTGCTTTCAGTATCATCCTTTATATCTAGATCATGCACCCCTTTAGACTTGATTTTGTTGTATGGCATTAGATAATGGTTTCTTCCCAGTTTCCGCAATACTATATTGCAGATTTCCCAACAATTTTGTCAAATACTTCATTCTTATCCCAAAAGCTTGGTTCTTTGTGTTTATCAAACAATAAAGTACTATACTCATTAATTGCTGGATCTCGTACACCCAATCTATTCCATTCATCCACTATTCTATTCCTCAGCCAGTAACAAGTAGTTTTGATGTCTGCTGCTGTATAATACAGATTAAATCCTTTATAGCTAGACCACATTCCATAGCATTTCTTTTCATTAATTCCCTGGATATTCTAGACCATTTGTTCTTCCAAAAATTTTTATTACTATTTTGTCTAACTCTATAAAGTAGTTTTTGTTGTAAATTGATTGGTATGGCACTAAGCATATAGTGTAGTTTGGTGAAAATTGTTATTATTATTATTATATTAGCTAGACCTAGCTGAAAGCAATTGATATTTTTCCAATTATTTAGATCTGACTTTATTTGTGTGAGAAGTGTTTTGTAGTTGTGATCATATAGGTCCTGGGTTTGTTATGTCAGATAGATTCCCAAATATTTTATAATGTCTACAGTAATTTTAAATGGGATTTCTCTTTCTATCTCTTGCTGTTGGATTTCATTAGAGATATACAGAAATGCTGAGGATTTATGTGGGTTTATTTTATATCCTGAAATTTTGCCAAATTTTATTTTTTGTCTCAAGTTGATTTTTACTTGATTCTCTAGCATTCTCGGAGTATATCATCAAATCATCTGCAAAGAGTGATAGCTTGGTCTCTTCTTTGACTAATTGATTCCTTTGATATATTTTTCTTCTCTAATTGCTACTGATAACGTTTCTAGTACCACATTGAATAAGAGGTCTGATAGTGGATACACTTGTTTTACTCCTGATCTTATTGGAAATGCTTCTACTTTATCCTCATTGCATATAATACTTGCTGATGGTTTTAAATAGATGCTATCTACTCTTTTAATGAAGGCTCCATTTGTTCCTATACTTTCTAGTGTTTTTAATAGGATAGATGTTTTATTTTCTTAAAAGTCTTTTCTGCATCTATTCAGATAATCATGTGGTTCCTGCTACTTTTCTTCTTGATATGATCAACTATACTGATGGTTTTCCTAATATTAAAGCATCCTTGAATTTGTGGAATAAATCATACCTGATCAAACTGTATTATTTTTGTAATAAGTGGTTGTAGTCTTTTAGCTAATATTTTATTTAAAATTTTTGCTTATAAATTCATGAGGGAAATCTGTCTATTATTTTCTTTCTCTGCTTTATCTCTTCCTGATTTAGGTATCAGTACCATATTTGTGTCATAGAAAGAAGTTGGTTGGACTCCTTCATCACTAATTTTCCAAAATAGTTTATAGCATACTGAAATCAATTGTTCTTTAAATGTTTGATAGAATTCACTAGTTAACCCATCTGGCCCTGGGTATATTTTCCTAGGGAGTTCACTGATGTCTTGTTTGATTTCCTTTTCTGAGATGGGGTTATTTAGGTAATTTCCTTCCTCTTCAGTTTCCCTGTGCAACTTTTATTTTTGTAAATATTCATCCATTTCACTAAGATTGGCAAATTTATGTGCATACAATTGGGAAAAATAATTCCTAATTATTGTTTTTTATTTCTACCTCATTATAGTTAGATTCAGCCTTTTCATTTTTGATACTCATAGTTTGGTTTTCTTCATTCTGTTTTTTATCATATTGAGTAAGTGTCTATTAATTTTATTGTTTTTTTTTCATAAAACCAGCTCTTAGTTTTATTTATTATTTCAATAGTTTTCTTAATTTCAATTTTATTAATCTCTCCTTTGGTTTTCAATATTTTTAATTTAGTACTAAATTAGGGATTTTCTATTTATTTTTCTAGCTTTTTCAATTGCATGTCTAATTCATTGACCTCCCTTTTCTCTAATTTATTCATGTATGCAATCAGGGATATAAAACTTCCCCTAAGAACTGCCTTTAATGTGTCCCACAAATTTTGGACTGTTGTCTCATTATTATCATACTCTTGAGTGAAATTATTGATTGTTTCTATAATTTCTGGTTTAACCCACTCATCCTTCAAGATTAAATTGTTTAATTTCTAATTAGTTTTAAGTCTGTCTTTCCATGGCCCTTTATTGCATATGATTTTTATTGCATCATGATCTGAGAATGATGCATTCAATATTTCTGCCTTTTCTAAACTGAATTGTAAGGTTTTTATGCCCCAGTACATGGTATATTTTTTACTATTTATCATGCACCGCTGAGAAGAAAGAAAATTCCTTTTTATCCCCATTCAGTTTTCTCCACGTCTATCATATCTAGTCTCTCTAAAATTCTATTCACCTCCTTAACTTCTGTGTTGTTTATTTTGAGGTTAGATTTATCAAGTTCAGAGAGGGGGAGGTGAACATCCCCCACTAGTATAGTTTTGTTATCTATTTTTTTCTCTAATTCCTTTAACTTCTTCTCTAGGAATTTGGGATGCTATACCACTTGTTGTATATATGTTAAGTAATGATATTGCTTCATTTTCGATGATGCCTTTTAGAAGGATATAGTTTCCTTCCTTATCTCTTTCAATTAGATCTATTTTTGCTTTTGCTTTATCTGAGATAAGAACTGCTGCCCCTGCTATTTTTACTTTAGCTGAGGCAAAATAGCCTTTTAGTTTTACCCTGTGAGTATCCCTTTGTTCCAAATGTGTTTCTTGTAGACACCATATTGTAGCATTATGCTTTTTAACCCATTCTGCTATCTGCCTCTGTTTTTTGCTAGAGTTCATCCCGTTCACATTCATAGTAATGATGACTATCTGTCTTTTCCCCTCAATTCTATTCCCTCCCCTGCTTATATTTTTGTTTCTTCCTTCTCCCTTCCCCTCCTTGAGGTTTTCCCTTTTGGTCACCACCACCCTTAGTGTTCCCACCCAATGATCCCCCTTCTTTACCTACACTCTGCCCTTATGACTACTTCTTTCCCTCTAAACCGCCCACTTTATTCACCTCATTTTTATTCCCCCATTACCCTCCTACTGCCTATAGGACACAATAGTTTTGAAGGTCCTTGTTTTTAGGGAGGAATTTCCTACAATTGCTTCACTAATTTTATTTTTTACTCATTTGTTTTCTTCAGTGAAACTTTTTTTCCAATTTGGTCACTGGCGACCTGATTTGGTCTTTAAAAATTTTCTTAAGCTCCTGCAAGAATGCTTTTTGGCCTTGAGACCAGTTCATATTTCTGTCTGTGGTCTCAGGTGTGTGTAAAGAGTCCAAGCTGTCCTCTGTATTTGGTTGTTCTTGACCTACATAGTAAGCTCGGATCAATTTTCTTTCCTTCCCCTTCTCCACAGCTTCCTTTCTTCCCATTATAATTTCCTATTTCCTAATGTCTCAGGCTGTGAGCTAAGGATCTGTTTGCTGTCTTTGAATGATGTAGCCTCTGGGTGTCTAGTTTGAGGCAAAGGCAGGAGTCTCAGCGAGGTATGCTGATGAACACTGAGTAATCTGTGGAGGAGCAGTTGTCTGGCCACTTCAGTCTTCTGCCTCTATACCAATTTGTTACAGCTCAGGCAGGCTTTTCCTGGTCAGGTGAGGTGGGGCTTTATGGGTCCCTTCCCACTCTCCTCTTCAGACTCCTTGATGACTCAGTTATACCCCTTCTCAATTACTTCAGAGGCTATATCCCTTCTTAATGAGTCCAGAGGCTATGTCCACTATCTTAGGATTCCACTCTGGGTTGGACACTTATTTTTGGGTTTTCTAGATGATGGAAGAATTGGAGCAGCCAGAGTTTACTTTTTCATTATGGCTTCTGGTAAAACAGGCAGGCAATTTCTAAACTTCTAGGCTGGGGCCTGATAGCTGCTTTTTCTGCTGGTGCCCCTGAGCCCTCTCTTACCTGGCTCCAATGATTCCTCCTGTCCCCTGGTGAGATGCTGGTGAGAGTGCTGTGATTCATACTTGGGATGGGTAAGTTGGCTGGCTGGAGCTCCTTCTCTCTCTGGGATAGTCTGCTTGTCTGCTCTCAAGTCTGAGATGTACAGACTCCATGTGCTCTGTGGTCCCCCTGTTTGGACCCACTGGGCACTTACCTGGGCTGGATTCAGCCATGCTCTGTCTGACAGTTGATTCTGTCACTCCAGAATCTGTTTATATTCACTTTTTAACGTTTAGTGTTGCAATTCATGTAGAAGCTTAAAGAAGTCACTGCTTCCTTTCCACCATCTTGGCTCCACCCCCCACTTAAAATATTTAGACTTCAGTTTCCTCATATTTACAAAAGGATCGAATATTACATGACCTGTAAGATACTTTCCAATTCAAAATACATGTTTCTATTATCTCTTAAAATATTTTAGACAACCTACATTTTAATTCCCATTGATAATTGTTACTTATGACCTTTAAACCTTTTTGTAATGAACTTACTTTTAGCTTTCCAGTAAGAGATCCATTTTCTTAATTTTCTTGATTTTGAAAAAGTAAAGCCTATCACAAGCACTAAAGTCAATTAAGGGAAAATGTCCCTAAACTATTTCTGTAGTGTGTAAGTCAACAGTATGTAAGACTTACGAATGCATTTGTCAAGGACTATTACACTCTTAAATCAGTTATATGTTTCCCCAAAGTAAAGATATTGTCATGGCTTTTATAAACCACATTTGCTGCAGCAACCTATTAAGAATTCCCAGTGATCAATTAAGTAATTGGTCAGCCATAAGTATGTGCATTTGCTCAAAACACTTTTTTGTTATGCACCAAGGGAATGATGAAAATCAGCACTTCACTTTCATTTAATAAGAAAAACCTTGGGGGCGTGGCCAGATTGTGCAGTGAATAGAGCACTGGCTTTGGAGTCAGGAGGACCTGAGTTCAAATCTGGCCTCAGACACTTAGCCTTGTGACATCAGGCTAGCTACTTAACTCCAATTGACCTACCTCCCCCCTCCAAAAAAAAAAAAAGAATAACATTGTAGAGGTCATGTAATACAGGAACACTAATAGATGGGAAAGTTAATATTTGGAACATACAGAAGAGGGAAAATGTAAGGCTGAAGGAAATATAAAATAAGTAACAAAATCACTCATTTCTTATAAATAATTACAATAACACGGCAATATAAAAGAGATGAGGTTAGAAGACTAGGACAGTTTATTTTAAAACTTAATACAGGTAAGACAAATCAGATTTCATAAAATAAGTGAATAAGGCTGAGCTTGAAAATAATAAAATATCTATATGTAAAAAGAAATCTTCCTGGGAATGGTGGCTTCCAAGAGAGTTACAGGAAAGAAATAAATATTCTTTTTTTTTTTTTTTTGAGATATACACATAAAGCCAGATGGTTTCACTCTCTAGGAAAGTATGGAGACTTGGGATAGAAAATTAAAGAAATGGAAACTTACCTATCATATTGGTTAATATGGCAGACAAGGACAATGATAAATACTGAAGAAGATGTGGGAAAATTTGGACCCTCATTGACTTTTGGTGCAGTTGTGAAATGATCCAACCATTCTGGAGAGCCATTTGAAACTATGACCAAAGGACAATCAAACTGCATAACCTTTGATCCACCAATGCCACTACTATCCCAAAGAGATCATTAAAAAAAAAGAAAAAAATACTTAAATAAAATATTTAAATATAAAAGTATAAAATATATAATATATAATATAATAAGTATAGAAATATTTAAATTGCTTTTTTTTGTAGTGACAAAGAATTAGAAATTAAGGGAGTGTTCCAGCAATACCACTTCTTTTTATTTCACAGGAGATTTTTAAAAAAGGAGGAATGAACTCACATGTAGAAAAATATTAGTAGAAACTTTTTTTTGTGGTGGCAAAGAATAGGAAATAATGGGGATACCCATCAATTGGAGAATGGTTGAACAAGTTGTGGTTTATGAATATAATGGTATACTATTGGACTATAAGAAATGGTGGTCAGGCAGATTTCAGAAAAAACTTGAAAAGAGGACATTGTATACAGTAACAATAACACTGTGTGATGATCAGCTATGATTGATTTAGCTCTTCTCAATAATATAACAACCCAAGACAATTCCAAAAGACTAAAGATAGGAAAAGCTATCCATATCCAGAGAATAAACTGGTGGAGTCTCAGCACCATTTTCACTTAAAAAAATATGTGTGTGGGTGTTTTTTTTTTTTCTGATTCTTCATTCACAACATGACTAATGTGGAAGTATATTTTCTGTACTTGCACATGTATAAGCTATATCAGATTGCTTACCATCTTGGGGAAAGGAGAGGGGAGAGAGGACGTCAGAAAATTAGAACACAAAATCTTTCAAAACTGAATGTTGAAATTATCTTTAATAAATGGAAAAAATAAAATCTTATTAATTACAAAAAAGAAATATGAATCTGGGTTACTTTTTTATTGTTGTTAAAACAGATGAGTTAATTGTATAGTGTATATTTATGCAAGTCTTCTATCCTTGCTATCTATGAGAATATCAGATCATCAATAATTTATTTTCAATATCCCTCAAGTTATTTGACTTGTCATCCATCAAAAAGATCCCTAGGATTTTGAAAAGAGACCTAGAACTTTACTGTCAAATATTGAGCCTACTTAATCAGTGTATTTCAAGCTAATCATTGGCATACTCCTTGGCAGTTTCATGTAACCAGTTTATAGGTATGAAGTGGAAAGAAATTATATTCATTTTAAAAGAAAACAAGAATCAAACTCAGAGATTTAGAGAAAATAATGTAAAACAATTATTTGTTAGCTATAGCCACTAAAACGGGACTTAAATAGTTATTGTCTTTGATACTATTCATGTGATTAACCACCTCCATCTCTATCAGTTCTACTTAGCCTAGCCATATCATCAGATATCTCTTTAGTTGAGAAAGCAGGTAACTAGCCTCTAGAGCTATCCTGCAACAAGTAAATAGTACTCTTTTCCCTTAGGGGCTTTTCTCTTTCCCCATTTCCTACAGTAATTAGTTTTAATACTCAAAAAAAAAACTGTGAACTCTACTGATAATTGATGCTAAAAATTGTCCACTAAATTGAAAATTAAATGTTTTTTTTTTTGTTTGTTTGTTTTTTACTTAGCCACTCTGATCCAATTTTCACACTTTCAGAGACCTATAGCTCACTCCTACAATTATAATCAATCCCAGATTTTCATTTTGGCCAACATAAATTTAACTTATATATTTCAGTGAATCCCTGATAAACTCTGTTTCCATATAAAGGAAACAAATTGATATATTGCTAATAAACTTAATGCAAAATGAAAATGACAGCAATGCATCACACTCAAGTAAATATCCAAATAGTGTATCTCAACTCTACTATTTGCTAGATATTGGATAAATAGGATAAAATCTCTCTCTCTCTCTCTCTCTCTCTCTCTCTCTCTCTCTCTCTCTCTCTCTCCCTCTCTCTCTCTCTCTCTCTCTCTCTCACACACACACACACACACACACACACACACACACACACACACACACACACACACACACACACACACACAAGCATGCGTGAGCGAAATTTGGAGATAATGTAAACTGGACAAGGGTAGTGAGACCAGAAGTCATTCCTTAGAGGGAATAAAGGATATGCATGAGTACAAATAATTAAAATAACTGAAGAGTGCATAGGTGTGCCACTGAGCACCAGAGGAATTTTGCCAACTCCTTTGAACATCACTATATTAATATCGTCTGATTCATTATACTCTCAAGAAATATTTGTTGAATTTAAAGTAATTTAACTGAATCAAAATGAATTACATTGTGATTTTTTTGCTGGAAGAAAATTGTGCCAAGGTCACCAATTCAAACTGGAGCTTGTCTTTTATTCCTGAGTTGATTTAAATGACATTTCAGGGTATTATGGGACTGGGAATAACTCCCTTACTCATGATATATAAAATCAGTTGCATTTTATTGTTGTAGAATTTGTAGGACGATTTTTAGGAGGTGCAAACTAAAGCCCAAGCTATAAGACCTATAAGAAATTTCATAGGGTGCAGTCAAGATGGTGAAGTAGAAACAGCTCTTACCCAGCACTCTGGCTTGCAGCACTTCCAATCCATGTAAAGTGGACTTTGAACATACTCTGGAGTTAAAGAACCCACAAAACCACACAGAGAAGCTAACATCCCATTGAGGAAAGCTGGGAAGCCCAGCAGCTGGGGCATTTTCAAAATTAACAACATATATTTGCCAGGAACAAAGTGCAGGCAAGTCAGTGCAGCATGGACTTTGGGACTAGTATTTCGGAACATGTCGGCCTCTTTCCCTGGGGGCAGAAAGCCTCTGTGTAGCCACAGTGCAGCCCACCCTTTTGTGGCTTCTGCTCTTGGCCTATGGACTGTGGGGGAAAACAGTGATCAGTCTGTAGAGTAAGTGCACTAGCTTTAACATTCTTAGATCTGGATTGCAGTATGGGGTGGAGGTCTTGGGGTGTGTGACCAGCTTGCAAGAGTGTGTGGAGATTTGAGAGAGGGCACCCAACTAATACCTCTGGAATCTGAGAAAAACCCATAATTTGGGAACGAAGCTCCCCTGGCTGGTGGCAGATTCCTACTCTGGCAACAAGCCCAAAAGGCAAGTAATTGAATAGCAACATGCCTAGGTGAAGGAAACAAAATAAACAGAAAAAAATCAACATTAGACTCCTATTTTCAGGGCAAAGAGGCCCGAAGCATGGAACAGAAGGAATACTGGAAGTTCAGAACTACTGCACCAAGAGCCCCAAATGAAAATACGAGCTGGTTACAGGCCATGGAGGACCTTAAGAAGCAGATAAGAGAAGTGGAGGAAAAATTAGGAAGAGAAATGAGAAAGATTCAAGAAAAGTATGAAATGAGAGTCAACAGACTAACTGAGGAATAACACCTTAAAACAAAGACCAAGTCAAATGGCAAAAGAGGCTCAAAAAGGCAATGAGGAGAAGAATGCCTTAAAATTCCAACTTGGCCAGATGGAAAAAGTATCTCAAAAGCTCACTGAGCAGAATCATAACTTCAGAATTAGATTATAACAAATGGAAGCTAGTTACTTTATAAGAAAATAAGATGCTGCTAAGCAGATCCAAACAAATTAAATAGAAGGCAATGTCAAATATTTCATGGGAAAAACTACTGAACTGAAAAATAGATCCAGGAGAGATAACTTAAAAATTATTGGACTACCTGAAAACCATGATCAAAGAAAGAACCAGAAATCATCCTTCAAGTAATTCTGAAGGCTAGCCTGGAGGTGGAGCCAAGATGGCGTAGTAGAAACAGCACTTCTAAGCTACTCTGCCCCACAAAAATTTCAAACAATGTGAAAGTGGACTCTGAACAACTTCTGGAGCCACAGCACCCACAGAAAAGCACAGAGAAGCTAACCTCCTGCTGAGGACAGACCAGCAGCACTGCAGGGAGCGGGCAGCACTGTGCTCTGACGGCAGGCAGTAGAGCACGCTGGGAACTGACAGCGCAGCACACAGAGCCTATGTCCGAGGTTTTAGCCCCAGGGTGGCCAGGCCTTCAGCTGGCTGGAGGAACCCCAGAACACCAGTAATTGTGGCGATTCCAGAATTATCAGCACAGATATACATATTACAAAGTGAGAGGTTAGTGCCCTATGGACTTTGGGACCAGTATTTGGGGAACATGTAGCTTCTTCCCCTGGGGGCAAAAAGCTGCTGAAGAAACAACTGCACAGAAGGCATTTTGCAGCATCAGTAGTGGCTCTAGCTCCTGGACTGTGAACTGTATGGAGATCCAGCAATCACCCTGGGGGTTAATCACTATTGCTTCAAACTGCCTGGATCTGTATCGTGGTCTGGGTGGGGGGAAGTTTGGGGTGCGTATCCAACTTGCCAGAGTGGGTGGAGGCTTTAAAGAGGCCACACAACTAGCAGAAGTTGTGAAGACCGCACATTTGGGTGGAAACTCCCCTGTCTGGTGGCAGAGTCCTACTGTGGCAACAAGCCCAAAAATCAAGTAATTAAGTGGCAACATGCCTAGGCAAATGAAACAAAATAAACAGAAAAGTTCAACATTGGACTCCTATTTTAGGAGCAAAGAGGCTCAAAGCATGGAGGAGGACAGTGAGGTCAAAACTCCTGCAACAAAAGCCCCAAATGAAAATACAAGCTGGCTACAGGCCGTAGAGGACCTTCAGAAGCAGATAAGAGAAGTGGGGGAAAATTTGGGAAGAGAAATGAAAAAGATCCAAGAAAAGTATGAAATGACAGTCAACAGCCTGACTGAGCAAAATAACACCTTAAAAAATAGAATAATTCAAGTGGCAAAAGAGGCTCAGAAAGGCAATGAGGAGAAGAATGCCTTAAATAGTCAAATTTGCCAGATGGAAAAAGAATCTAAAAAGCTCACTGAGGAGATTCATTCCTTCAGAGTTAGACTGGAGCAAATGGAAGCTAGTGACTTTATGAGAAATCAAGATACTATTAAACAGATCCAAACAAATGAAAGAATAGAAGGCAATGTGAAATATCTCATGGGACAAACCAGTGACCTGGAAAATAGATCAAGGAGAGATAATTTAAAAATTATTGGACTATCTGAAAGCCATGATCAAAGAAATAACCTAGAAATCATCCTTACAGAAATTCTCAAGGAAAACTGCCCTGATGTTTTATACACAGTGGGGAAGATAGAGGTTGAAAGAATCCACTGATCACCTCCTGAAAAAAAGATCCCAAAAAGAAAACTCCTAGGAATATTGTAGCCAGGCTCCAGAACTCCCAGATCAAGGAGAAAATATTATAAGCAGCCAGGAAGAAACACTTTCAATATTTTGGAAACACAATCAGAATAGCCCAGGACCTGGCAGCTTCTACCCTGAGGGATGGAAGAGCATGGAATATGGTATTCCAGAGGGCAAAAGACCTGGGACTGAAGCAAAGGTTCACGTACCCAGCAAAACTGAGTATCTTGTTTCAGGGGAAATATGGTCATTCAGTGGAATAGAGGACTTTCAAGCATTCTTGAGGAAAAAACCAGCGTTGAATAGAAAATTTGACATTCAGACGCAAGAAGCAAGAGATGCTTCAGAAGGTAATCAAGAAAAAGAAATCAAAAGTAAGTCATCAAAGTTGGACTATTTATATTCTTTCATGGAAAAACAATAACTGTGTTTGATGAAACCTTTCTCATTATGAAAATAATTGAAGAGGGGTACATGGCATATGTTCCATATGTTCACAGGTATAAATGGATAGAGGGCACAGGTTGAATTTGGTGGGAAGGGATGATTCTTTTTTTTTTGGAGGGCAATTGGTTTTGGGTGACTTGCCTGGAGTCACCTGGCTGGGTTTTTGTTTGTGTGTTAGGTGTCTGGGGCCGGATCTGAGCTCGGGTCCTTCTGGCTCTGGGGCCAGCGCTCTGCTCGCTATGCCACCTAGCCGCCCCAAGGAAGGTATGATTCTTAAGGGGTGAAGTCAAGAGGTGAGAGAGGAAAGTGGCAAGAGGAGATGGAGAGAGACAGGGTAGGGTAAACTATCTCATGTAGAAGAGGCAAGTAGTTGCAGGGGAGTGGAAGAACAGGAAGGCAAAAAGGCAAAAGCATATTCTCATTGAAATTGGCTCAAGGAGAGAATCACATACATATTAAATGGAATATATTACCCTCACTCACTCTCCTGAGTAGGGGAAAGGGGGATGAGATGGGGGATGATGGAGGGGAGGGCATTCTGGCGGGAGGGGAGGTTGGAAGTACCCACAATCAAAGAGGGACAGGATCAAAGTATGGAATGGACCAGGTGGGAGGTGAGACAGGTGGGAGGGAAATATAAGCAGTCTTTTATAATATATCTACTATGGTAATGTTTTGCATAGCTATACATGTACAACACATACTGAATTGCTTATCTTCTCAGAGGGAGTGGGTGACAAGGGAGGAAGGGAATGGATCTGAAATTTGAAGTTTTAAAATTAAATGTTTCATAAGATGTCCAGGCATTTGGGCTCAGAGATTCACCTTGCCCTAATGGCAAAGTCAAAGGGGATATGGGAGAAGATATGGGAGAGAGCAGATTGGATGAGGGTATATCTAGTGGGACTGCTATTCTGGAGTGGTGGGTAGGGAAAAATGGGGGGAAAATGTAACTCATAATCTGGTGGAAATGAATGATGTAAACCATAAGTTAATAAAGCATTTGTTTAATTAAAAAAAAACGAAGAGTTAAATGAGAAAAAAAAGAAAACAACAAAAAAAGAAAATTAAAAAAAAAAAGAATCTAGCCTGCTGTTCTCTACAGCGTAACAATAAACTTTACAATTTTGGCTTCAAAAAAAAAAGAAATTCTGAAGGAAAATTGCCCTGATATTTTATAAACCGAGTGCACAATAGTGGTTGAAAGAATCCACTGATCACCTCCTGGAAAAGATCCCAAAAAGAAAACTTCTAGGAATATTATAGACAGATTACTGAATTCCCAGATCAAGGAGAAAATACATGGATAGAGGGCACAGGTTGAATTTGATGGGAAGGGATGATTCTTTTTTTTTTTTTTGGAGGGCAATTGGGAGGATGATGTAAAGGAGCCAGGATAAAACAATTTCAATACTGTGAAAATGCCATCAGGATAGTGCAGGATTTTGCAGTTTCTACACCGAGGGATGGAAGGGCCTGGAATATGATATTCTGCAGGGCAAAGGTGCTTGGATTAAAACCAAGAATCATCTACCCAGCAAAACTCAGTATCATGTTTCAGGGGAAAACATAATTATTCAGTGGAACAGAAGACTTTCAAGGGTTCTTTTTCTTTTTGAAGCAACTGGGGTTAAATAACTTGCTCTGGGTTACACAGCTAGTCATTATTTATGTGTGGGTGCTCTTTTTCTGAGGCCAGATTCTATGCTGGGTCATCCCAACTCAGAGGCTTCCACTCTTACTCACTGCACCACCTAGTGGCTACCTTTCAAATATTCTTTTTTATTATTAAACAAATGTTTTATTAACTTCTGTTTTATATCATTCATTTACATCAGAATTTAAGTTACAATTTTTCCCCCATTTTTCTCCAACCCACCATCCCAGAATAGCAGTCTTCTCCCATAACGCCTTCGACTTTTCCATTAGAGCAAGGTGAATTTCTGTGCCCCAATGCCTGCAAATATTATCTCCCAATTACAAGGAAAAGAGTATTGATTATAGTATATATATGCAAAACGTTATCATAGTAGATATATTGTACAAGGCTGCTTAAAATTCCCACCCACCCATCTCACCTCTCAATTGGTCCATTCCCTACTTGATCCTGTACCTCTTCTATTGTGGGTACTTCCAACCTCCCCTCCTCCCAAAAATGCCCTCCCATCCATCATTCTTCCTCCCATCCGCATTCCCCCTATTCTGCTGCAGGGTGAGATATCCCACTTAGTATGTATGTCATTCTCTCCCTGAACCAATTTCAATGAGAATGTGGTTTTGCCTTTTTGACTTCCTATTCTCCCCTACATCCAATTCCCCTTGCTTCTATTACACAAGATAGTTTACCCTACCCTGTCTCTCCCTATCTCCTTTTGCCACTTGCCTCTCTCACCTCATAATTTCACCCCTTAAGTATCATCCCTTCCCAACAAATTCAAACTATGCCCTCTAACCATGTATAACTGTAAACATGTATACACCCATTCATATATGTATTCAAATGACCCTACACCCTTCTTCCATTATTTTCATACAGAGAGGTTTCATCTGTCACTGTTATTGTTTTCCCATGTAGGAATGTAAATAGGTCAACTTTGATAAGTTCCTTTAGATTTCTTTTCCCTGATTACCTTCTCAGGCATCTCTTGCTTCTGGAGTCTGAATGTTAAATTTTCTATTCAACTCTGGGTTTTTTCCTCAAGAATGCTTGAATGTCCTCTATTCCCCTGAATGACCTTATTTTCCCCTGAAACAAAATACTCAGTTTTGCTGGGTAGGTGACCCTTGGGTTCAGTCCCAGCTCTTTTGCCCTCTGGAATATCGTATTCCATACCCTTCAATCCCTCAGTATAGAAGCTGCCAGGTCCTGGGCTATTGTGATTGAAAATTGCCCTGATGTTTTAGATCCAGAGGGCAAAACAGAGTTTGAAAGAATCCACCTATCACCTCCTGAAAAAGATCCCAAAAAGAAAACTAACAGGAATATTATAGACAGGTTCCAGAATCCCCAGATCAAGGAGAAAATACTACAAGCAGCCAGGAAGAAACAATTTCAATATTGTGGAAACACAATCAGAATAGCACAGGTTTTGGCAGCTTCTCTACTGAGGGATTGAAGGGCATGGAATATGATATTCCAGACGGCAAAAGAACTGGGGATGAACCCAAGGGTCACCCACCCAGCAAAACTGATTATTTTGTTTCAGGGGAAAATATGGTCATTCAGTGGAATAGAGGACTTTCAAGCATTCTTGAGGAAAAAAACAGAATTGAATAGAAAATTTGACACCCAAACACAAGAAGGAAGAGATGCCTGAGAAGGTAATCAGGGAAAAGAAATCCAAAGGAACTTATCAAAGTTGAACTATTTACATGCCTTTATGGAAAAACAATAACTGTGACTGATGATATCTTTCTCACCATGATAATAATGGAAGAAATGTGTGTGGTCATATGAATACATATGTGAATGTGTGTGTATATGGTTACAGTTATATATGGATAGTGGGCATAAGTTGATTTTGTTGGGAAGGGAGAATACTCAAGGGATGAAATTATGAGGTGAGAGAGGAAAGTGGCAAGAGGAGATGGGGAGAGACAGGGTAGGTTAAACTCTCTCATGTAAAAGAAGCAAGGGGAAGTGGTTGCAAGGGAGGGGGAGAATAGGAAGGCAAAAAGGCAAAACAACATTCTCATTGAATTTGGTTCAGGGAGAGAATGACTTACATACCAAATGGGATACCTCAAACTACAGCAGAATAGGGGGAAGGGAGATGAGAGGAGGGATGATGGATGGGAGGGCATCCTTGGGGGGAAGGGAGGTTGGAAGTACCCACTATAGAAGAGGGACAGGATCATGTTGGGAATGGACCAGGTGGGGGGTGGGATGAGTGGCAGGGAATTATAAGCATCCTTGTACAATATATCTACTATGATAATTTTTTGCATAGCTAGACATGTACAACATATACTGAATTACTTATCTCCCCAGAGGGAATGGGTGACAAGAGAGGAAGGAAATGGATCTGAAATTCGAGTTCTTAACATTAAGTCTTTCAAATAAATACTATTATCAATACTCTTTTGCTTGAAATAGGGAGATAAGATGTGCAGGCATTGGGACACAAAGATTCACCTTCCTCTAATGGAAATGTCGAGGGGGGTATGGGAGAAGGTATGGGAGAGAGCAGATTGGAGGAAGTGATATCTTGCGGGACTGCTATTCTGGGAGGGTGGGTAGGGGAAAAACAGGGGGGGAAATGATTATAACTCAAAATCTGGTGGAAATGAATGATGTAAAATAGAAGTTAATAAAGCATTTGTTAAAAAAAAAATCTATACAGGATAAGCTGTGGGTAATAGACAGTGACCAGAGCTGAAACACAAACCAAATCTCATCTAGCCCTAATTACAACTTTGAGCACAGAGTTTGGCACATAGTAAACGCCATATAAATGTTAAATAACTGTGTTCTTAAAAACCTTCTATTGACAATAAAATATGCCATTCTGGAGAGGAGAGATTTTTATATAAATTTCTCAGAGGCCTGTTGTGGTCATTCAGTTGTGTCTGACTCTCCATTTGGGGATTTGTTGCCTAAGATATTGAAGTGTTTTGCAATTTCCTTCTCTACTTCCTTTGACAGATAAGGAAACTGAGGCAAGCAGGGTGAAGTGACTTGCCCAGTGTCACACAGCTAATATGTATCTTTGACCAGATTTGGACTCAAGTTTTAATTCCAGGCTGGGTTTTCTATCCACTGCACCACCCTGCTGCAGCCAGGGTAGGGTGCAATCAATGCCCAATTGCTGTAGTTCTGGGCTAAAGGAGAGAATTCAGATTAACCTCTTGGGAGTTTTTAAACCCCTTTTCTGTCATGAATTCCTTATGAATCTAAACCCTTCACTGAATAAAATATTGTTTAAAATTCAAAATTGAAGAAATGATCAGTTTGAACTAGAGGTTAGTGAAAATAAAAATATAAATATTTTTGCAAAAAAAAAAAAGAAAAAAGAAAACCAAATCATGAGTATCAAAAGTGAAAAGGGTGAACCTACCTCCAATGAAGAGGAAATCAAAACAATAATTAGGAAATGTTTTTCCCAATTCTATGCACATAAATATGACAATCTTATTGAAACTAAGTGAACTACAGTTAGTGAAACTAGACTTAGTGAAACTAAGTGAAGCTAGTGAAACTACAAACTATTTGGGAAAATTAGTGAAGAAGGAATCCTACCAAATTCTTTCTATTACACAAATATTGTACTGATTCCTAAATCAGGAAAAGATAAAACACAGACAGAATATTATACACCAATTTCTCTCATGTATTTAGATGTAAAAATTTTAAATAAAGTATTAGCTAGAAGACTACAACAACTTATCACAAGAATAATACACTTTGATCAGGGAGGATTTATTCCAGGAATATAAGGATTGTTTAATATTAGGAAAACCATCAATATAATTGATCATATTGACAAAAAAGCTAGCAGAAAACACATGATTATCTCAATAGATGCAGAAAAGGCTTTTCACAAAGTAAAACATCCATTCCTTTTAAAAACACTAGAAAGTATAGGAATAAATGGAGTCATCTATAAAATAGTTGATAACATCTATGTAAAACCATCAGCAAGTATTATGTGTAGTTGGGATAAACTAGAAACAATTCCAATAAGATCAGGAGTGAAACAAGCGTGTCCACTAATACCCCTCTCATTCAATCTGGTACTAGAAACGTTAGCAGTAGCACTTAGATTAGAGAAAGAAATCAAAAGAATCAAATTAGGAAAAGAAGAGATCAAGCTATCAATATTTGCTGATGATATGATGATATACTTAGAAAATCCTAGAAAATCAAGTAAAAAACTACTTGAGACAATAAATAAATTTAGCAAAGTTGAAGGACATAAAATAAACCCAAATAAATCCTCAGCATTCCTATATATCTCTAATGAAATTCAAGAGCAAGAGACAGAAAGAGAAATACCATTTAAAGTCACGGTAGACATTGTGAAATATTTGGGAATCTACCTGCCAAAACAAACCCAGGACCTTCATGACCACAACTACCGAATACTTCTAATGCAAATAAAGTCAGATCCAACTAATTTGAAAAATATGAATTGCTTTTGGCTGGGTCGAGGTAATATAATAAAAATGACAGTTTTACCCCAAACTATGTTATATATTTAGTGCCATATCAATCAATTTAACAAAAAAAAAATACTTTATAGAGTTAGACAAAACAGCAATAATATTTATCTGGAAAAACAAATGGTCTAGAATATCAAGGGAATTAATGAAAAGAAATGCTATGGAAGGTGGACTAGCTATACCAGATTTTATTCTGTGTTATACAGCAGCAGTCATCAAAAATGCTTGGTACTGGCTGAGGAGTAGAGTAGTGGATCAATGGAATAGATTGCATGCACTAGATTCAGCAAATAATGAGTATAATAATATATTGTTGGATAAACACAAATGCCACAGTTTTTGAGAAAAGAATGCACTATTTGACAAAACCTGCTGGGAAAACTGGCATACAGTATGGCATAAACTGGGCATAGACCATTATCTAACACCATATACCAAAAGCAAGTCTAAATAGGTGCATGATCTTGGTATAAGGGATGATACTGGAAACATTCTGGGAAGCAAAGAATAGTTTACCTGTCAGATTTGTAGAGAGGGAAAGACTTTAGGACCAAACAAGAATTAGAGAGCATTATAAAATGCAAAATGGATAATTTTGATTACATAAAATTGTAAAGCTTCTGTACAAACAAAGCCAATGTAACCAAGATCAAGAGGGAGGTGGGAAATTGGGAAAGACTTTTTACAACCTATGTCTCTGATGAAGGACTCATTCCTAAAATATACAGAGAACAGAGTCAAATGTATAAGAAGACAAGTCATTCCCCAATTTATAAATGGTCAAAGGCTATGAACAGGCAATTTTCAGAGAGAAATTAAAGATATCTATAAGCATATGCAGAAAGGCTCTAAATCATTTTTGATTAGAGAAATGTAAATCAAAACTATTCTGAGGTACCATATCTCTCCAGTCAGATGGGCTAAGATGACAAAACAAGAAAATGACAAATGCTGGAGAGGATTTGGGCAAATTGGAACACTAATCCATTGCTGGTGGGGTTGTGAACTTATCCAACCATACTGGAGAGTAATTTAGAATTATGCCCAAAGGGCTATAAATAATTTCTTATGTTTTGACCCAGCAATACCACTTCTAGGGCTATATCTGAAAGAGATCATAGAAAAGGGAGGAAGACCCATATGTACAAAAATATTTATAGTAGCTCTTTTTGTGGTTTCAAAGAATTTGAAATTAAGGGGGTGCCATCAATTGGGGAATGGCTAAACAAGTTGTGGTATATGCATGTCATGGGATATTATTGTGCTATAAGAAATGAGGAGGAGGGGCGACTAGGTGGTGCAGTTAGTAGAGCATCGGCCCTGGAGTCAGAAGGACCTGAGTTCCAATCCAGCCTCAAGTACTTAACACAATCAGACAAAAACCTAGCCATGTGACCTTGGCCAAATTACTTAACCCCAATTGCCCTCGAAAAGAAAAGAAAAGAAAAGAAAAGAAAAGAAAAGAAAAGAAAAGAAAAGAAAAGAAAAGAAAAGAAAAGAAAAGAAAAGAAAAGAAAAGAAAAGAAATGAGGAGGAGACGGTTTTCTTATTTACCTGGAGAGGCCCATACAAACTAATGCTGAGTGAGAAGAGTAGAACCAGGAGAAATTTGTATACAATCACAGACAAAATATATGTGTGATGATCAACTATGACAGACTGGAATCTTCTCAGCAATGCAGTGATATAAGTCAATCCCAAAAGACTCATGAAGGAGAGAGATGTCTACATCCTGAGAACCAACTAGAAAGAACCCTGCTTGAATCCTGATGGAAGAAAACGAATCGATCTTTTTCTTTTCATTGTTTGGTTTTATTTCTTCTTTACCATTTTTCATCCCATCTCATACAATAAGCCTTTGTAACCTGACTGTTTTTTGTGAAAGTATTTGCAGATCCTATACTGGACTATATGCCATCGTGGGTTGTGGGGTGAGGGAGGGAAGGGAAATTTGAAACTTAAGGAACTATATAATTGAATCTTGTAAACTAAAAATAAACAAATTTATTTAAAAAAAATTCATCTTTTTTTCCCTTAAAAATAAGGCTGTTGTGAACCTTTTTGATGGACAACAATTTCTTCTTTCTATAAATTTCCCCTAGGGGACCAAGTAAAAGTAGCAGAAGCTCTGGGTCAAGGGGTATGAATGATTTTCTTAGTTTTGCAAAATATATTTTATTTTCTCTAGGAAATAGTTTAAACCAAACATTTACAGGTTCATCTCTGATGCTCTATTGCTGCTCTATCAATCCTTTGGCATCTTTGTTAGTTTAATAAAGCCTATAATTTTATAGATAAGGAAACTGAGGTTCAAATAGGGTACATTACTTATTCAAAATCACAGAAGTTTTCAGTGGGAGAACTGGGAAATGAACTGAGTTAATTAGGTTGTATACAGTGTTTTGTAAACTGTTATCCACATTAAAGAATGGAGGAAACCCAAGCTCAGAGACTTGTAATAACTTAATCAATGTCACACAGCCAATAAATTGTGGAATTGGGAAGATGAGAATGAATTCAAAAAGAAATGAATAAAGAGGATGACACATTATACATTCAAGAGATGATGTGAAAAAAGGCACAGCTTATGTTTGTCTAGAATACAAGGAGTGATAAAATATTTAGTTTTTATTAGATCAAAATGTATATAGAGGGAGCTAATATAACAGAAAGGTGATAAAATCGGAGGGTGAAGATTATGGGAATATTTGAAAGCCAGACCAAAAAACAAACAGACAAACAAAAAAAAAACATTTTAATTTTACTCTGTGGGCAATATAGTACTACTGATTATTATTAAAGCATATAGTGATACTCAAAGATTTATGCTTATGAGAGATAGGGAGAGAGAGAGAGAGAGAGAGAGAGAGAGAGAGAGAGAGAGAGAGAGACAGAGACAGAGACAGAGACAGAGAGACAGAGAGAGAGACAGAGACAGAGAGACAGAGAGACAGAGAGACAGAGACAGAGACAGAGAGAGAGACAGAGAGAGACAGAGACAGAGAGACAGAGAGAGACAGAGACAGAGAGACAGAGAGAGACAGAGAGAGAGACAGAGAGAGACAGATACAGAGAGACAGAGACAGAGACAGAGAGAGAGAGAGAGAGAGAGAGAGAGAGAGAGAGAGAGAGAGAAAGCTAGAATTTGTCATAAGATCAAAGATTAAAAGTTGAACTAGATCACAGAGTTCATCAAGTCCAACCTCTTCTTTCTTTCATTCTTTCTTTCTCTTTTTTTTTTCTTTTTGGAGGGCAATTGTGATTAAGTGATTTGCCCAAGGTCATATGGCTAGTTTTTGAGTTAAGTGTCTGAGGCTGTATTTGAACTCAGTTCAAATGACTCAAGGGCTGGTGCTTTACTCACTGTGTTACCTAGCCACCCCAACCTCTTCTTTCTATCAGTGATCATACTAAGGTATCAAAATTTTCAAATCACATTCTCAGGGCCATACATCTAGCAAATTTGTGAAGGATAATTAGTACACAAGTTATTCTGACACCAGGTCTTTATCTCAACCATTGAAGGATGCTGTCTAATATAATTTGCCTAACTTCCCAACCATCACTCTTTCCATCAGAATCTTGCTAGGTACTGTTGTACTGAAATTTAGCAAATGATATTTCATCCCATCATGAGAAAATACTGACCAGGAAAGGCTCATATAAAAGAACTGATGTTAGGATGTTAGGATACAAATAAGAATATACAGAAGTAATTTTACTCTAAGAGCTTGTTTTTTCATATCCAAATTTTGTTTTCATTGTACATGATTTTTTTGATCCTTAATGTGTTAGTTCAACTCCTAGATCTGTTTGTCTGAGAGAATGAATGTATATCAATAAAGTATGAACTGAATAAAAGGAAGGGTTCATTATAAATTTTGACATTTGATGATTAAAAAAAATCAAAATTAATGTCAGGATCAATAGTATGGAGAGGTGATTTAAGCCACTATGATTTTCACTAATGATCTCAGTCACCTACTGTAGCCAGCATTTAAATAGTCAATTAACACATCTTCCTCCTCTTTAATCACATTTATCAAGAAATAAAAGTTTGAGAAGTGGGCATAGCTGGAAAGATTCCAATTAGAGGATAAAATGAACCATTTTTTTCTGCAAATCATTGGTACTTTGTCTCATTTAATAGAAGCATTTAAGTTCTGTGCCAGTAGATTTCTTTTCAATGGTTTCTACTCTTACTCAGCTGCAAAGAGCTACATAGTTCCAATTCTTACACTTTGTGCAGCATTTTTTCTTTCAAACTCCTCAGGACTTTTTGATGCCAAATTGGAAAGATTCCTGATAAATTAGAAGTAAATCATTACTCTTTTGAGGTTTCATTTTTCTCCAAGTAGATGAACTAGTTATAAGTAACTTGCTTGGCAGGTTTCCCTACCCTTTGCCCCACCTATCCTTTAAATATTGTGAAAGATATTTATTTCAGAAGTAAGAAACTCAACATATAATTTTGAAGTGCATATTAATTTTTCTAGCTGAAAAAAAAATAGCAAGATAGTTCAAGGAAACTTTGGCCTTAATTATCTAGTATTACATATCGCAGGGAAACTTGGAGTTTGCACATACATTTCCCCAGAAGATATAACTAGTATTTTATTTGGTGTTTAACTGTAGATCCAGATACTGATGAAATTATAGGCCACAAGTACAACATATGATTTACAGCTTGGATTTGTCTTAAATTCCTCCCTGAGGCTCTAGTGTAGATCTATTGATTTTAAAAGTTATTGAATATTGAAAAAGACAAAATGAAAAACAAACAACAACAACAACAACAACAACAAATATATATATTCCAAGAAGAACTACAATCAGAGGAAGGGGCAAGAGGGGAGGAATGATCTTCCAGAAAAAGGAAAGAGCTTGGAGCAAAGAGAAAAATAAGTCTAAAGAGAGAATTAAAACCCAGAAAGGTTTGAGGAAGTAAATTTAGAAAATATGTAATAGCCCTGGGGTGTGGTGGAGCCAATATGGTGGAGTAGAAATAGCCCTTCCACAACTCCAACCAACACCTCTTCAACATTATGTAAAAGGGGACTCTGAACAACCTCTGGAGCCCCAGCACCCACAGAACAACACAGAGAAGCTAACATCCAACTGAGGACATCCCAGCAGCCCAGCAGGGAATGGCCAGTGCAGCACTCTGGTAGCTGAGCCCAGGAACCAGTGAGTCAGAAGTTTTAGCCCCAGGGAACTTGGACAAGCTGCCAGCAGGAGGGACCCCAGAACAGCAGCAGCTGTTCTCTCACTACAGGAGAGTAGGTGTGAGCGGGAAGAGAGGAGAGATGATGGAGGGGAGGGCATGTTGGGGGGGAGGGGAGGTTTGAGGCACCCACTTTTGAAGAGGGTCAGGGTCAAATTAGGGAATGTACCAGGTTGGGGGTGGGATGGGTGGGAGGGAAATATAAGTAGTATTTTACAACATATCTACTATGGTAATGTTTTGCATAGCTATACATGTACAACATATAATGAAATTCTTATCTTCCCGGTGGGAGTGGGTGACAAGGGATTAAGGGAATTGATCTGGAATTAGAAGTTTTAAAATTAAATGTTTCATATATATATATATATATATATATAAAGGACTCCTTGGGCTGCCCAAAAAAACTTAGGGAACATAGCTTGAGAAATACATTAGTACCATTGGCAAACCAACTTCTCCATTTTTATTTAATCCCCCTTCTTTGCGATGTGGATGGCACAATTCTTTCCAAAGTCCTTCATTAGTTGCGCAACAGAGGGACTTTCCCTTAGTAAGTGTCTCCTCTTCAACACTTACTTAGGAGAAGATGGAACCCTATAAACTGTCTTGGAGCTGAGAATGGGGACAGTTAAAAAGAAACTAATTTCACCTGAGGAAACAGTGTAGGGAATGGACGGGGTGGGGGATGGTATGGGTGGGAGGGAAATATAAGTAGCCTTTTACAATGTTTCTACTATGGTAATGTTTTGCATAGCAATACATGTTCAACACATACTGAATTGTTTATCTTCCCAGAGGGAATGGGTGACAAGGGAGTGGATCTGGAATTCTAAGTTTTAATATTAAATGTTTCAAATGTATATACATATTATTATTAATACTATTTTGCATGTAATTGGGAGATAAGATGTGCAGGCATAGCAGAACAGAAATTCACCTTGCCCTAATGGCAAAGTCGAAGGGGGTATGGGAGAAGATATGGGAGAGAGCAGATTGGATGAGGGGATATCTTTTGGGCCTGCTATTCTGGGGTGGTAGGTAGGGAAAAAATGGAAAAAAATCATAACTCCAAATCTGGTGGAAATGAATGATGTAAACCAGAAGTTAATAAAGCATTTGTTAAAATAAAAAATAAAAAATAAAGAAATTATTTTCTTCAGTCACTTTGTGTCATTTTTCCAGGCCATTTAATCTCTCTTACATACCAAATATTTATATTCCTAAGTTTTCTTCTATCTCTCTTATTTTACTTTTGAAATCCTTTTTGTGCTTTTCCAAGGAGGCTTCTGGGCTTGAGACCACTTCATATTCCCCTCTGAGGTTTCGGAATATAGCTAGACCTCTGCTCAGTTTGCATTTTCATCTTCCCTGTAACCATAGTAATTTTTATAATAAAGTTATTTTTTGGCTTCTTTCTAATATTTTTGCCTAATTCATGACTTTTAAAGTTGAGTTCTCTTGATGGAGCAGAGAGAACCACATCCTAAGCTTCTGGTGTTAGGGCCCAAGACCCTGGTCTTTAACTTTGTGTTCTATGACCTCAGGTACTGGTTATTTGCTTACTGCACTAGGGTAGCCCAACCTATTTGCTCCATGTTGACTAATTTCCAGGACTGGCAACTTGCTTTCTAAACTGGGGCTGAAGGCCTCATTACTGGCCTACACTGCCAATTCCTGCAGAGCCTAGACTGAGAGACCTCAATAGTTGATCTCTGCTTTGGCTAAGAATCTCTCATTTTCTTGAGGAGACTCTCTCTATGCTGTACTGCACTTGCCTTTGGCCAAAGTGAGACAGACCTTTTATGAAGTCCTTCTAAGTTTCTTTAAGCTGGAAAATCATTGCACTCCATTTTTGTAGTCTTTGTTCCTTCAGAATTCATTTAGAAGCTTGATTTAACGTTGTGTAACATTCTAGCATACCCAGAATGGCTGCTAGCACAGGTCCTTTGATCTGTTTTTCTAAAGGAAAGCAACTCAAAAAGGGGTTAACAATCTTACTTACTTAATCAAGCATATGTCATTGATATGCTTCAGGAGAAAAAGTCAGCATCCTAAACTTCAGAGAATACAAACAGAAGCTACAAGCAGACAAAAAAATACAGACAGAGGAACAGTCCAGCAGACAGGGTTTCTAGCTGTCTGACAATTACATTCACAACTAGTCATTTACCAGAGAGAGAAGCACCAACATCTGGGTTTTCGAAACCAGTGGGCTCAACAGCTACCCAGAATCTCATGTGGGAAAATCACACAACTCTTCCCACGAGTGGGCATGAAAAGAAAATCCAACATCAGGGTATATATAGCCTTCTCCAGGGTCAGAGAATATCACAACCCTCATGATGCACTGCCCCATCACAAAGTAACGAGGTGTGGAGGTTCCTTAAAAACAAGCCTCCCACCTCTGGCTCCCTGTGACCACATTCTAACTATTAGGAAGCAAAGTACATTTTCAAATCAAGGAAGGTTCTCAAATCCATTAAGCTTTTCAAGGCTCCAAGGGGCAAGGAAAATCTTCAAATAACTCTTACAATCACAAATTGTTTCTGAGTAAATCTGGGAAAAGCTCAGGTAACTTTCTGATTTCTCTCTGCCATCTTGTCTATGCCTTTGGAGTTGTTTTAATATTGGTGAAAATTCTAAAATATTTTGAATGTGTTTTTCCTTTTATAATGTGGAATCAAATAAATATGTTAGCTATGTCTGCACCATTTCACAGAGTTCTTTTCAGTTTCTTCTCAAAATTTCCTTTTTCATTTGCCTCATGCCACAATAATATTTCATTATATCAACATACCTCAAAATTTAGCTATTTCTCAATAGAAGGATGTTACGTTAGTTTCCTATTTTTGATTAACACAAAAAGAGCTTCTATAAATACTTTTGTACATATGGAACATTTTCTTCTTTTGATTTCTTTAGCATATAATTCTGGTAGTATTATAGTTAGGATAACGTTTTTCACAATTTCAAAACTTTTTGGGTGTAGTTCCAAATTGCTTTCCAGAATGATCCAAGACTAATTCTCACTTCCACCATCAGGCCATTAATATGTCTATTTATTTTTTTTTCTGCAGAAAAGAGTGCCATTCCTTTTGTGAATGAAGAGAAGGAAGGGAGCAGTGAACAATAAAAAAATGAAACAAAGCAATTCCAGACAATTATTTATAGTCTGGCTTCCATTTTTTATGATGTTATGCAATTTCCTTCACCTTTTAAACTTTGTAACTTTTAAAAACTTTTTAAAATTTACATATTCTTTAACTTTTCCTTCTGTATCTCTGTATCATTTAAAATATGAAATGATTCACTAGCTTCCCCCTAAGGGAAATTTTAGGTATAAAACCATGTCTGTTGTTTTTTAACATCTCTATCTGTTAATAAAATTTTCCTTCTATACTCACGTGATATATCATCTCATTTGTAAGTATAAAGATTTTTGATCTAATAAATGGATTTCATAATACATTTGTATCTGCCTGTCCTATGCAATTTTTTCATATTCTATGATGTCTGTCATGGAGGAAGTAGAGTACTCTATATGTTGGGAATATTTCTCATATTCTCTTTATATCAAAACATAAAATAAATAATTTAAAAAAACAAATAAATGAACAAATAAGAAACCAAATAATGATACACCATTCCATAAATTCATTGATTATCTTTTAATTTGATCAAGTGAACATATTTTGGATTTTTGGATGACATCTTTTCGATGAAAAAAATCACTCTTCACTTTCCACATGCTAGCTCTACTTGGTTTTAATTCCAAAGGGAAATATATCCCTCATAAGATAAACTGATGTCCTGAATTCTTTCCATCATACTGTTTGATCAGCCTGGGAATTGATTTTCCAAGTATACTAAGCCTCATTTTCCCTCTTATTGGATGATGTGAGAGTAGAGCACTAAAATCCTTTCAAAGCTTTCCTTTCTAAAGGTCAGTAAGACCTTGAGTTCAAATCTATTCACCAATATTTCATAACTGTATAACCCTGGGTGAGTCACTTAACCTCTGTTTGCTTCAGTAGCCTGAGCTATAACATGGGGATAATAATGACATCTACCTACCAAGGTTGTTGTAAGGATCAAGTAAGTTCTGCAGTAATTACAGTTCTTGGCATATAAGAAGGCTCCTAATAAATACATCTGTACTTATAGGTACTGCATCAAGTACTAGTGATACAAAGAACAAACTGAAGTGGTTATTTAACTCAAGGAGCTTATATTATAAAGGATAATTATCCATCTTAAGCTAATACTAGAATATGACAATATATTAAGCCCAGAACTGAACACGGTAAGGAGAATGTGTGGTATTATATGTTTCTTTATATTAAATTAAAAAATCTATGCCTCTTTGTGATAGGTTTTTCTTTTGTTGTTGTTGGTGTTGTTGTTTTGTTTTGCTATTTGGAATGGGAGAAAAGGCAGGGAAATTAGGGTTAAGTGACTTTCCCATGGTCAGATGGCTAGTAAGTGTTAATTGTCTGAGGTTGGATTTTATCAAACCTCAAACCAGTCCTCCTGACTCCATTGCAGGTACTCTATTCAATGTACCAACTAGCTGTCCTCTTTGTGATAGAATTTAATCCTATCCCCCATGGTGCCATAATACTAGCAGAGTTAATGTCAAATAGTTCACTTGTGTTCTAAAAATTAAAATGAACATATACAGATGTATCAACAATGCAGTATTTATAATACTTATGATAACTATAAATATGTTAATATGGTTATCAATAACAAAATGTAACAGGCTCTCTACATTGGGGACATAGCTAGAGCACATATTCAAATACCAGAAAACTGAGTCCCAAAGCCATAACAGTAGGCACAGAGTTGGTACACATAGTTAATGCAGTAAACATCCGCATTGTCAAGGCTTCTGAAGAAAACAGGAAATCTCAGGCAAAGATTCTCCGCTACTCATTCACAGTAACTGCTCAGTTTCTAAGCAGCTTGCTCCCAGCAGCTCTGCCCTGCCCTTCCCCCATCTCCCAGCCTCCAGTTCCCGTCTCCAGCAGTCCTTAGCAGGAGTCCTTAGCAAAAGTTCTGGCTGGCTCCAAAAAAAAAAGAAAGAAAGAAATTTGTCCCACTGCCACCACTTTCGGTAACCACACTGGCTCCAGTCTGGCTCCTACATGGCTCCTGCTCCTTCCTGCCCCACCACTTCCGGCTAGGTCAGCAACTTCAAGGGGCATGGAAGATCTTAAAATCCCATTATCATTACAACAGAATGGCTACATAATCAGGTAACTATTTGCATATAAAGAAACGTTAAAAGTTGTAGAGGAATGCAAGCTCTGCATCAGTCAATAGTATAAAAATGTACCAAGAAAAAAAATAAAGGCAAGCAATTTTTTTTTTTTTGGTAAATCCATACAACTGTATACTTCATCATTTAAAAAATACTGTCTGGAGCAAGGAAAAATAGAGCCCATCATTTCTGTGCTGATCAAGCCAAATTTAGAGGTTTGTTGTTACACACAGGGAGACATGTTTTAGAAACAGAACTTATAAGAGAGAGAATAGCCAGAGGAAAGTGAATAATGTATGAGAAGACTAATAACTTTCTCCTTCTTTTTGCAATTCTCTCTTCATTACTTTTCCCAAGGTCAAAAGCAGGATATCTGTACATATTTACATACACATATATCCATTAGCATATATATATATATGTATGCATATTGCAAGTGGTTGTACACACATACATCTATATGCACACACATGCATATGTGTTTATGTATGTGCATGTGTATGTGCCCCTCCTACTTTTAAAGCAATAGTTTGGAAAGAAAAATAAATTTGTATCCTCAATGCTCACTGAAATGTCAACCTCTCAGTCCTGGCAGCACCAGCTTGACAAAGGGTGCTTGACTCCATTTTGTTATCACCTAGCAACAGGTTAGCTCCACTGTGTTACTGAATAAATTGAAAAAACATAGAAAAAATATTATGAGGTAAATGATCAGTACAATTAAAAGAATGTATCTGCTCTAAGTAAAAGATGATTCCAAATGTGTCACCATACTATTCTAAGTCTGAAATGATAGTGCAGTCTTTCTTCTTTTTTGGGGGGGAAGGGGGTTTGTTAATGGGATTGGAAAACAAAATAGGACTAAATAAGAAAGGCTTTGAGAAGGATAAAATGTGAAGAATAGCTCAGGGTAACAAAGTAAAAAGTCCAAGTAATTTGACTGTTGAGTTTTCTTCTAGCAGTCATGAAAATAAGCCTATGATGACAAGATCAGTGCTTGAAAAAATAACCTTTGAGCAAAAGTAGGAACAAAAAATTAATTTCAAGGACAACATGATATAAATGTGATAAAAAGGAGATGTTGAAAATAATTTTAAAATTCAGGAGTATGTGCATGAACAACATAGAAGAAAATATTACTGACAATCTATGATATAATGTGTGTGTGACCACTTGACACCTCATTTGATAGACTAATCATCCAGGAACAAATTAAAATGCCCATAAAATATTTAATGGTTCTATTTTTAGTCCTGAAAAAGGAGAATTAGAAGGAGGAGGAGGAGGATGAAGAGGAGGAGGAGATTAAGAAGAAGAATAACAAGAACAAGAAAAAGAGGAACAAGAACAAGAAGAACAAGAACAAGGAGGAGGAAAAGGAGGAGGAGGAGGAGAAGAGGAAGAAGAGGAAGAAGAAGAAGAAGAAGAAGAAGAAGAAGAAGAAGAAGAAGAAGAAGAAGAAGAAGAAGAAGAAGAAGAAGAAGAAGGAGGAGGAGGAGGAGGAGGAGGAGAAGGAGAAGGAGAAGAAGAAGAAGAAGAAGAAGAAGAAGAAGAAGAAGATGATGATGATGATGATGATGATGATGATGATGATGATGATGACTTTCCAGCAGGCAAGTTAGATGTTCAATCAATGTTAAATTATCTTTGGTAGTAACTATATGTGTTAACGTGGATGAAAGACATTGAATGTCTGAAAGGGACGCTAACATGGGGAGTACTGAAACAGATACAATCAAGTATTACTTAAATGTCAAAGGGTTAGGATGTGTCTGACCATACTAAATCCTCTCTGTCTCTCTTAACATAATTTGGCTGGTAAAATCATGACAATATTTGGAGAAAATAATTGAAATCAGTGCTTTATATGCACTGTGGTACCATGTGGGACTTTGGGCACAATAAAAATGAGTCAAGTTGAATACATTATAGAAGTCAGCATGGTGTTTTAGAATATGTAAACTGGGTAATAACTAGGCTTCTTTATTTATAAGAGAAATTTGATAAATATGAGTGCAAGCAGCATAAAGTAAGTTACTTAGCAGAAGTCTTTGTAATTGGGGAAGTAGGGAGAGAGAAGCTGTACAGAGTAAGAGGATTCATCCCATATAACTTGGTTCCTAATCTGAGCATTCTTACTAATTTACCTAGAAATTACAAAAATAGTAGACACTTAACAGATTTTTGTTGAAGAAAATTGAACTTGGGCTGCAACTGTTGCTGGTGCATTTTGAATTTGGCATCAAGAAGAAAAACCCCATTACCCCTCCCTCATTAAAATTATGACTATACATTTATTTCTATTCCCATTACCAAAGTAGCCAGAAAGATTTTCCCTAAAAGTATTGAGATTTTGACAGATTCATATGTATCAAATCTAAGTTAGCAAACTATAAAAGTAAATTTACTATGAACTTTATTCTGAGAAATAAAGCCCAGGAATATATTATTGACTTAATCCTGTTGATGACATGGCTAATGCCAGTGCCAAGAATATTAAATGATATATTTAATATTTTACTATAGATGGATTAAAGTAACTTTATGGAAGAAAATGGAATAAAATATGAATTTGTTGAACTTGGAAAATATAACTTTTTCTATATCATGTCTCTTTATTTTTTCAATGGTGGTATGGCATGATTTGATCATTATCAAAAGCATTTAAAATTAAATTATACCATTTCCGTTTTTTCTTCCATTTTCAGCTTCTTTTCTTCATTTATCACATATACAATTAAACTAGTCTACTGGTAAATTTTAAAAATATTATTGATTTTGAACGTGTATATATTAATATGCATCTTAATCACCCTTAATGAGGAAATGAGATACATTATGTCACTACTATCTAAATTTAATTTAATTTAATGTTTCTGAAGTGAATCTATCAACAGATCTTGATGCCTACATGTTAGACCTATACCCTAGTGGCTATGATCTTATATTCTTTCTCCAAAGCTGGCCACAATTTTGATTAAAGAGAGGATCAAACATAGCAATATTATCCTCCCTTACCCCAACATATACTATAGAACTTCCTTTATGATCAAAAGTTTAAGGAAATGGAAAACAATTATCTATGTGTCATAAATTATAATTGTCATAATCATTGTAATTCTTGCAATAGTCATTGCTGTCATCATCATCATCATCATTATGATACTCATTATTATAACTCATTTACAAAATGCTTTAAGTTTTGTCAAAAACTTCACATTTAATATTTTATTTGATCTTAACAACAGGCTTGTGAATTAGGTGCTATTGTTATCCCCGTTTTAAATATGAGATTTTACTAAAAGAGGCTAAATTACTGCTGAAGGGTTACATACATAATAAATGTTTGAGGAAAGATACTGATAAAGAAACAGAAATGATAGATAGATAGATAGATAGATAGATAGATAGATAGATAGACAGATAGATAGATAGATAGATAGATAGATGATAGAAAGAAAGAAAATTATACTGATCAAACAATGATAGAGCTGGAGTTTGAGGAGATCAATTCTTTAAAATTAAGCCAATTTCATTTGACAAAATATATAATTTTAGGAGGTGAAAAGATTAAGGAACACAGTGGTAAAAAGTAAAACACATTTGAAGAGGCAAAGGATTAAAAAAGAAGTAATATAAACACTAGAAAATAGAATGGAAGGAAATGAACTGTAATTAATCACTCAATTAAGAATATAATGCATTTACACATAAAATAGAAGCATATGGCAGAATGGATTGGGAATGACAATTTGACCTTTTGTTTTCCTTTTTAAAGGAACATACATGAAACAGAGAGACTAATAAATAAATAAAGGGTAGAATCTATTATGCTTTAGTTGAGGCATAAAAAGGCAAGGGTAACAATCATGATCTCAGACAAAACAAAAGCAAACAAGGAGAGAAGTAGGGAAATTATATCTGGCTAAAATACATTATAGAATTATGCCCAAAGGGTTATAAAACTTCACATGCCCTTTGATCCAGGAATCACCATACTAGGTCTGTGTCCCAAAGACATCATTAAAAAAGGGGAAAGGGCTCTCATGTAAAAAAAATATATTTACAGATTTTTTTTTTTTTTTGTGGTGGCAAAGAATTGGACATTGAGGGAATGCTCCTCAACTGGGGAATGGCTGAAAAAGTTGTGGTATATGAATGTAATGGAATACAATTATGCTATAAGAAATGATGAGCAGGCAGATTTCAGAAAAAAATGAAAAAGAATTGAATGAACTACTGCTAAGCGAAGTGAGAAAAACCAGGAGAACATTGTACACAGTAACAGCAACATTGTTTGATAACCAAATTTGATAGACTGAAGTTCTTCTCCTCATTACAATGATCCAAGATAATTCCAAGAGACTCATCACGGAAACTGCCATCCACATTCAAAGAAAGCCCCATGGAGTCTCAATGCCAATCAAAATATACTGTTATTGTTTTGCTTTGTTGTTTTTCTCATGTTTTCCCCCTTTTTTGATTCTTCCATCACAACATGACTATTGTAGAAATATGTTTAATGTGATTATATATGTATAGCTTATATCAGACTGTATACTATCTTGGGGAGGGGAGAAAAGAGGAGGAGAGAAAAAAATTTGGAACTCAAAATATTATAACAATGAATGCTGAATGTAATTGAAAAAAATACTAATAAGTGGGAAAATTAAAAAAATATATAAAATAATTTTAAATGGTAGCATCCTAGGCAATAAAGTAATATAAATATTAAAGTATATATGCACAAAATAATGGCATCATTATCTTGATTCTTCTCATTTTACTCTTCATTATTTTGTGCAAGTCTATCCACATTTTTATCTTTTCCTCTGAAATCAATGAGGTCAACATTTCTTTTATAATAGTAATATTCCCTCACAATGATGTACCACCACTTGTTCAGCCATTCTCCAAATGATGCCATTCCCACAATCTACAGTTCTTTGGCATCAAAGAAAGCTTATACATGCATACATACATGCATATGCAATCAAACACACACATATATGTATGTGTGTATATGTATGTATGTGTGTATATACACATTTGATAACATCTTTAAACAAAGTTGTTTTTTTTTGTTTTTTTTTACTATCATAAATAGCCAAATTAACCACGAAGTGCCTATGAAGGAAGACACGATCTACATCCAGAAAAAGAATTGATAAATGATATGTATATATGTGTGATTATATATGTATAGATACATACATACATACATACACATCTATGTATATACACACCCATATTTGTGTATAATGGTCTCCATCTCTAGGGTAAGGGGTGGGAAGAAAAATAAATTTCCATGATATCTTTATTAAATTATTTAAAAGAATAACAAGTTGTACATAAGAGATTTGCAGTTTTATGAGAATTTTTTTTAATTCTACCACATTATGGAAGTTCTTGTTTTATGTCATGAATTATTTTTTAAATAGTATAAGACCCACATTTGTAAAGGAAAAGTTAAATGAGATATGAGAAAACATAGTAAAACTATACTAGTGAGGGAACTTATATTTACCATCTCAAAACTATGGAAATCTAAATATAAAATTTAAAAAAAGAAAGAAAATAGAGAGATGAATAGAATTTTAGAAATGTTATATATGATAGACCTCTGGAAAAAATTCAATGGAAACAGAGAGTACTTTTTTCTCCTGTACTGTACAAAGTGCTTTGACAAAACTGACCATTATTAGGGCATAAAACCCTCAAAAACAAATGCCAAAAAATTATAAATATTAAATATATCCTTTGAGACCATATTGCAATAAAATTACATTCACTAAAAGGCCAGGGAATCAGAAATTTAAAATTAATTGAAAGTTTTACAATGTAATTCTAAAAAAAAGAGTAGGTTGGGGCAGCTAGGTGGTGCAATGAGTAGAGAGTCGGCCCTGGAGTCAGAAGGACCTGAGTTCGGATACAGCCTCAGACACTTAATGCACACACAAACAAAAAAAACCTAGCCGTATGATCTTGGGCAACTTAACCCCAATTGCCCTCCAAATAGCCAAAGCCAAAGCCAAAAAAAAAAAAGAGTAGGTCAAATAACAAATCATAGAAACAAAATTTGAGACAGGATTATAAATTATGAGAGACAGACAAAGAAGTACTTAGGGGAAATTTTATATCTCTAAATGTGTATGTCAATAAAATTAACAGCAGGTCAATGAATTGAAAATACAGCCAAAAACAAATACTGAGAAAAAATAAATAAAATGCCCAACCAAATGCCAAAATAGGTCTTTTTTGTTTGTTTGTTTGTTTGTTTGTTTTACCTTAGTCAATGATGTCTCCAGAATGGTTTCATTATCTTGTAAGGGAAAAAAAAAGGTCATCTAACTTACACAGGATAAGTACTTACAATTTTGCTCCCAATAAATTCAAACTCTGGCTACAAGGTTCTTAATGTCTTCTAGAGGACCTTCCATCACTTAAATGATTTCAGGGCTTTTACCCATCAACTTAGTCTTGTATTCAAGAAAACTATCATAGGATGCCCTGTAAGAAGAAGAAAAAATATATAAACTTTAGAGGAAAAGAAAAGTGAAATCAAACATGTAACTTCTCCCTGTAGGATTGAGTGAATATGGAAGAAAAAAAATGACTAGAAATGTTTTCCCTTCCCAATCCTCTTCCCCCACACATACATACAAAGAACTGACCCTTGGGTAAAAATAATTAGGTCCATATAGTTAGTGATTCCATATCTTCACAGACACAGTGGATCTTTCAATGTAAAAATATGCTCACAAGCAGCAACAGCACCAGACACATCATGGCTAGACAAGTAAAAATGATGATGCTTTTTATATAGTCACTAGTCATGATCGTGAGTCAAAGAAAATCCTATACCACCACCCCCTTAGTGTTCCCTTAACCATCATCCACTGTCTCTCTTTCCCTGGAAGTCACAGAAGAATTTTTAAGAGTCTATTCTCTTTCTTATTTGGGAGGGGTCTATGTATGCATTTTGTCTTCCACCTTGTTTCCAGAAAGCAAATCAATAAAATCATCCTTTTTCCCCCACCAAACCCTTCCTGACAGTCAGGGGAAACATTGTACAATTATGCTTTGTACAATTAATACTAAGTATTGTACTGGTAGCAATATAAAAGTGAAAAGAAATTCTAGTTTATAGTAAGTAATGGACCTGTCCTTTTGCCACTTTTAATGCCAATGCTTCCTCCTGCTGTTAGATTTTCAATGCTATCTGCTCTTTCTGGATGCCACATTTCTGCCTGCTGCCCACCAAGTACTACCATTTCAGACCATCTCCCCACTCCCCTGGACACTCTTTGTCATCACGGCTGATGGGACTTGTATGGTTGTCAAGGATTAACTCAGGCCTTTGCCCTAGTTGTTCAGGTTAGATATTTGAATAAAACAAGTTACTTATTGTTTAACCCATGTATAAAAAGAAGGGCATTCAAGAAGGATGTGTAATGAAGATGTTCAAAATTTATTTAGCTGAGCAAAGTTATTTTATAATTTTCCCACTGAAACTTGCTAGGCATCAAAACACCTGAAACTCCTCACAGCTGTTTTGTATTGAATGATCTCCAAGTTGCTTCAACTGAATCACAGATATAACTGGTAGGCTGAAGAGTCAGGTGATCAGCATTCTTTGGAAAAATATTAAATTAAATCCCCATCCTCAAATATATGACTCATAATTTGACATTAACAACGACCCAAACTACAACTTTCTGTCCTACTCCAAAAATGTGATTTGTTTTAAAATTATGCTTACAGAGTTTATACTTTCAGCTTGGTTTCATTATGAAAAGAAACAAATGTTAAAGGGGTAAAAACCCACATTATTATGGTTACATAAATGACTGGGGGAGCAAGATGACAGGATACTGAAAGTGATGGGTAAACATTTACCTGCTAGCAGAGTATACTTCACCTTCTCATTTCAACCTGTTTAACTCAACCTAATTGAGTTGTGTCAGTTTTTGTTTTTGTTTTTGTTTTTTTTTTCCTGAAGTTCATTTCTTTTCCAACTTGGTCACACATCTAATAAGTATTACACATGTGTGTGATAAGTATAATATGACTGGCTCCTTTGTTCCAAATTATGGACACTTCATTCAGTAACAGCCCTAGGATTACTCTTCATTAGTTTCTTGCTATATATATATATATATATATATATACATATTTATGTACTCTATGTCTTATTCATAAAATAATTCATTTTTAAAGGTCCACTGTGACTTCAAGCTATAACATATATTCACACTACTGAGTGAATATGGATGAGAAAAAAAAAACGAAATGCATTTAATTTCCATTTCTTTTTATATGTCTTTCTGTAAATATTTCTGGGAAATGGAAAAATATGTTCTGTCAGCAACTGTAGGAACTTTATTTTTTCTTCTCAGAGGAAAAATGATGGTGAGATTTTCAATTACAAAATTTTAGAACCATACTAATATGGCAAGTTTTTCACTTTCAATCTTCACCATTGTGTTCTGGCATGTCATAAAGATAAACAATGGCAGAGGCTCTCATTTCAAAGGTTATCAGAGGCCATTTATGGTCATCAATAGCTTATTTAGTAGAATCCACATGGAAGGAATACTCACTGAATGAAATTTTGATAAAATTACAAACAGTTTTTGTCTTTGCTTCAAGTTTTTTTAGGAACATCCATTTTTCTAGAATAAGCCTATTTAGCACTTACCGCCTTTCTAGTATATATATATATATAAAACTTCTATAACTTAGAAATTACTTTTTAGTTTTGGCTTCTGAGGCCACTCAGTCCCAAAATCCCTCTTTTAGTTTTATTTTTCAGACACCTGAAGTATGCTATCATGTCTCCCCTATTTTTCTCATCTTCAAGCAAAGCATTTCCAGTTCCTTCCACTGATTATCATATGGTATACTTGTAATAGTAGGCTTATACTAAAAGGGGCTCTTCACCAACATGGCCATTCTTCTCTAAAAATTGTCCAACTTATCAATCGATACAATTTATATATGATTTGGAAAACAGTAAAATAAATCATTAACAATGTCTTCAGAAACATTAAGCAAGGAAAAACATAGTGATTTAACCTATTGCACATTCATTATAATTTGTTTTTGTTTGTTTTAGGTCAGAGACTATGGTTTCATTGGTATATGGAAGGTTTTGTGGGGAAATTGTCTATACCAATGTGTACCAGCACCTTCCTACTTTTGATTTATGGTATGGCTCTAAAGAGTTGCCTGTGATAATCAAGTGGACAATTGACTTTCCATTTTCTGATAGTAATAACTGAGGCTGGACTTGTGTAAAGCCAAGCATATGAAGCTTTCCGGAAGACTTCTGCTTTGAACAGCTTTAAAGTTCTGATTACATAGTGTAGTGAACTCTCTAATTAGTCACCAGTAAATTAAAGCAAAACATACACAGAAACCAAAGTACAGCATTCACAATGCTATAGCATAGCAAGTTATCACTAAAGTGGCCATATAGTTTTCACCAAAGTGGTGACATAATTTTAAACAAAAGATATCATTCAGTAAGTCCTTAACTCATTCATCCTTAAGTAGCAGGCCTCCATAGGACACAATGTACAAAGTTCAAAGTTCTCCACCCCTAGGTCACAGTAAACCATGTTCTTCCCAATAAATACACAATATTCAAGTAAAGCCTTCTTTCATCTTGACTTGAAGATGGTTCACAGCTTCCATGATTCCTTTTCCATGGGTCCAGATCCTACCTAAATCAACACTACTGTCAAAGGCAGGCAGTTCCCAACTCCTTGCCCATATCCTTATCCACTTTCTATTGCATATTGAAGCTCACAGTGTCTAGTGCACCTCAAGTCTTTCACAGTTTCTTTTCCTGGGAAGACAAAGGTTAACAGAGCCACAGTAATATTCATTCACATTCAGGCACCATCTTCAATCCACTATCTGCCTGGGGAATCAACACAGACCCACTAACAAGGTCTGGGATCTCAACACAAATCATCAGTATAGAAATCAACACTGACCCACAAACAAGATCCAAGAGATCAACACAAATCATCATGAAATCAACAAAGACCCACAAACAAGGTCTAAGAGGTCAATTCAAATCATCAGGAAAGTCCCAGAACCACCAAAATCCTCCTCCATCATTTATGTAAACAGAAAACCAGGAAATCCTCTTTTAGGGCTTCCAGTAAGGTCCCAGGGCTCTGTAGAAAGTATCACAAACAAACATCAACACACAGAACAGACAAACATAGAATGCTGGGATATGACAAGTTTTCTCCTTCTTGAATCTGCCACCACAATAGTTTTCTGTTGTTGTCAATTCTCTTTTCAGTTCGCAGTTCTGGTCAGATCTTAGTTCTTCTCTCCTCTCACTTCTGTTTTCTTCCAGCCTGGGCTTCTCCTTATATGGCCATAAAGCTCCTCCCTTTTCTGCCCCTTCCTTAGCACCAGGAGTTCACAAGTTCAAAAACTTGATGTAATCATGGGCAAGCCTTAAAAGAAACTTGAACTTCTGAAACAAGGTGCTAAATAATTAAATAGGTGAAACAACACATGAACTACATCTTTGCTTACCATTACAAATTGAAAATCAGATTTACCTGATTTCAAGACCAATAGTTACAACACTTATTATTATCTAGTATATAATTATATGTAGTAATATTATGGCAAGATCAGAAAAAAAAGTGAAATTCAAAAACATCACAATATCTCTGGGTTTAGAATATGTCATTTTAATAATAACATCACCTTTAGTTGTTCAATCTAAGTCATGTCATTCATGTGTCCTACATTGTTATTTGTGACCATAGTATAATACTTACTGCTCAAAGACATATTTCTAAAGAAACCCAAAATATTTAGTATTCCATTTTTGTTTTAATATTAATCAATTAATTTTAGTTTCGCTTCCATAAGATTTTGAGTTACAAATTTTCTCCTCATCTTTTCACTCCCCCCACCCCAAGAGAGCAGGCAATCTGATACAGGCTCTACATAAACATTCAAATTTTATTACCCTTACAAATATGCCACAAGAACAATTTGAATGAGTTGAACCTGATGTATAATGGCAACTCAATCACTACACTTGGAGAGAAGAATTTCAGAGAGTGGAATTCTAAAAGCATTGCTTGTCATTCTCCTGTAATAATAAAGTGCTAGTTGGAATGGTAACTGGTTACATATAAGTAAGCCCAAATTTATGGAATTCTGATTATGAATTCATGGCCACAATTCAAGTCAGACTGTAGACTGAAAAAAAATGACTAGTTACTGGGAAGGAAGGGTCTGTAATAAACTGGAGTTGAATGACTTTGATCCTGTGGAATAGTTGAAGAGGGAAATGGAACTTAGAGTTTGTGTTCCCTCTGTATCAGACATGCACATTGAGAGTGTAATAGGTATTGACACCTGCCCACAGGGTTGAAGGGTTGGGAAGAACAAGGACATTTTTCAGCTCATCATGATTCCAGATTCTCTCTCTCATAAAGTAGTTCTTGAAAGCTTATAAAATAACTTAAGTATTCCATCAACTCTGAATTTATGTAATTAGATAAATGGTAGTATACCATTGTATTTTTTTGGATCAGGAGGCATCTTCAGGCACCTTTTAGAAAGCTGTAGGATGCTTAGGGTATTGTGATATTTTTGAAGGGCATGTCTCATCAAAATTTTATTCAAAAATGCCATATTGTATTAATATTACTATTAAATTAGTACTATGAAACTATAGGATTTTAAAGGCTTTTCTCTATATCATTTATATCAATTTTATATGTACTGCTTTTTTTGCCATTAGATAAATAACGTTCAATGAATCCAGATATGCTGAGGTTCCTACAATTTTTATCAAAAGCAATGACTAACTTTGAGCCAAATGAAAATCCAAGTTAACACAGAGCAATTCACGTCTACACTCTCACGTGTCCCAGTTATTCCCAGACATGGCAATTCCTTTAGGGGATCCACACCCTGAGCCAACTCTTTTCTATACACTTTCACATACTCCATAGAAAAACACTCGATTCTTCAATCCATTGACACATTATCACTTAACAATATAAGTACTTATATTCCTACAGCCTACTCAGCTCTTACTAGGTTAACATATTCTAAAACAACACTGTCTAATTATTACCACTAAACTAGGGGGACCAGAATATGTCATATTAGCTTTGTGTGTGTATGTGTGTGTGTGTTTACAAGGTTGCAAGACTTGTAAATCATAAGACTGTTGCAGATTTCACAAATATTTAGCACTTTATTTAATAAGGTCTCTCATTTTGTTTCTATGGAAAAGATGGAGAGATTTGGGCTGAATTATAATATCTGGAAGTCTATTTCTCCCCTCATAGCAATTTCTTCCTGTTCCTATCACTTAATAGAGTGTCTGAGACATAGTAAATCCTTGTTGGACATATTTTAAAGATGATTAATAATCAGGTAAACAACTAGATGTCCCCTGAGGCCCCTTCCAAAACTGAAATACTGTGATTATATAAATAATGTGTCATTGTATCAAAACACATCTTAAATGACTTATAATAGTGTAGTTTCATCAATCATTTAACAGAAATTTGGTGATAAAACCCATTGTAAACTAGTCTTTCTGAGATGAAAGTTATACCATGTAATACCATAGAGTATACATGTTGTATATGACTATGCTGGCTAGTTCCTCTTTAAAACAATGTAACCAGGGCTAGGCATTGTCTCACTGGCATTCATCAGTGTTAGATATCTAGGACAAAATTGATTTCTAGTTTTAGCTTTTTTATGCTTCTTTATTGTGAGAGAGAAGAAATCGATAGCTTCAGAGACAAAAACCATTTCAGTATAATAGAATGATTTTCCATATAAATAAAATCAAAGTCTTCCTGCAAAAAAATAAAATGTTTATCATTTAAAAATAGTCAGTAAACAATTTTGCTGTTTTTAAAGTCTTGCATCTTCAATTGCCGAAGGCCTATTAAAATTTTCCATTGTACTCTGAAAAATTTCAGTGTTGATAGCAGTGTTTATTGTTCAATCATTTCAATACTTTCCATGCAACATCATGATGAAGGACCTGTTTACTAAGACTACACAAGCAATTTAAATGTGAGTAAAATTTCAGGTTCTCTTGCTTAAGCTGATAGAATAGAATTATTTATGTATTTATGAGGAGATTATGGGTGTTTTTCTGAGAAAAAAAAAAAACAAGCATATAATGTGCCCAAATTAGGCATTTTATTTAATTACAAACATGTAATCTTGTGGTTTTCCAGGCCTTCAATCTCATATACCAGCATGTAACGACAAATACCCTAGCATACCCAGGATGACTGCTAGCACAAGTTCTTCGACCTGCTTTTCTAAAGGAAAGCAACTTAAAAAACGATAACCATCTTACTTTAATCAAACATAGATATCATTCACTTAGTTCAGGGGAAAAAACGCAGCACCTTAAACTTCTTTTTTTTTTTTAAACAAATGCTTTATTAACTTCTGTTTTACATCATTCATTTCCGCCAGATTTCGAGTCACAATCATTTTCCCCCCATTACTCCCCCACCCAACCCCCCAGAATAGCAGTCCCACAAGACATCACTTCCTCCAATCTGCTCTCTCCCATACCCTCTCCCACACCCCCATCGACTTCTCCACCAGAGGAAGGTGAATCTCCGTGTCACAATGCCTGCACATCTTATCTCCCTATTACAAGCGAAAGAGTATTAATAATAGTATCTATATACATTAGAAACATCCAATGTTACGACCTCAAATTTCAGATCCACTCCCCTCCTCCCTTGTCACCCACCCCCTCCCGGGAGACAAGCAACTCAGTATATGCCGCACATGTCTAGCCATGCAAAACATTATCATAGTAGATATATTGTAGAAGGCTGCTTATAATTCCCTCCCACTCATCCCACACCCCACCTGGTCCACTCCCCACATAATCCTGTCCCTCTTCTATAGTGGGCACCTCCAACCTCCCCCCCACCCCAAGGATGCCCTCCCATCCATCACCAACCCCATCCCCCTTCCCCCCATCCTGCCGCAGGCTGAGATATCCCATTTAGTATATATGTCACTCCCTCCCCAAACCAAACTCAATGTGAACGTGGCCTTGCCCCTCTAGCCTTCCTTATTCTCCCCCTCCCCTGAAACCACCCCCCCGCCTCCTCTACATGGGACAGTCCACCCCACCCTGTCTCTCCCCATCCCCCCCCTGCCACCCTCCTCTCCCACCTCACAACTTCACCCCCCGAGTACTCTCCCCTCCCAACAAACTCAACCTATGCCCTCCATCCATATAACTGTAACCATATACACACACATTCACATATGCATTCACATGACCACACCCCCTTCTTCCACTATTTTCATAGTGCGAAAGATATCATCAGTCATAGTCACTGCCCTTCCATATAGGAATGTAAATAGTTCAACCTTGATAAGTTCCTTTTGATTTCTTTACCCTGATTACCTTCTCAGGCATCTCTTCCTTCTTGTGTCTGGATATCAAATTTTCTATTCAATTCTGGTTTTTTCCTCAAGAATGCTTGAAAGTCCTCTATTCCACTGAATGACCATATTTTCCCCTGAAACAAAATACTCAGTTTTGCTGGGTAGGTGACCCTTGGGTTCATTCCCAGTTCTTTTGCCCTCTGGAATATCATATTCCATGCCCTTCGATCCCTCAGTGTAGAAGCTGCCAGGTCCTGAGCTATTCTGATTGTGTTTCCACAATATTGAAATTGTTTCTTCCTGGCTGCTTGTAGTATTTTCTCCTTGATCTGGGGATTCTGGAACCTGGCTATAATATTTCTGGGAGTTTTCTTTTTGGGATCTTTTTCAGGAGGTGATTGGTGGATTCTTTCAACCTCTATTTTGCCCTCTGGATCTAAAACATCAGGGCAGTTTTCCTTGAGAATTTCTTGAAGGGTGATTTCTAGGTTCTTTCCTTGATCATGGCTTTCAGGTAGTCCAATAATTTTTAAATTGTCTCTCCTGGATCTATTTTCCAGGTCAGTGGTTTTTCCCATGAGATATTTCACATTGCCTTCTAATCTTTCATTTGTTTGGATCTGCTTAACAGCATCTTGATTTCTAATAAAGTCACTAGCTTCCATTTGCTCCAGTCTAACTCTGAAGGAATGAATCTCCTCAGTGAACTTTTGAGATTCTTTTTCCATCTGGCAAATTCGACTTTTTTAAGGCATTCTTCTCCTCATTGCCCTTTTGGGCCTCCTTTGCCATTTGAGCTAGTCTATTTTTTAAGGTGTTGTTTTCCTCAGTCAGGCTGTTGACCCTCATTTCATACTTTTCCTGCATCCTTCTCATTTCTCTTTCCAATTTTTCCTCCACTTCTCTTATTTGATTTTAAAGTCCTTCTTAAGGTCCTCTATGGCCTGCAACCCACTCATGTTTTCCCCTGGGGCTTTTGGAGCAGGACTTCTGACCTCACAGTCCTTTTCCTGCTCTATGCCCCCAAAATAGGAATCTAGGGTTGCATTTTTCTGTTTCCTTTGCCTTGGCATGTTGCCACTTAATTGCTTGACTTTTGGGCTTGTTGCCACACTATGGCTTTAAGGCCAGATAGAGGAATTTTTGTCCCAAATGTGTGGGGGGCAACTTCCGTTTCTGGCAGGCTGTAAACCCATCCACAACTTCCACCCTAGATCACAATCCAGATCCAGGGAGGTTAAAGCAAGAGCGATTACTCCCCAAGACTGATCGCTGGATCTCCCCACGATTTGTAGGCTGGGAGCCGGAAATGCCTATGAAAACTACACAATGGCATGTCTCCTCAGCTGCTTCTAGCCCCCAGGGGAGGGAGCTGACGCATTCCCCAAATACAGGTCCCAAAGTCCATAGGACACTAACCTCTTACTTTGTCCTAGGCAACTCTATGTTGATAATTCTGGGGTCGCCACAGTTCCTGGTGTTCTGGGTTTCCTCCAGCAGGCTGCTGGCCCTGCCGCTCTGGGGCTAAAACCTCGGCTCACATGGACCTGGGCTCTGCTCGGCTCAGCTCCTGCGCTCTGTGCTCTGCGCTCTGCGCTCTGCACGCTGCCGGCTCCCAGACCGCTGCGCTGGTCCTTCCTGCAGGGTGATGGGCTGTCCTCAGCGGGAGGTTAGCTTCTCCGTGCCGTTCTGTGGGTGCTGGGGCTCCAGAAGTTGTATGTTTTTTACATAGTTTGTGGGGAATCTGGGGGCAGAGAGGCTTGGAAGACCTGTTTCTACTCCGCCATCTTGGCTCCACCCCCCCCCCCTTAAACTTCTTAAAATACAATGAGAAATTACAAGCAGACAAAAAATAGAGACACAGAAAATAACATAATTCAAAAGACCAACAGATAGAGCTTCTAGCTGTGTGACCATTACATGCATACATAGTTACTTACCAGAGAAAGAAATAACAACATCCGCATTTTCAAAGCCAGGGGTCCCAAAAACTTCCTAGAGTCTCATCTGGCCAAATCACATGATTCTTCCCATAAGGGAGCCCTAAAGCAAACTCTCACCTCCTCACCTCAATGGTGTGTGCATATATATATATATATATATATATATATATATATATATATATATCCTATATAAACCCAACAGTCTTAAGATTTACAAGTCTTGCAACCTTGTACACACACACACACACACACACACACACACACACACACACACAATTAAAAAGTAACAATGGTGTGGTCCTTCATGAAAAACAAGCTTCCCCTAAGCAAGCTTCTCTTAATGGGCTCCAAGTGAGGTCCATTAAGGGAAAAGAAAGATCTTCAAATTCCCTAGGTCTATTAAGGGCTAGGTAAGATCTTCAAATTCCCTTACCATTACATTCAGCCCCAAGATCTTTCATGCCCATTACATAGGCAACTTACATATATATATATATATTATATATATATATATATATATACACACACATACATATATATGTATATATACACATACATACATACATATATGTATATATACACATACATACATATATATGTATATATACATACATATATATGTATATATACATACATATATATGTATATATACACATACATACATACATATATATGTATATATATATATATAATTGGCATTAACACATCTTAAATAAGATATAATCCCCACAAAATGAATTCCTCATATTTTCAAGATATATAACATAACAACTCATTATGAGAGTGACCACATGGCATTAAACAAGCACAAAGTACATAACATTATAATCTCCTCAATTCAAAACAAAATTTTCCAAATAAATTTCTCTTTGGGGATGTGTCCTTCCCTAATACTGACCTTGTCAGCTTCCCTCTGGTACTCTCAGGTGCACTTTAATGAGTCCCAGTCTTAACACTGCTCCTGCCCTGATTTTCAAGTCTTTAGCTGCAGCTGGGCATAAAAAACAACAGGTTGATGTCCTTGGAGTTCCAAAGCACTTTTCTCCACACACCATAGACAACTCCATCCTCCCCCTGGGTCCCAAACTCTCCAAGGGGCAGGCAGAAATAAAACACATCCAGCTCTACATCCTTGCCGCACAGTCCTTATCATGTCCTGGGGCTGGATTCTGAACTCCTCTCTCAGCAACTGGCTGCTCCTGGCTTCTGCCAGAGACCAGATGTAGGCAGCTTTCTGGTCTCACTCTCATCTCACCAATATCAACACACAGGCATTTATCTGCTCCTACTCCATGGCTCCATAGAATCACAACTAGCAAAACTGGGAAACAATTATCCCAGCCCCAATAGTTTCCTTTTAGTTTGAAGATCCTGGTTGTGTTGCCATTTGTAAAAACAAACACTCTACCATACCCAGGATACCTACTAGCCCGGTTTCCTACTTCTGCTTTTCTAAAGGAAAGCAATTCAAAAGGGGTTACCAATTTTATTTAATAAAACATAGATATAATCCTCTTATTTCCATGGAAAAAGGCACCACCTTGAATGTGATAAAATACAACCAGAAATTACAAGCAGACAAAAAAATACAGAGACAATAACATAATTCAACAGACTGATAGATAGGGCTTCTAGCTGTGTGACCATTATATACATGCATAGTTAGTTACCAGAGAAAGAAGCACCAGTATCTGGGTTTTCAAAGCCAGGGGGCTCAACATCAGCCCAGATTCTTATCTGGCCAAATCATGCAGCTTTTCACATAAGTGACCCCCAAAATAAAACCTCACCTCACGGGTATGTGTGTGAGTATGTCCCTTACTATTACAAAGCATCATTAGTGGCATGGGTCTAAGATAGGATGCATATCTAAATCAAGACAATGGTATTCTCTGACTCTTTCCTTATATTGAATTGCTCGTAAGGCAGATTCATGGTGAAAAAATGGGATGTACAACTAAGAGGCAATCAATTAATAACCTTCTGAAATTTTACCTCACACTCTCATTGATCACAAAGACTTCATAATTAGGAAAGTTTGCTAAAATGATTGAGGTCAGAAGAGGATTTCATGATTTACCTATCAAGCTAAACTGAAATCTATTAAAACAATGATTTTGCTTAAAATGTGTGTATACTTTTTAATATTTTATTTTTTCTTTTTAGTTTTCAACATTCACTTCCACAAGATATTGAGTTCCAAATTTTCTCACCACCTCTTCCCTCCCTCCACCCCAAGACAGCATGCATTCTGATTACCCCTTACCCAATGTGTCCTCCCTTCAATCAGCCCCTTCTTTTATAACCTTCCCTTCTATTTTCCTGGAGGGCAAGATAGATATCTATAACCCATTACCTATCTATCTATTATCCCAGTTGCATGTAAACACAAATTTTAACATTCTTTTTTAAAACTTTGAGTTCCACCTTCTGTCACTTTTTTCCCTCCCCACCCCCTCTCACTGGGAAGCCAAGCAATTCAATCATCCCTATTTTATCCCTGCTTTCCTATAGAGTAAAATAGCTTTTCATACCCAATTGGGTGTGTACATTATTCCTTTCTTAAGCCCAATCCAATGAGAATAAGGTCCACTCATTCCCCCTCACTTCTGATCTCTTCCCCTCCATTGTAAAAGCTTTTTCTTGCCTCTTTTATCTGAGATATCTTAAAGAATATTACCTCTCCCTTTATCCCTCTAGCAGTACAATCCTTTATCACCACTTAATTTTATTTTTTATGTATCATCCCTTCATTTTCAACTCAATCTGTGTCCTCTCTCTCTTTCTTTATATATCTATATCTATATCTATATCTATATACATGCATTCATACAAGCATACATACTCATGTGTGTAAATGAATATACATACACATATATGTATGTGTGTATGTATGTATATTTCCCCCAACTACCCTAATACTGAGAAAGGTATCAAAAGTTATGAATATCGTCTTTCCAGGTAGGTATATAAACAGTTCAACACTGGTAAGTCTCTAATAATTTCTCTTTACTCTTTACCTTTTCTTTCTTCTCCTATCTCTAGAATTTGAAAATCAAATTTTCTATTTAACTCTGGTCTTTCATTCAATAATGCCTGAAAGTCCTTTGTCTCATTAATGTCAACTCTTTCCCTCTGAAGGATTATACTCAGATTTGCTGGGTAGGTTATTCTTGGTTTTAATCTTAGTTCCTTTGACCTCTGTAATATCATATTCCAAGCCTTCTGATCCCTTAAATGTAGAAGCTGCTAAATTTGGTGTTATCCTGATTGTGTTTCCATAATATTTGAATTGTTTCATTCTAGCTGCCTGCAATATTTTCTCCTTGACATGGGACCTCTGAAATTTGGCTACATTATTCGAAGGAATTTTTCTTTTGGGTTCATTTCAGGAGGAGATTGGTGGATTCTTTCATTTTCTATTTTACCCACTGGTTCTAGAATACCAGGGCAGTTTTCCTTGATAATTTCTTGAATGGTGATGTCTAGGTTCTTTCTTTGATCATAGCTTTCAGGTAATTCAATAATTCTTTAAATTATCTCTCCTAGATCTAGTATACAAGTCTGTTGCTTTTTTACATTGTATTCAATTTTTTTTCATTCTTTTGGCTTTGTTTATAATTCCTTTCTCTTTCTTTCTCTTTTTTTTTGGAGGGGGAGCGGAAAGAAGGGCAATTGGGATTGTGACTTGCTCGAGGTCACATAGCTAGTAAGTATTAAGTGGTAAGTGTTTGAGACCACATTTGAACTCAGGTCATTCTGACTCGAGGGCCACTTCTCTATTCACTGCACCATCTAGTTTCCTCTGTTTTATAATTTCTTGATGTCTCATTATTTCATTAGCTTCCCTTTGCTCCATTCCAATTTTGAAACAAAATTTTTCTGCAGTGAACTTTTGAACATAATTTTCTATTTGACTAGTTCTGATTTTTAACGTATTCTTCTCCTCATTGGATTTTTGGACCTCTTTTTACATTTGTGTAAATATTATTTTTTCCTCATTATTTTGTGTCACCTTTAGCAAGCTATTAACTTAATTTTTTAGTATTTTTTTTTCCTTCACTCTCATTTCTTTTCAAAATTTTCAAAATTCTTTTCAAGCTGTACCATGAACTGCAACCAATTCAATTTTTTTTTTCTTGAAGGTTTTGAATGTAGGAGCTTTTACTTCTGGTGTGCAGGGTATACTTGACCAACTTCAAGGTTTTGTGCAACTGTTTTCAGAGATACTTGGACCTATACATTTTCAGCTCTTCCAAGGTGGTATGATCAAAGGAGAGGTGTTTACTCCTCTCTTAGTCTATGTTCTGGTCTGTGAGTGACCCCAAGCACTTTTATGCCTAGGAAATGTGAGGAGGATTACCTGCCCATAACTGCCACAATCTCCACCATGCTAGAGCTCTTTCTTGCCCCAGTGCTGCTATGCAGGACTGGAAACTAGAGTCAAGTATAGGCAAAGCAAGATAATTCTGCCCCAGTGCCAGCAAAAAGATCTCTTCCATCTCCTTCTGATTAGCTACAGTCTTTGGGCCAAGACCTCTGGAAAAAAGCCATTGCAACTACCATTGCTGCTGCCACAACAGCTCTTGCCAGTGCTGCCATGGTACTGGAACCAGACCATGCTCCTCTCTCAAACAGGTCTGAAAAGCCTTTCCTACTGACCTTTTAAGCTGTGTTTGCTGTTTTGGGTTCAGAAAGTCTGGAATATAGCACATCTGTCAGCAATTTACTATCCTGAGGCCTGCTCTGGCTCTGTCTATGCCTGTGTGACCCCCATTGGACTGAGCTCTTCTATCAGACTAGTGCAACAGTCCTTTCATACTGTCCTTCCAGTTTATCTTGGAATGGAAATTTGCTTCACTCTGTCATTTTTTCAAAAATTCTATTGCCTTAGAATTAGTTTAGAGTCATTTTTACAGATATTTGGAGGGGTTTGGGAAAGAACTCAAGCAAATCTCTGCTTTCATTCCACCATCTTGTCTCTACCCCCCAAAATGTGTATACTTTAATGTGTATATGTTGGCTCTCCCAAATAGAAGTAAAACTTAGTAAAGTCCCTTAGGACAGGAACTTTCCTTTGTGCTTTTGCACAATGAACTTATCATAGTATCTGGTATAAAAGGAAAACTTAATCACTGCTTGTTGATTGATTAATACATCATTTAATAAACCAAAGCACTACACTACCTAAGTATTCTTGGATAATTAAGTTTGTACAATTTTTTAAAAGATATTTAATAAACACCCTAGAGCTGAATATATTCCTTGATAGTGTGAAATTTGCTCTGGTATTAACTTCCATATTACTGCATGTCATGAATTGAGAAGAGAATAATTCAACGTTACCACTAATCATCACTTAAAGGCATAAATTTTGCTGATTACAGTCACGATTCCGAACTTATGAATCTCATCAATTAGTTAATACTATATATGTATATCTGTATGTGTCTGTATGCATAATTATAATCTTAACAATGGTAGAATTGTGTCATTCTGATTTATGAATAATTGTCCTAATGACACCCAGTACAACCCACACACTGTCATCACATATGGCTTCTTAATATAACATTATTTTTATATTCATTTATAGTTTTCATCATTATTTTTTGAGATTTTGAGTTCTAAATTTTCCCCCTACCTTCCCCAAAACAACATATAATCTGATGTATGCTATAAATGAATAATAAATAATATATAATAATATATATAATATAATAATATATAATAATAAATAATAAATCATATTAAACATATTTCTGCATTAGTCAGGTAGCGAAAGAATAACCAGAAACAAAAGGGAAAAATCAAGAGAAAGAAAAAAGAAATTTGCTTTGATTTGCAATCAAACTCCTTCCTTTTTTCCCTGGATGTGGATATCATTTCCCATCATGAGTCCCTTGGAATTACCTTGGATCATTGTATTGCAGAAAAGAGCTATTCATCACATGTTACTATCACTATGAACAATATTCTGAATTTGTTCACTTCAGTCAGCATCAGTTTATGTAAGTTTTTCCAGGTCTTTCTGATATCTGCCTCTTCATCATTTCTTATAGCAAAATAGTATTCTATTACATTCATATACCACAAAATATTCAATCTTTTTCCAGTTGATAGACTTCCTCTCAATTTCCAATTCTTGGTTTCCACAAAAAAGCTGTTACACATTCCTTTGTAATATGGGTTTATTTTCCTTTGTTTATTATCTCTTTTGGATACAGACCTAGTAACAGCATTGGTGGACCAAAGGGTATGCACGATTTTATAGGTTTTTGGGAAGAGTTCCAAATTGCTTTCTAGAACGTTTGAATGAATTCACAACTCCAACAACAAAGAATCAGTTTTCTAATTATAATACATCTTCTCCAACACTTATCATTTTTTTCTGTTTTGTGATGTTAGTTAATCTGATAGGTGTGATGCTGTACCTCAGACTTGTTTTAATTTATACTTCTCTAATTAATAGTGGGTAAGAGAATATTTTCCATATGACTATAAATGATTTTAGCTTCTTCATCTGAATACTTCTTGGACGTATACTTAGCCACCCAGATGTATTCAAAGTCAAAGATCAGGCCCTAAACTCATAGCCTGAGAAATTAAGAAAGAAGAAATCACAATGGGAAGGAAGGAAGCTGAGAAGGAGAAGGGGAAGGCAAGAAAGTCTATTTAAGCCCGCTGTGTAGGGCAAGAACAAACAAATACACAGGACAATATAGACTCTCTACCAACACCTGAGACCAGAGAAGGAAACATGAACTGGTCTAAATCCCAAATAGCATTCCTGGAGGAGCTTAAGAAAAAAATTTTAAAGACCAAATCAGAGAAGCAGTGACAAACTTGGAAAAAAGTAACAAAAGCAAAATTAGTGAAGTAATTGGAGAAAATACCTTCCTAAATAAGGACCTTCAAAAATTAACTGAAGACCATAATTCAATGAAAATTAACTTCAATCGAATTGAAACTCAAAACTCTAGAATGCAGCAAGAGTCAATAAAACAAAACAAGATGATTGAAAAATTGGAAGAAAATGTAAAAGATCTTACTGAAAATTAACTGACCTAGAGAACAGTTCCAGGAGTGGCAACTTAAGAATTATTGGTCTACAAGAAAGCCATGACGAAAAAAGCAGCCTACACAACATCCTCCAAGAGATTGTCAAAGAAAACTGTCCTGAGGTGCTGGAATCAGAAGGTAAAATAGTTATTGATAGAATTCACCAGACTATTCTCACTGGTTCCCGATTCAAAGAGGGATCAACTTGATCAGTGAAGTTTAAGATTCTAATGTGAATAGGTACATAAGTTCATTAAATAGAAGAAAAGGATGGAGGGAGAGGAGCACTGTTTGAAATTTACTCTCATTGGTTTGAAATCAAACCGGCAGTAATTTACTCTGAAAAGTATAAAAATTTATTGTGTCCTATAGATAGTAGAACAGTAAGGATTGGATTGAAAAGGAGATTAAAGTGGTGGGATTAGAGGAGAGGGAAATAGTAGTAAGGTGAGAGGGTAGGTTAAGAAGGGGGGTCACTGGATGGGAACACTGAGGGAGGGGGCAGTCAAAAAGGAAAACTTCAAGGAGGGGAAGGGAGAAGGAAGAAACAAAAATATAAACAGGAGAGGGAATAGGATTGAGGGGAAGAGACAGAAAGGCATCATTACTGTGAATGTGAATGGGATGAACTCTCCCATAAAACAGAGGCAGATAGCAGAATGGATTAAAAACCATAATCCTACAATATGGTGTCTACAAGAAACATATTTAAAGGTAAAATGTTGGAGTAAGATTTATTATGCCTCAGCTAAAGTAAAAAAAAAATGCAAGGGAAGCAATATTTATCTCGGATAAAGCAAAAGCAAAAATAGATCTAAATAAAAGAGATAAGGAAACTGTATCCTACTGAAAGGCACCATTGAGAAAGAAGGAATATCATTACTTAATATATATGCACCAAGGGGTATAGCGTCCAAATTCCTAGAGGAGAAGTTAAAGGAATTAGAGGAAGAAAGAGCAAAACTATACTAGTGGGGGACCTTAATATCCCCCTCTCTGAATTTGATAAATCTAACCTCAAAGTAAACAAGAAAGGAGTTAAGGAGGTGAATATAATCTTAGAGAGACTAGATATGATGGATCTCTGGAGAAAACTGAATGGGGATAGAAAGGAATTGCTTTCTTCTCAGCATTGCATGGTACATACTCAAAAATAGATCATGTACTAGGGCGTAAAACCTCACAATCCCGTGCAGAAAGGCAGAAACATTAAATGCATCATTCTCAGATCATGATGCAATAAAATTATATGCAGTAAAGGGCCATGGAAAGATAGACTAAAGACTAATTGGAAATTAAACAATTTAATACTCATGGGATGGATCAAACAAGAAATTATAGAAACAATCAATAATTTCATTCAAGAGAATGATGATAATGAGACAACACAGAAAAATTTGTGGGATGCACTAAAGGCAGTTCTCAGGGGAAGTTTTATATCCCTGAGTGGATAGTTAATTAAAGCAGAGGGAAGGGAGACCAATGAATTGGATATGCAATTAAAAAGCTAGAAAAAGAACAAATTAATAATCCCCAATTTAGTACTAAATTAGAAATATTTAAAACCAAAGGAGAGATTAATAAAATTGAAATTGAGAAAACTATTGAATTAATAAATAAAACTAAGAGCTGGTTTTATGAAAAAAATCAATAAAATTGAGAGACCCTTAGTCAATATCATAAAAAGGGGGGCAGAGCCAAGATGGCGGAGTAGAAACAGCTCATCCAAGCCACTCTGCCCCCACATTCCCCCCAAACTATGTAAAAGGGGACTCTGAACAACTTCTGGAGCCCCAGCACCCACAGAACAACACAGAGAAGCTAGCCTCCCTCTGAGGACAGCCCAGCAGCCCTGCAGGAAGGACCAGCACAGCGGTCTGTGACCTGGCAGCGTGCAGAGCACAGAGCGCAGGAGCCGAGCCCAGCCCAGTTCCACATGAGCCGAGGTTTTAGCCCCAGGGCGGCAGGGCCAGCAGCAACCTGGAGGAACCCCAGAACACCAGGAGCTGTGGCAACTCCAGAATTATCAACATAGACTTGCCTAGGACAAAGTAAGAGGTTAGTGTCCTATGGACTTTGGGACTGGTATTAGGGAATGCGTCGGCTCCCTCCCCTGGGGGCTAGAAGCCACTGAGGAAAAAAGCCATTTTGTAGTTTTCAGAGGCAGCTCCCGCTCCCAGCCTGCAAATTTGTAGGGAGATCCAGCGATCAGTCTTGGGGGGTAATCGCTCTTGCTTTAACCTCCCTGTATCTGGATTGTGATCAAGGGTGGAAGTCATGGGTGGGTTAAAGCTTGCCAGAAACAGAAGTTGCCCCCCACACCTTCGGGACGAAAATTCCTCTATCTGGCCTTAAAGCCATAGTGTGCCAACAAGCCCAAAAGTCAAGTAATTAAGTGGCAACATGCCAAGGCAAAGGAAACAGAAAAATGCAACCCTAGACTCCTATTTTGGGGGAATAGAGCAGGAAAAGGACTGTGAGGTAAGAAGTCCTGCTCCAAAAGGCCCAGGGTGAGTGGGTTGCAGGCTATAGAGGACCTTAAGAAGGACTTTAAAAATCAAATAAGAGAAGTGGAGGAAAAATTGGAAAGAGAAATGAGAAGGATGCAGGGAAAGTATGGAATGAGGGTCAACAGCTTGACTGAGGAAAACAACACCTTAAAAAACAGACTAACTCAAATGGCAAAGGAGGCCCAAAAGGGCAATGAGGAGAAGAATGCCTTAAAAAGTCGAATTTGCCAGATGGAAAAAGAATCTCAAAAGTTCACTGAGGAGATTCATTCCTTCAGAGTTAGACTGGAGCAAATGGAAGCTAATGACTTTATGAGAAATCAAGATGCTGTTAAGCAGATCCAAAGAAATGAAAGATTAGAAGGCAATGTGAAATATCTCATGGGAAAAACCACTGACCTGGAAAATAGATCCAGGAGAGACAATTTAAAAATTATTCGACTACCTGAAAGCCATGATCAAGGAAAGAACCTAGAAATCACCCTTCAAGAAATTCTCAAGGAAAACTGCCCTGCTGTTTTAGATCCAGAGGGCAAAATAGAGGTTGAAAGAATCCACAGATCACCTCCTGAAAAAGATCCCAAAAAGAAAACTCCCAGGAATATTATAGCCAGGTTCCAGAATCCCCAGATCAAGGAGAAAATACTACAAGCAGCCAGGAAGAAACAATTTCAATATTGTGGAAACACAATCAGAATAGCCCAGGATCTGGCAGCTTCTACACTGAGGGATCGAAGGGCATGGAATATGATATTCCAGAGGGCAAAAGAGCTGGGAATGAACCCAAGGGTCACCTACCCAGCAAAACTGAGTATTTTGTTTCAGGGGAAAATATGGTCATTTAGTGGAATAGAGGACTTTCAAGCATTCTTGAGGAAAAAACCAGAATTGAATAGAAAATTTGACATCCAGACACAAGAAGGAAGAGATGCCTGAGAAGGTAATCAGGGAAAAGAAATCAAAAGGAACTTATCAAAGTTGAACTATTTACATTCCTATATGGAAAAGCAATAACTGTGACTGATGATATCTTTCTCACTATGAAAATAATGGAAGAAGGGGGTGTGGTCATATGAATACATATGTGAATGTGTGTGTATATGGTTACAGTTATATATGGATAGAGGGCATAAGTTGAATTTGTTGGGAAGGGTGAATACTAAAGGGATGAAATTATGAGGTGAGAGAGGAAAGTGGCAAGAGGAGATGGGGAGAGACCGGGTAGTGTAAACTATCCCATGCAGAAGGAGCAAGGGGAAGTGGTTGCAAAAGCGGGGGAGAATAAGGAAGGCTAAAAAGGCAAAACCACATTCACATTGAATTTGGTTCAGGGAGAAAATGACATACATACTAAATGGGATATCTCAACCTGTAGCAGGATAGGGGGAAGGGGGATGGGAGGAGGAATGATGGATGGGAGGGCATCCTTGGGGTGAGGGGAGGTTGGAAATACCCACTATAAAAGAGGGACAGGATCATGTAGGGAATGGACCAGGTGGGGGGTGGGATGAGTGGGAGGGAATTATAAGCAGCCTTGTACAATATATCTACTATGATAATATTTTGCATAGCTAGACATGTACAACATATACTGAATTACTTATCTCCCAAGAGGGCATGGGCAACAAGGGAGGAAGGAAATTGATCTGCAATTTGAGGTCATAACATTAAATGTTTCAAATATATATAAATACTATTTTAATACTCTTTTGCTTTTAATAGGGAGATAAGATGTGCAGGCATTGGGATGCAAAGACTCACCTTCCTCTAATGGAAAAGTCGATGGGGGTATGGGAGAAGGTATCGGAGAGAGCAGATTGGAGGAAGTGATATCTTGTGGGATTACTATTCTGGAGGGTTGGGTAGGGGAATAATGGGGGGAAAATGATTGTAACTCAAAATCTGGCGGAAATGAATGATGTAAAACAGAAGTTAATAAAGCATTTGTTTTAAAAAAATCATAAAAAAGAAAGAAGAAAACCAAATTATGAGTATCAAAAATAAAAAGGGTGAATCTACCTCCAATTAAGAGGAAATCAAAATAATAATGAGGAATTATGTTTCCCAATTGTACGCACAATAATATGATAATCTTACTGAAATGGATGAATATTTACAAAATCACAAGTTGCCCAGAATTTGTATTTGTATACAATTTGTATACAATTATAGACACTTCATATGTGTGATATTCAACTATGACAGACTGGACTCTCCTCAGCAATGCTGTGATATAAGCCCATCCCAAAAGTCTCATGAAAGAGAGAAATGTGCCATCCAGAGATATAACTAGAAAGAACTGAGCTTGAATCCTGATAGAAGCAAACTAATTGATCTTTTTCTTTTCATTGTTTGGTTTTATTTCTTCTTTACCCTCTTTCATCCCACCTAGTACAATACGCCTTTGTAATAGGACTAATGTCTAATATGAATATATTTGCAGATCCTATACTGGACTATATGCTGTCATGGGTGGAGGAGGGAGGGAAGTAAAGGAAATTTTGAGAATCAAGGAACTATGGAATTGATTCTTGTTAACTGAAACTAAACTAATAAATTAATTTTTAAAAAGGAACTTATTAAAGTTGAACTATTTGCAGTCCTACATGGAAAAATCATAACGCTAACTGATGAAACATTTCTCAGTATGAAAATAGTTATATGGTATATGGGTATATGAATACATATGTGAATGTGTGTATATGTTTATATATATATATATGTATGGCACAGGTCAAATTTAAAAGAATGGATGATACTTAAAAGGTGAAATTTAGATGTGAGAGAGGAATATAATGAGAGGAGATGGAGAGAGACCGAAAGGGGTAACCTCTCATATAGAATAGGTAAGGGGAAGTGGTTTTAAGGGAGGGGAAGAACAGGAAGGCAAAAAGGCAAAACCATGCTCTCATTGAATTTGGCTCAGAGAGAGAATGACACACATATTAAACAGGATATCTCACCCTAAAGAAGACTAACGGGTAGGGGCATGGCGGGGGGGGGACAATGGAAGGGAATGTATGCTGTGGGGGCAGGGAAGTTGGAAGCACCCACTTTTGAAAAGGGACAGTATTAAAGTAAGGAATGGGCCATGTGGTGGGTGTGATATTTGGGAAGGAAATGTAGCCAGGCTTTTACAATATATCTACTATTGTAATGTTTTGCATAGCTATACACGTACAGCATATACTGAATTGCTTTCCTTCCCAGCAAGAGTGGGTGACAAGTGAGGAAGGGAATGAATTTGGAATCTGACGTTTTAAAACAGGTATTTTATATATATATATACTCTCATTAATACTATTTCCTATAATTGGGAAATAAGATATACAGGCATTGGGGCACAGAGATTCACCCTGCCCTAATGCAAAAGTCCAAGGGGGTATGAGAGAAAATATGTGAGAGGGCAGATTGGATGAGGGGATATCCTGGAGACTTCTATTCTCGGGTAATAGGTAGGGGAAAAATGGGTAAAAAATGTAACTCAAAATCTGGTGGAAATGAATGATGTAAACCAGAAGTTAATAATGCATTTGGAAAAAAAATAGAGAAAAATACTGATTTATTTCAGTCACATTTTGAGAAAATGCAAGTCAGCTGTGAATGCATTTTAATAATAATGTCTAATGCCTGAGCAGCCAAAGTAAGCATGAATGACAATCATTGAGCTGTACTGGAAAATCAGATAAATAATGTTCGCAGTTAGTTCCAATCTTTCAACTTTTTTTTAAATACAATATTTTTTAAGTCTGGTAAATAAAAAAAAAATATTTGGTCAGAAAAAAAGGGATTATCTTTGGTCTACTTCTGAAAGCATAAACATTTTAGTTATATTCCAGAGAGAACAATACTTGTATTATAAGTCTGTGTTTTCTTCAATACAAGACAGAAGGAGAACTATAATCAAATCAGGGAAAATGAAAACAGTCCTTGACCCTTATCTACAATGAATGCTCTTTCTTAATCTCAGCTAGAAAAATAAAATGATTTGATCACAATTTTTTTTTTCGTAGAACTTTCTGTTCACCTTTTAAAAAATGGATCTTAGGGGCGGCTAGGTGGCGCAGTGAGTAGAGCGTCGGCCCTGGAGTCAGAAGGACCTGAGTTCAGATCCAACCTCAGATACAACGCACACACAAACAAAAAACCTAGCAGTGTGACCTTGGGCAAGTTACTTGACCCCAATTGCCCTCCAAAAAAAAAAAAAAAAGCAAAAAAAATGGATCTTTTGTGGGTTCAAAGAACATCCTGATAATGTTTTCTAAGTGGACTAGATAACATGACTTAAACTTTATCTCTTCCATAAGGCATCAAAGTCTCAATTTCAACAAGTCATTCCTCAAGTTCCTTAATATATTTTTCTCATTCCATATTCAATTTCTAAAGGAATCTGCTGAAATATTTTATAAAATATCCAAGAAAGATTTTAAGCTATGTGATAAGTTATTTTTCTCTGCCAGTAGTTACAGGAACTACAGCTTTAGAAAATGACTGAGGAATGAAAAGTATAGAGCATTTTTGCAATGGTAAAAATGGAAAAAATATAATTGTTATCAATCAATAAACATTTAAATACTGAATATGTATGAAAACACATCATTGCCCTCAAGGAGCTAATATTTCATTGAAAGAGACAATATATACTTACATAAGTATATAAAGAACATACGCAAAATATATATAGGGGAATTTCATTATTATTTTTGTTGTTTTGTCATTGAGTAATATCTAACTCTTTGTGACCCCATTTTGTGTTTTCTTGACAAAGATACTGGAGTGATTTGCCATTTCCTTTTCCAACTCATTTTCCAGCGGAGCAGACTGAGGCAAAGAGGGTAAGTGACTTTCCCATAGTCACAAAGTATCTGAGGCCAAATTTGAAATCAGGTCTTTTTGTCTCCAGAGTTGACCCACTATCCACTGCACCACCTAGGTACCCCATGGATTTTGGGTGGGGCAGTATTAGCAGCTAAAATTAGTAAGAATAGTTTCATGTAGCATTGGCATTTAAGATGGTCTTTGAAGAAAACAAGGGACCTGAATGAATAAGGGATGAGGAAGAATTATGTTCCAGCTATAGAACATACTGTGAGCAAAATAGAAGAGACAAGAGGTAGAATGTCATGTATGAGCAAGAGTTGGGGTTAATTAGACTTATGGAACATAACAACAAGGAGATAATGAATAATAAAGCTAGAAACAGATGTGTGAGCCAGATTGTAACAGAATTTTAAAACCAAACAGGATATTCCGTATTGGAGTCTATAGAGCAATGGTGTGACATATTTAGACATGACCTTTAGAAAAATTACTTTGGCAGCTGTGTGTAGGCTGGATGGAGGGAGAAGAAAGTGAAGACAAGGTAAATAGGAAACTATTCCTAAGAATTAAGATTTCATGGAAGGGATGTGAAAATGTGGTAGATGAATAATAATCAAGACTTGGCAAGTGATTATATATATGGAGTGAATGTAGGGGTTAGCTGGGAGCAGCTCAAAGCAGTTGATTGATAAATATTCTGTTCGGGTGTTTACACCTCAGAAAACAGAAAACATTGCAAATCAGGGTTTGATATATTATACTGATGTGTGCTTGTTATTGAGACATAAAAATGATGGAGAAAGTGTTTATGATGTCAATTAATGTGGCATATATTATTTTCCCTCTGGAGGTCTGATTGTTAAACATTTATAAGCACATGCCTAAGAAGGAGAAAAATAAGGATTTAAGGATGATGTCCATGATTGTGGACCTATTTAACTGGAAGTATGACAGTGCACTTAATAGAAATTTGAAAGTTTAGAGGACTGTATGTGAGGAACAGAAGAAAGAAGCACAGCATCACTGGGTGAAGAGTACATGGTGGTAGAGGAATCTAGTGTGTAAGAAGACTTGCAAAGTAATGGAGGGCAGTTTATGATAGACTTTAAATGACAAACTGAGAATTTTTTATTTGATCTTGGAGGTATTAGAGAATCATTGAAGATTTTAAGAGGGCTGATACGGTCAGTCTTGTATTTCAGGAAGTTCACTGTATAATTGAATGGAGCAGCTGGAATATGGGAAGATTTGTGGTAGGGAAACCAAACAATATGCTATTTCAATAATCACATCCCTTCCATAATAAGGTCTCACTCCACGGTGATGACAATTTGAAAGAAGTTGAAATACATAAGATATATTAGAAAGGAAAAATGATGAGCCTTTGTAAGAGAATGGAAATGATTTGAAAAGAATGAGAAGTCTAGGATGGCAGCTAGATTGCAAACCTAGGTGACTAGTAGTATGGTGGTACTCTCAAAAGTAATAGAGAACTTATAAAGGGAGATGATATGGAGAGGAGAAACAATGAGTTTGGTTTTGTACATACTGAGTTTAAGATGTCTACAGAACATTCATATTGAGACACCTATCAAGCAGATAGAAACATAAGACTGAAATCTTTAGAGGCTTCAGCAATAGGGCTGAATAAACAGATCTGAAAATCATCAATGTAGAGATCATAACTGAATCCATGAAAGATTATCATATCAACAAGTTAAATAGTATTAAAGAATAATAGAAAAAGGCCCTGGATAAATGAAACTAGAAAAGGGTTATCAGGAATAAAGATTCAGCAAATAAAGAGTAAGAAAGAGCAATCATATAAGAAAAGAGAAACAAGACAGAGTAATGTCACAAAAACCTACATAGAAGACAATATCAAGGGAAAGTGTCAAAGGTTCTAAGATAAGTGAAGAGCAATGGAGGTTGAGAAAAAGTCATTATATATGACAATTGAGAGGATGTTAGTAACTATGGCTCAACTTGCACAGATGTCCAAGAATCATATACTTAATCATGATAATTAATACAGAAAGTCAGTAAAGATAAGGATTCTCCTCGAACATTGTGAACTATAAAATTAAAGTGTTTCCACTTTTTTTGTAGATATCTTCTTCCATTGCCCTACCCTTGACCACTGCTTTTTCTATTCCATCTTCCTTTATTTTTAAAATTAATTTTATTTTTATTTCCAAATTATCTCCTTTTTTCTTGACCTTCCCACAACCATTAAGAAAGTAAGAAATACAAAACCACTACAATATGTAGTCATGAAAGACAAATTTCCAAATTAGCTATTGTTATAAGAAAGAAAAGAAAGAAAACTGAGAGAAATAATATCCTTTAATTATTCCACTGACTCTGTCAGTTCTATCTGGAGGTGAATAGCAGTTTATTGAATCAGAGAACAAAGTAGAAATTGGAAAAAAAATCACTGGTCATAAGATATTGGCACTTTTCCTTTATAATTTTTAGAATACATCTACATTATTTTCTCTTGTAGCTGTCATTTATTCCTTTTGGCTAGTTCAATTGTTTTCACATTACCTTTCTTTGATTTTTTTTTTAGTTCAAGAATTTTTTTTCTATTAGATATTTCATATTTTCTTTTTTCAGTCTGTAAACTTTATTTATTTTTCTTGATGTCTCATGGAGTAATTAATTATAGATTTTTTTAAGCAATTGGGGTTAAGTAACTTGCTCAAGGTTACACGGCTAGTCATTATTTTATTTTATTTTATTTTTTTTATGTGTGGGTGCTCATTTTCTGAGTCCGGATTTGATCTCGGGTCATCCCAACTCCGAGGCTGGCGCTCTTACTCACTGAGCCACCTAGCGGCCCCTTTAGGGCAATTGGGGTTAAGTAACTTGCCCAAGGTTACACAGCTAGGTTTTTGTTTGTGTGGATTATGTGTCTGAGGCCGGCTCAGAACTCAGGTCCTTCTGACTCCAGGGCTGGCGCTCTATTCACTGCTCCACCTAGCTGCCCATCAATTAAGATTTTTAAGGAGCTATTTTATTTAGTAAGGATTTATACATTATTTTTCAACATTTGAATAGTTCTGGCTTCTAAGGAGTTGCTTTTGTCAGTATTTTTGAATCTCTTTTACCAAAATATTAGTTCTATTTTCACAATTTTCTTGAATATCTCTCACTTCACTCACATTTTCTTTAATTGACCTTGGTTAATTTTTATAAATATTTTTCCATTTTTAGTCTTTCTTTTTTGTAATATTTTATTTTTTAAATGGCATGTAAAGAAAGTTTTCCACTTTTCAACATTGAACATTTCAACACTTTTCTCTATTTTTTTTCTCCACCCCTCTCTAAGGTGGCAAACAATTTAATATAGGTTATACTTGTATAACATAAATCCATATTAATACATGTATAATAATATTAAATATATTTCCACATTAGTTAAATTGTGAAAGAAAAATCGGAGCAAAATGGAAATACCAAGAGAGAGAAAAAATCAAAAGCTTGAAAATATTATGCTTCTATCTACATTCAGACTCAATAAATCTTTCTCTGGATATGAATAGTATTTTCCATCATGTGTGCTATGGATTGGGCTTAAATCATTTTATTGCTGAAAAGAGCCAAGTCTACCAAAGTTGATCATTGCAAAAGGTTTCTGTATGCAATGTTCTCCTGCTTCTGCTCACTTCACTTATCTTCAGTGTATGTAGGTCTTTCCAAGTTTTTCAAAATTCTGTCTGCTCGTTATTTATTATAGCACAATAATATTCCATTGCATTCATATACCTCAACTTATTCAGCCATTCCACAATTGATGGGCATCCCTTTAATTCCTAATACTTTGCCACCACGTAAGGAACTGCTATAAATACTTTTGTACATGTGTGCCTTTTCCCCTTTTTAAATTATCTTTTTGGGATAAAGACCTGGTACTGGTATTGTTGGAAAAAAAGAGTATGTCTAGTTTGGTTTACCTTTGGACATAGTACCAAATTGCTCTCCCATATGTTTGGATCAGTCCACACATCCACTAAAAATGCCTTTGTGTTCTAATTTTCCCACATCTTCTATAATACCCATCATTTTCATTTTCTGTTATATTAGCCAATCTGATAGAGATAAGATGGCACATCAGAGTTGCTTTAACTTGCATTTTTCTAATCAACAGTGATTTAGAGCATTTTTATATGCCTATAGATTGCCTTAATTTCTTCATCTGGAAAATCTCCTATTCATAACCTTTGACTAATCATCAATTGGGGAATGATATGCATCTTGTAAATTGGACACAATTCTCTATGACTGTGAAAAATGAGGCCTTTATCAGAAACATTAGCAATAAATATTGTTTCTCAACTTTCTTCTTTCCTTCTATTCTTAGAAGCAATATCTTTTATTTGTTCAAAGTCATTTTTAATTTGATGTAATCATTTTTTTTTCCAATTTGCATTTTATGATTTTTTTTAATTTCATTTGATCCTAAATTCCTCTGTAGATATGAAATAGGTAAATATTCCTTCCTCTCTTAATTTGGTTATAGTATCACTGTTTATGTCTAAAGTACACACTCATAGATGGTGGAGTAGAAACAGCACTTCTATGGCACTCCAGCCCACCCCACTTTGAAATTACGTAAAAGGGAGACTCTGAACAACCCCTGGAGCTCTAGCAACCACAGAATTACAAAGAGAAGCTAACCTCCTGCTGAGGACAGCCTGGCAGCCTGGCAAAACAGCAGGGAGTGGCCAGCACTGCAATCTGGGAGCTGAGCCCAGGACCACATGAATCAGATATTTTAGCCCCAGGGCTGCAGTCCAGCAGCCAGCTGGAGGGACCCCATCACACCAGGAGCAGTGGCTTTTCCAGAATTTCCAACACAAAGTGAGAGGTTAGTGCCCTATGATCTTTGGGACAATTATTTGGGAGCATGCCAGGCTCTTTCCTTGGGGGTTAAAAGCAGGTGAGGAGACAGGGCACAGCCACCAATTTGCAGCTTCATGTGGAGATTCAGCTCCTGGCTTGTGAAATGTAGGGTGACCCAACGATCTGTCTGGGGGGTAATTGCTCTTGCTTTAAAATTCCTGTATCTGGATTTCAGTCTAGGGTGTAGGTCTTGGCATGTGTCCAGCTTGCCAGAGTGAGTGGGGCTGTCAGTAACGGCACCCAACTAATACCTCTAGCAGTTGAGAAGACTCCAATGTTTGGGACGGAAGCTCCTATGGCTGGTGGCAGAGTCCTACTGTGGCAACAAGCCCAAAATCAAGTAACTAAGTGGCGACATGCCTAGGCAAAGGAAACAAAATAAACAGAAAAAATTTAACATTAGATTCCTGTTTGGGGGGCAAAGAGGATAGAAGCATGGAAAAGGAGGAGGACTGTGAGGTCAGAACTACTGCATCAAAAGCCACAAATGAAAATATGAGTGGGTTACAGGCCATAGAGGACCTTAAGAAGGATTCTAAAAAACAAATAAGAGAAGTGGAGAAAAATTGGGAAGAGAAATGAGAAAGAAGAAGGCAAAGTAGGAAATGAGAGTCAACAAACTGATTGAGGAAAATAACATCTTAAAAAATAGACTAACCCAAGTGGCAAAAGAGGCTCAAAAAGACAATGATGAGAAGAATGCCTTAAAAAGCCAAATTTTCCAAATGGAAAAAGAATCTCAAAAGCTCACTGAGGAGATTCATTCCTTCATAATTAGACTGGAGCAAATTAAAACTAGTGACTTTATGAGAAATCAAGATGCTGAAAAACAGATCTAAGCAACTGACAGAATAGAAGGCAATGTGAAAAATCTCATGGGAAAAAGGACTGACCTGGAAAATAGATCCAGGAGAGATAATTTAACGATTATTGCACGTCCTGAAAACCATGATCAAATAAAGAACTTAGAAATCACCCTTCAAGAAATTCTCAAGGAAAACTGCCCTAATGTTTTAGAACTAGGGCAATATAGAGGTTTAAAGAATCCACAGATCACCTTCTGAAAAAGATCCCAAAAAGAAAACTCCTAGGAATACTGCAGGCAGAGAATTCCCAGATCAAGGAGAAAATATTACAAGCAGCCAGGAACAAACAATTTCAATATTGTGGAAACACAATCAGAATGGCACAGAACCTGGCAGCATCTATATTGAGGGATCGAAGGGCATGGGATACGCTATTCTGGAAGTCAAAGAACCTGGGATTAAAACAAAGAATTACCTACCCAGCAAATCTGAGTATCTTGTTTCAGGGGGAAATATGGTCATTCAGTGGAATAGAGGACTTTCAAGCATTCTTAAGGGAAAAACCAGAGTTGAATAGAAAATCTGACATGCAGAAACAAGAAGCAAGAGATACTTGAGAAGGTAAACAGGGAAAAGAAATCAAAAGGAACTTATCAAAGTTGAACTATTTACATTCCTAATGCAAAGACAATAACTGTGAATGATGAAACCTTTCTCAGTATGAAAATAATTGAAAAGGGTATACCGGCATATGAATACATATTTGAATGTGTGTATATATGTTTAGATATATACACGGATAGAGGGCACAGGTCGAATTTGGTGGGAAGGGATGATACTTAAGGGGTGAAGTTAAGAGGTGAGAGAGTAATGTGGCAAGAGGAGATGGAGAGAGACAGGGTGGGGGTAAACTATCTCATGTAGAAGATTCAAGGGAAAGTAGTTGTAGGGGAGGGGAATAACAGAAAGGCAAAAAGGCAAAACCATATTCTCATTGAATTTGTCTCAGGGAGAGAATGACATACATACTAAATGGGATATCTCACTACAGGAGAGTATGGAGGAGGGGTATGAGAGGGGGCATGATGGAGAGGAGGGCATGGTGGCGAGAGGGGAGGTCGTACACACCCACTTTTGAAGAGGGACAGGATCAAAGTAGGGAATGGACCAGGTCAGGGGTGGGATGGATGTGAGGGAAATATAGTCAGTCTTTTACAATATATCTAATATCGTAATGTTTTGCATAGCTATACATGTACAACATATGCAGAATTGCTAATCTTCCCAGGAGGAGTGGGTGACAAGGGACAAAGGGAATGGATCTAGGATTCGAAGTTGTAAAAGTAAAAGTTTTGTGTATATATAAATACTGTTATTAATACTATTTTGCATGTAACTGGGAAATAAGATGTGCAGGCACTAGGGCCCAGAGATTCACCTTGCCCTAATGGAAAAGTTGAAGGATCTTTTGGAGAAGATATGGGAGAGAGCCGATTGGATGAGGGGATATCCTGTGGGACTGCTCTTCTGGGGTGGTGGGTAGGGGAAAAGCAGGGAAGATATTTTTACCCAAAATCTGGCTGAAATGAATTATGTAAACCAGAAGTTAATAAAGCACTTGGAAAAAATAAGTAAATTACATACCCATTTTGGTCTTATTTTGGTATATAATGTAAGATATTGTTCTATGCCTAGTTTCTGCCACATTACTTTCTAGTTTTGCCATCAGGATTTGCAAATAAAGATTTTTTATCCCTGAAGTTGGTGTCTTTGGGTATATCAAAGATTGGACTACTGTACTCACTGACTACTGTGTTTTGTGAACTTATTCTATTCCACTTATCCACCACTATTATTTCTTAGCCAGTACCAAAGAGTTTTTAGGATTCCTACATGAAAGAACAGTTTTAGGACTGGTATGGCTTGTCATCCCAACTTGCTCCACCCTGGTTTTTGGGTTTGCCTTCATTTCATTAATCCCTCTGATATTCTGCACTTTTTGGTTTTCCAGATGAATTTTGTTATTACTTTTTCTAGCTTTATAAAATAATTTTGGCAGTTTGATTGGTATATCAATCAATAACTACATTAGTATAGGTAGAATTGTTATTTTTATTGTATAGCTTTGCCTACTTGTAAACAATTGATATATTTCCAATTCTTTAGATGTGACTTTTTGAGTGTGAAACTTGCTTTATAATTGTTTTCATATACTTCTTGGATTTGTGTAAACTCCCAAATATTTTCTATTGTTTACAGCTACTTTAAATGAAATTTCTCTATCTCTTGCATCTGGGTTTTCTTGTTAGTGTAAAAAAAAAAAAAAAAAACATTGACTGGCCCGGGGAAGGGGGTTATTTTATATAATGCAACTTTGCTAAAGTTGTTAATTATTCAAGTAGTATTTTTGTTGACTCTCTAAGTATGCCATCATATTATCTGAAAAGAGGGATATTTTTCCCTCAGTATATATTCAATTTCGTTCAAATTATTTTCATCTCTTATTACTATCATAATTTTTTTTCTTTATTAATTTGTTTGTTTATATTTAGCTTACAGGATTCAATTCTATAGTTCCTTGAGGTTCAAATTTCCCTTCCCTTCCTCTCCCCACCACACACAATGGCATATAGTCCAATATAGGATCTGCAAATAATTTCACATTAGACATTATTCCAGTTACAAAGGCCAATTGTACTAGATGGAATGAAAAATGATCAAGGGGAAATCAAACAATGAAAAGAAAAAAGATCAAGTTGTTTGCTACCATCAGGACTCAAACTCAGTTCTTTCTAGATACTTCTCTGGATGTAGGCATGTCTCTCCTTTATGAGTCTTTTGGGATTGACATATATCACTGCATTACTGAGAAGAGCCCAGTCTGTCATAGTTGGTCATCACACATACGTTGTGCCTGAGATTGTATACAAATTTATCCTGGTTATACTCTTCTAATTTAGCATCAGTTTGTATAAGACTCATATAGGTAGCTTGATAGCTTGCTCTATTCTTTGTCTAATTCTATTTTTCATCTCTGATTGCTACTGCTAATGTTTCTAGGACCAAATTCAATAAGAGGGATGATAGTGGACACACTTGTTTCACTCCTGATCTTATTGGAAATGCTTTTAGTTTATCCCCAATGCATATAATAATTACTGATGGTTTTAAAGAGATTCTACTCTTTTAAGGAAGGCTCCATTTTTATTCCTATATGTTCTAGTGTTTTTAAGAGGATGGATGTTGTACTGTGTCAAAAGCCTTTTCTGCGTCTGTTGAGATAATCATGTAGTTTCTGCGAGTTTTAGTGTTGATATGATCAATTATACTTGATGCTTTTCCTAATATGAAACCATCCTTGAATTACTGGAATAAATCCTACCTGATCAAAGTGTATTATTTTTGTGATAAGTTGTTATAGTTTTTAGCTAATATGTTATTTAAAATTATGGCATCTAAATTCATGAGTGAAATTGGTCTATAATTTTCTTTCTCTGTTTTATATCTTTCTGATTTAAGAATTAGTACCCTATTTGTGTCATAGAAAGAATTTGGTGGGTGGCTATTTGGCACAGTGAGTAGAGTGCCAGCCCTGGTATCAGAAGGACCTGAGTTCAGATCTGCCCTCAGACACTTAATGCACACACAAACAAAAACAACAACAAAAAAAAGCTAGCCATGTGACCTTGGGCAAGTTACTTAACCCCAATGGCCCCCCCAAAAGAAAAAAAAAAGGGGGTGGAGCCAAGATGGCGGAAAGGAAGCAGTAACCTCGCTGAGCTCCTCTGTCACTAAGACCAAAAGGATAAATCTGAGCGGATTCCGGAGTGACGGAGCCCAGTGGAAGACAGAGTGTGGCAGAATCCAGGCCAGGAGGTTGCCCAGAGTGTCTGCACAGGTCAAGCGCAGAGCGTGTGGGGTCTGCACAGCTCAGACCTAAGAGCAGGCAAGCAGACTACACCAGAGACAGAAAAAGCCCCAGCCTGCAGACTTACCAAGGACGAATCACAGTCATCTCGCAGAAGGAACGGATCACTGGAGCCAGGTAGGAGAGTCAGGCCCCCAGTGGAGAGAGTGGCTTCTCAGGCTGCATTCAGCCCCCAGCCTGGAAGTTTAGAAACTGCCTGCCTGTATAATACAGGGGCTGGAATGGCAAAATAAATTCTAGCTGCTCTGAGCCTCCCATCCCTCCTTCATGAAGCAGAAAACCCAAAGATAAGTCTCCCACCCAGATTGAAATCCCAAGTTAATGGAAATAGCCCCAGGCTTGAGAATCTCCAAGAAAGGGTGTAACTGAGACAGCCAGGAATCTGAAGAGAAGAGAGAGAGGGGACCCAACAAGCCCCACCTCACTTCACCAACAAAAGCCTACTTACAGCCCAGGGGTATAGAGGCAGAAATCTGAAGTGGTCAGACTCATCCCCACCTACACATCTACATTCCTCACTGACTTCCCTGACTTAGCCATAAACTAGCCACCCAGAGGTATTCAAAGTCAAGGATCAGGCCCCAAACTCATAGCCTGAGACACTAAGAAACAGGAAGTCACAATGGGAAGGAAGGAAGCTGAAAAGGAGAAGGGGAAGGCAAGAAAGTCTATTCAAGCATACTATGCAGGGCAAGAACAACAAAACACACAGGACAATATAGACTCTCTGCCCACACCAGAGACCACAGAAGGAAATATGATCTGGTCTCAAGCCCAAATAGCATTCCTGGAGGAGCTTAAGAAAAATTTTAAGGACCAAATCAGGGAGGCAATGACCAACTTGGAAAAAGAAAATATCTCCCTAAAAAAGGAACTTCAAAAACTCACTGAAGACCATAATTCACTAAAAATTAGATACAATCAAAGTGAAACTCAGAACTCTATGATGCAGCAGGAGTCAATCGAAAAAAACAAGATGATCGAAAAATTGCAAGAAAATGTAAAATATCTCACTGGAAAAATAACTGACCTAGAGAACAGATCCAGGAGAGACAACCTAAGAATTATTGGTCTACCAGAAAGCCATGATGAGAAAAGCAGTCTAGACAACATCCTCCAAGAGATTGTCAAAGGAAACTGTCCTGAGGTCCTGGAATCAGAAGATAAATAGCTATTGATAGAATTCACCGGACTCCTCCTGAAAGAGATCCCAAACTGAAAACTCCAAGAAATATAGTAGCCAAATTCCAGAATTATAAGATTAAAGAAAAAATTCTACAAGCAGCCAAAAAGAAACAATTCAAATATCGAGGAACTACAGTTAGGATCACACAGGACCTAGCAGCTTCTACATTAAAAGAGCGGAGGGACTGGAATTTGATATTTCGTAGGGCAAGAGAGCTAGGACTACAACCAAGGATTAACTACCCGGCAAAACTGAGCATAATCTTTCAGGCAAGGAGATGGACGTTTAATGAAGTAAGGGACTTCCAGACTTTCCTAATGAAAAAGCCAGAGCTCAATGGAAAATTTGATCTCCAATTACAAGACTCCAGAAGAACATAAAAAGGTAAACAAGGGTAACATAGACTCACACATGCAGAAGTGCACACACCCACACCCACAAACACAAGCTCATTACCTGGGATGCAAAAAGAGCAAAATGTTCACATCCCTATATGTGGAGCTGATAACTGTCAATATTTGAAATCTCTATGATTATCATGACCTGCAAAAGGGTTATACTTAGAGGGTGTGGGTATGAATTCACTAACATGGAGTCTAAAAAAAAAAAAAAGACTATTAAGGGGATCAATGGTACTGTAATGGGGAAAAGGAAAGGATGAGCTAGGAAAAAGTAAAATATGCCATCTGAAGAGGCATCAAAAACACTATAGAAGAAGGGAAAATAAGAGGGAGAGGAACATCATTTAAACACTATTCTCACTGGTTCTGGTTCAAAGAAGGATCAAATTAATCAGTGAAGTTTAAGAATCTAACGTGAATAGACACATAAATTCATTAAATAGAGGAATTGGAGGGAGGGAGAGGAGCACTGTTTGAAATTTACTCTCATTGGTTTGGAATCAAACAGGGAGTAATTTACTCTGATAAGTATAAAAATTTATTGTGTCCTATAGATAGTGGGAGGGTAAGGGGGGGTGAAAAGGAGGAGACTAAAGGGAGGGATTATAAGGGAGGGAAATAGTAGTAAGGGGAGAGGGTAGGTTAAGAAGGGGGGTCACTGGGTGGGAACACTGAGGGAGGGGGCGGTCAAAAGGGAAAACTTCAAGGAGGGGAAGGGAGAAGGAATAAACAAAAACATAAACAGGGGAGGGAATAGGATGGAAGGGAAGAGAGAGATAGTCATCATTACTGTGAATGTGAATGGGATGAACTCTCCCATAAAACAGAGGCGGATAGCAGAATGGATTAAAAACCATAATCCTACAATATGCTCTCTTCAAGAAACACATTTGAAACAAAAGGATACCCACAGGGTAAAGGTAAAAGGTTGGAGTAAAATTTATTATGCCTCAGCTAAAGTAAAAAAAGCAGGGGTAGCAATATTTATCTCAGATAAAGCAAAAGCAAAAATAGATCTAATTAAAAGAGATAAGGAAGGAAAGTATATCCTACTAAAAGGCACCATTGAGAATGAAGCAATATCACTACTTAATATATATGCACCAAGTGGTATAACATCCAAATTCCTAGAGGAGAAGTTAAAGGAATTAGAGGAAGAAATAGATAGCAAAACTATACTAGTGGGGGACCTTAATCTCCCCCTCTCTGAACTCGATAAATCTAACCTCAAAATAAACAAGAAAGAAGTTAAGGAGGTGAATAGAATCTTAGAGAGACTAGATATGATGGATCTCTGGAGAAAACTGAATGGGGATAAAAAGGAATTTACTTTCTTCTCAGCAGTGCATGGTACATACTCAAAAATAGACCATGTACTAGGGCATAAAAACCTCACAATCCAGTGCAGAAAGGCAGAAATAGTAAGCGCATCATTCTCAGATCATGATGCAATAAAAATTATATGCAATAAAGGGCCATGGAAAGATAGACTAAAAACTAATTGGAAATTAAACAATTTAATCCTAAAAAATTGGTGGGTCAAACAAGAAATTATAGAAACAATCAATAATTTCATTCAAGAGAATGATAATAATGAAACAACATACCAAAATTTGTGGAATGCACTAAAGGCAGTTCTCAGGGGAAGTTTTATATCCCTGAGTGCATACTTAATTAAAGCAGAGAGAAGGGAGGTCAATGAATTGGACATGCAATTGAAAAAGCTAGAAAAAGATCAAATTGAAAATCCCCAATTTAGTAAAAAATTGGAAATATTGAAAACCAAAGGAGAAATTATTAAAATTGAAATTAAGAAAACCATTGAATTAATAAATAAAACTAAGAGCTGGTTTTATGAAAAAATCAACAAAATTGATAGACCCTTAGTCAATATGATAAAAAAAAAAGAAAGAAGAAAACCAAATTATGAGTATCAAAAATAAAAAGGGTGAATCTACCTCCAATGAAGAGGAAATCAAAAAAATAATGAGGAATTATTTTTCCCAATTGTATGCACATAAATATGACAATCTTAGTGAAATTGATGAATATTTACAAAATCACAAATTGCCCAGATTAACTGAAGAGGAAGTGAATTACCTAAATAACCCCATCTCAGAAAAAGAAATCAAACAAGCCATCAATGAACTCCCTAGGAAAAAATCTCCAGGGCCAGATGGGTTCACTAGTGAATTCTATCAAACATTTAAAGAACAATTGATTCCAATACTCTACAAACTATTTGGGAAAATTAGTGAAGAAGGAGTCCTACCAAACTCTTTCTATGACACAAATATGGTACTGATTCCTAAATCAGGAAGAGATAAAACAGAGAAAGAAAATTATAGACCAATCTCCCTCATGAATTTAGACGCAAAAATTCTAAATTAAATATTAGCCAAAAGACTCCAACAACTTATCACAAAAATAATACACCCTGACCAGGTAGGATTCATTCCAGGAATGCAAGGATGGTTTAATATTAGAAAAACCATCAATATAATTGAGCATATCAACAACAAAACTAGCAAAAACCACATGATCATCTCAATAGATGCAGAAAAGGCTTTTGACAAAGTACAACATCCATTCCTATTAAAAACACTAGAAAGTATAGGAATAAATGGAGCCTTCCTTAAAATAGTTGCTAGCATCTATCTAAATCCATCAGCAGGTATTATATGCAATAGGGATAAACTAGAAGCCTTTCCAATAAGATCAGGAGTGAAACAAGGGTGTCCACTATCACCCCTCTTATTCAATCTGGTACTAGAAACGTTAGCAGTAGCAATTAGAGAAGAAAAAGAAATCAAACGCATCAAATTAGGCAAAGAAGTGTTGAAGCTATCACTCTTTGCAGATGATATGATGATATACTTAGAGAATCCTAGAGAATCAAGTAAAAAATTACTTGAGACAATAAATAAATTTGGCAAAGTTCCAGGATATAAAATAAACCCACATAAATCCTCAGCATTCCTATACATCTCTAATAAAACTCAACAGCAAGAGATAGAAAGAGAAATCCCTTTTAAAGTCACTGTAGACATTATAAAATATTTGGGAATCTACTTGCCAAAACAAACCCAGAATCTACATGATCACAACTACAAAACACTTCTTACAAAAATAAAAACAGATCTAAATAGTTGGAAAAATATCAATTGCTCGTGGCTGGGTCGAGCTAATATAATAAAAACGACAATTTTACCCAAACTAAATTATATATTTAATGCCATTCCAATCAATTTACCAAAAAACTACTTTGTAGAGTTAGACAAAATAATAACAAAATTTATTTGGAAAAATAAACGGTCTAGAATATCAAGGGAATTAATGAAAAGAAATGCTAGGGAAGGTGGACTAGCTATGCCTGATCTTAATCTGTATTATACAGCAGCAGTCATCAAAACTGCTTGGTACTGGCAGAGGTGTAGAGCAGTGGATCAATGGAATAGATTAGGTGCAGGAGACCCAGCACTTAATGAATATAGCAATCTATTTTTCGATAAACCCAAAGACCCCAGTTTTTGGGATAAGAATGCACTATTTGACAAAAACTGCTGGGAAAACTGGAATACAGTATGGCAGAAACTGGGCATAGACCACTATCTAACACCATATACCAAAATCAAGTCCAAATGGGTGCATGATCTAGGTGTAAAGGATGATACTGTAAGCAATTTGGGAAAGCAAGGAATAGTTTACCTGACAGATCTGTGGAGAGGGGAAGATTTTAGGACCAAACAAGAATTAGAGAGCATTATAAAATGCAAAATGGATAATTTTGATTACATTAAATTGAAAAGCTTCTGCACAAACAAAGCCAATGTAACCAAGATCAAGAGGGAGGTCGGAAATTGGGAAAGAATTTTTACAACTTGTGTCTCTGATAAGGGACTCATTTCTAAAATTCATAGAGAACTGAGCCAAATCTATATGAATACAAGTCATTCCCCAATTGAGAAATGGTCAAAGGATATGAATAGGAAGTTTTCAGAGAAAGAAATTAAAGATATCTATAAGCATATGAAGAAATGCTCTAAATCACTATTAATTAGAGAAATGCAAATCAAAACAACTCTGAGATACCATATCTCTCCAGTCAGATTGTCTAAGATGACAAAACAAGAAAGTGACAAATGCTGGAGAGGATGTGGGCAAATTGGAACGCTAATACATTGCTGGTGGAGTTGTGAACTCATCTAACCATTCTGGAGAGCAATCTGGAATTATGCCCAAAGGATTATAAATAATTTCATACCCTTTGACCCAGCCATACCACTTCTAGGGTTATATCCCAAAGAGATCATAGAAGTGGGAGGAAGACCCATATGTACAAAAATATTTTTAGCAGCCCTTTTTGTGGTTGCAAAGAATTGGAAACTAAAGGGGTGCCCATCAATTGGGGAATGGCTAAACAAGTTGTGGTATATGAATGTAATGGAATTTTATTGTGCTATAAGAAACGAGGAGGTGACAGATTTCATAATTACCTGGAGAGACTTATACAAACTGATGCTGAGCGAGAAGAGTAGAATCAGAAGAAATTTGTATACAATCACAGACATACCATATCTGTGACGACCAACTATGACAGACTGGACTCTTTTCAGCAATGCAGTGATATAAGTTAATCCCGAATGACTCAAGAAAGTGAGAAATGCGCCATCCAGAGGTATAACTAGAAAGAACTGAGCCTGAATCCTGATGGAAGCAAACTAAATGATCTTGTTCTTCTCATTGTTTGGTTTTACTTCTTCCTTACCATCTTTCATCCCACCTAGTACAATATGCCTTTGTAATTAGAATAATGTTTATTATGAATGCATTTGCAGACCCTATACTGTACTATATGCTGTCATGAGGGGAGGGGGGAGGGAAGTAAAGGAAATTTGAAAATCAAAAAAAAAAAAAATCCTGTCCCTACTTTAATACCTAGCTCCAATGCTACCTCCTTTAGGAAGCCTTCCTTGATTTCCCTAGTCCATAATGATGCATCTCCCATCAGACTGTGCATAACATCTTCTTCATATGTCTAATATATTCATCATGTATTACAATGCATTATGGGTATCTGTGAATGTGTCATATTCTCCTACTGGACTGTACATTCTATGAGGGCAGAGGCCATGTCTTAGCTAAACTTTGGATTTTCCCTTCCATATAACAGAGAGGTCTGCACAAAGATAGCCACTAAAAAAAAAAAAAAAAAAAAAAAGAACTATTTGGGGCAGCTAGGTGGTGCAGTGAGTAGAGCTCTGGCCCTGGAGTCAGAAGGACCTTACTTTGGAGAAAGCCTCAGGCACTTAACACACACAAACAAAAACCTAGCCGTGTGACCTTGGGCAAGTTACTTAACCCCAATTGCCCTCCAAAAAGCAAAAAAAAAGAAAAAGAAAAATTTGGTAGGACTCCTTCTTATTTTCCCAAATAATTTGTAGAGTATTGGAATCAATTGTTCTTTAAATGTTTTATAGAATTCACTAGTAAACCCATCTGGCCCTGGGTATTTTTTCCTAGGGACTTCACTGATGGCTTGTTTGATTTCTTTTTCTGACATGGGGTTATTTAAGTAATTTATTTCCTCTTCAGTTAATCTGGGCAACTTATATTTTTGTAAATATTTATCCATTTCGCTGATTGTCATATTTATGTGCATACAATTGGGAAAAATAATTCCTAAATAGTGTTCTGATTTCCTCTTCATTGGAGGTATATACAGACTTTTCATTTTTGATACTCATAATTTGATTTTCTTCTTTCTTTTTTTATCATACTGAAGAAGGGTCTATCAATATTACTTTTTTCTAAAATGAATTCTTAGTTTTATTTATATATTCATTAGTTTTTTTAATTTGAATTTTATTAATTACTTCTTTGGTTTGCAATATTTGTTCTTTTTCTAGCTTTTTCTTTCTTTAACATTTATTTATTACTATAGTTTCAGTTAACAAGATTCATTTCCATAGTTCCTTGATTTTCAATTTTCCTTTGCTTCCCTCCCCCCTCCCCCCACGACAGCATATAGTCCAGTATAGGATCTGCAAATACATTCATATTAGACATTTGTCCAATTACAAAGGCATATTGTACTAGGTGGGATGAAAGATGGTAAAGAAGAAATAAAACCAAACAATAAAAAGAAAAAGATCAATTAGTTTGCTTCCATCAGGATTCAGGCTCAGTTCTTCCTCGTTATTTCTCTGGATGGCACATTTCTCTCTTTCTTGAGTCTTTCCGGGTTGACTTCTATCACTGCTTTGCTGAAAAGAGTCCAGTCTGTCATAATTGGTCATCACAGATACGGTATATCTGTGATTGTATACAAATTTATTCTGATTCTACTCTTCTCGCTCAGCATCAGTCTGTATAAGTCTCTCCAGGTAATTGTGAAATCCATCACCTCCTCGTTTCTTATAGCACAACAATATTCCATTACATTCATATACCACAACTTGTTTAGCCATTTCCCAATTGAGGGGCACTGCTTCAATTTACAATTTTTTGCAAATACAAAAAGGGCTACTATAAATATTTTGTACATATGGGTCTTTTTCCCACTTCTGTGATCTCTTTGGGATATAAACCTAGAAGTGCTATTGTTTGGTCAAAGGTTATGAAATTATTTCTAAGCCTTTGGGCATAATTCCAGATTTCTCTCCAGAATGGTTGGATAAGTTCATAACTCCACCAGCAATGTATTAGTGTTCCAATTGATCCACATCCTCTTCAGCATTTGTCACTTTCTTGTTTTTTCATCTTAGCCAATCTGACTGGAGAGATGTGGTATCTCACAGTTGTTTTGATTTGCATTTCTCTAATCAATAGTGATTTAGAGCATTTCTACATATGTTTATAGATATCTTGAATTTCTTTCTCTGAAAACTGCCTGTTCATATCCTTTGACAATTTATCAATTGGGGAATGACTTGTATTCATATAAATTTGACTCAATTCTCTATAAATTTTAGAAATGAGTCTTTTATCAGAGACACAAGTTGTAAAAATTATTTGCCAGTTTCCCACCTCCCTCTTGATCTTGGTTACATTGGCTTTGTTTGTACAGAAGCTTTTCAATTTAATGTAATAAAAATTATCCATTTTGCATTTTATAATGCTCTCCAATTCTTGTTTAGTCCTAAAGTCTTCCCCTCTCCACAAATCTGTCAGGTAAACTATTCCTTGCTTTCCAAAATTGCTTACAGTATCATCCTTTACACCTAGATCATGCACCCATTTAGACTTTATTTTGGTATATGGTGTTAGATAATGGTCTATGCCCACTTTATGCCATATCGTATTCCAGTTTTCCCAGCAATTTTTGTCAAATAGTGCATTCTTATGCCAGAAACTGGGGTCTTTGAATTTATTGAACAATAGATTACTATATTCATTAACTGCTGGGTCTCCTGCACCAAATCTATTCCATTGATCCACTAATCTACACCTCTGGCAGTACCAAACAGTTGTGATGACTGCTGCTGTATAAGACAGATGAAGATCTGGCATAGCTAGTCCACCTTCCCTAGTGTTTCTTTTCAGTAATTCCCTTGATATTCTAGATCGTTTGTTTTTCCAAATAAATTTTGTTTTTATTTTGTCTAACATTAAAAAGTAGTTTTTTGGTAAATTGATTGGTATGGCACTAAATATATAGTTGAGTCTGGGTAAAATTGTCATTTTTATTATATTAGCTCGACCCAGCCATGAGCAATTGATATTTTTCCATCTATTTAGATCTGATTTTATTTGTGTGGGAAGTGTTTTGTAGTTGTGATCATATAGGTTCTGGGTTTGTTTTGGCAAGTAGATTCCCAAATATTTTATAATGACTTTATGACTTTATAATGACAGTGACTTTAAATGGGATTTCTCTTTCTATCTCTTGCTGTTGAGTTTTATTAGAGATGTACAGGAATGCTGAGGATTTATGTTGGTTTATTTTATATCCTGCAACTTTGCCAAATTTATTTATTGTCTCAAGTAGTTTTTTACTTGATTCTCTAGGATTCTCTAAGTATATCATCATATCATCTGCAAAGAGTGATAGCTTCAACACTTCTTTGCCTAATTTGATGCCTTTGATTTATTTTTCTTCTCTAATTGCAACTGCTAGTGTTTCTAGTACCAGATTAAATAAGAGGGGTTATAGTGGACTCCCTTGGGTCACTCCTGATCTTATTGGAAAGGCTTCTAGTTTATCCCCATTGCATATAATACTTGCTGGTGGTTTTAAATAGATGCTATCAACTATTTTAAGGAAGGCTCCTTTTATTCCTATACTTTCTAGTGTTTTTAATAGGAATGGATGTTGTACTTCGTCAAAAGCCTTTTCTGCATCTATTGAGATGATCATGTGGTTTCTGCTAGTTTTATTGTTGATATGCTCAATTATACTGATGGTTTTCCTAATATCAAACGTTCCTTGCATTCCTTGAATTAATCCTACCTGATCAGAGTGTATTATTTTCATGATAAGTTGTTGGAGTTTTTGGCTAATATTTTATTTAGAATTTTTGCATCTAACTTCATGAGGGAAATTGGTCTATAATTTTCTTTCTCTGTTTTATCTCTTCCTGATTTAGGAATCAATACCATATTTGTGTCATATAAAGAGTTTGGTAGGACTTCTTCTTCACTAACTTTCCCAAATAGTTTGTAGAGTATTGGAATTAATTGTTCTTTTAATGTTTGATAGAATTCACTAGTAAACCATCTGGCCCTGGAGGTTTTGTTTTTTTTTTCCTAGGGAGTTCATTGATGGCTTGTTTGATTTCTTTTTCTGAGATGGGGTTATTTACGTAATTCACTTCCTCTTCAGTTAATCTGGGCAACTTGTGATTTTGTAAATATTCATCCATTTCACTAAGATTGTCATATTTATGTGCATACAATTTGGAAAAATAATTCCTCATTATATTTTTTATTTCCTCTTCATTGGAGGTAGATTAACCCTCTCTATTTTTCATACTCATAATTTGGTTTTCTTCTTTCTTTTTTTATTTATCAAATTGACTAAGGGTCTATCAGTTTTGTTGATTTTTTCATAAAACCAGCTCTTAATTTTATTTATTAATTCAATAGTTTTCTTAATTTCAATTTTATTAATCTCACCTTTGGTTTTCCATACTTCTAATTTAGCACTAAATTGGGGATTTTAAATTTGTTCTTTTTCTAGCTTTTTCAAATGCATGTCCAATTCATTTACCTCACTTCTCTCTGCTTTAATTAAGTATGCACTCAGGGATATAAAACTTCCCCTTAGAACTGCCATTAGTGCACCCCACAAATTTTGGTATGTTGTTTGATTATTATCATTCTCTTGAATGAAATTATTGATTGTTTCTATAATTTCTTCTTTGACCCACCAATTTTTTAGGATTAAATTGTTTAATTTCCAATTAGTTTTTAGTCTATCTTTCCATGGCTCTTTATTGCATATAATTTTTATTGCATCATGATCTGAGAATGATGCATTTGATATTTCTGCCTTTTTGCACTGGATTGTGAGGTTTCTATGCCCTAGTATATGCTGTATTTTTGAGTATGTACCATGCAATGCTGAAAAGAAAGTAAATTCCTTTTTAACCCCATTCAATTTTCTCCAGAGATCCATCATATCTTGTCTCTCTAAGATTCTGTCCACCTCCTTAACTTCTTTCTTGTTTATTTTGAGATAAGATTTATCAAGTTCAGAGAGGAGGACATTAAGGTCCCCCACTAGTATGGTTTTGCTCTCTATTTCTTCCTGTCATTCCTTTAACTTCTCCTCTAGCAATTTGGATGCTATACCACGTTGTGCATATATATTAAGTAGTGATATTGCTTCATTCTCTGTGGTGCCTAGAATTTACTTTGCCATTCCAGCCCCTGTATCATACAGGCAGGAGTCTCCGATCTTCCAGGCTGGGGACCGAATGCAGCCGGAGAAGCCACTCTCTCCCCTGGGTGCCCGACTCTCCTACCTGGCTCCAATGTCCTACTGCCTATAGGACAGAGTAAATTTTTATACTTATCAGTGTATGTTACTCCCCATTTGACACCAAACCAATGAGAATACTTTTCAAACAGTACTTTTCACTTTCCCTCCTTTTCCTCTATTTAATGAATTTACCTGTCTGTTCAATTAGAATCTTAAACTTAACTGATTATCTTAATCCCTCTTTGAACCAGAACCAGTGAGAATAGCATTTAAATGATATTCCTCTCCCTCTTTTGTTCCCCTGTACAATAGTGTCTTTTTGTGCCTCATGAAATGGCATACTTTAACTTTTTCTCTCTCATCCTTTCCATTTATCCCATTATAGTCCCTTTGATCCTCTTAATAAGGATTATTTTTATTAACTTCAGGTTAGTTCATTCATACCCACCCCCACTGTCTAGATGTAACCTTTTTAAAGATCATGACAATCATATAAATTTCAATATTGACAGTTATCAACTCCTCATATAGGGATGTGGACATTTTGCTCTTGTTGCATCCCAAGTTATGTGCATGTGTGTATGAGTGTGGGTGTGTGCATGTATGTATGTGCGAGTCTGTGTTTTCCTTTTTTACCTCTTAATGTCTTTCTTGAGTATTGTAATTGGAGATAAAATTTTCCATTGACCTCTGGCTTTTTCATGAGGAATGCCTGGAAGTACCCTATTTCATCAAATGGCCATCTCCTTACCTGAAACATTATGCTAAGTTTTGCTGGGTAGTTGATCCTTGGTTGTAGTCCTAGCTCTCTTGCCCTACAAAATATCGAATTCCAAGCCCTCTGATTTTTCAATGTAGAAGCTGCTAGGTCCTGTGTGATCCTAACTGTAGTTCTGTGATATTTGAATTGTTTCTTTCTGGATGCTTGCAGTATTTTTTTTCCCTTAATCTTGTAATTCTTAAATTTGGCTACTATATTCCTTGGAGTTTTCAATTTTGGATCTCTTTAAGGAGGAGTCTGCTGAATTCTTTCAATAACTATTTTATGTTCTGATTCCTAGACTTCAGGACAGTTTTCTTTGACAATCTCTTGGAGGATGTTTTCCGGGCTGCTTTTTTCATCATGGCTTTGTGGGAGACCAATAAATTTTAGGTTATCTCTCCTGGATCTATTATCTAGATCAGTTGCATTTCCAGTGAGATATTTTACACTTTCTTCCAGGTTTTCAATCTTAACATTTTTTTTTTTTTATTGACTCAGTGCATCACAGAGTTCTGAGATCAATTTGACCAATTTTTAGCACATTATAGTCTTTGGTTAGTTTTTGAAGGTCCTTTTTTCGGGAGGTATTTTCTCCAATTCAATAATTTTACTTTTTAAGGATTTCTTTTCTTCAGTGAAACCTTTTTTCGAGTTTGGTCACTGACTCCCTGGTTTGGTCTTTAGAATCTTTCTTAACCTCCTCCAAGAATGGTATTTGGGCTTTTGACCAGTTCATATTTCCTACTTTGATCTCAGGTGTGAGTAAAGAGTCTATGTTTTCCTCTCTATTTGGTTGTTCTTGATCTACATAATAAGCTCAGATTGATTTTCTTGCCTTCCCCTTTTCCTTCTAAACTTCCTTCCTTCACACTTTGATTTCCTATTTCCTAATTTCTCAGGCGGTTGACTTTGAATGTTGTAGCCTTTGGGTGTCTAGTTTGAGGCTAAGGCAGTAATCTCAGTGAGGCATGCTGATGTACACAGAGTAATCTGTGGCGAAGTGGTGGTCTGGCCACTTCAGATTTCTGCCTCTGTAGCCCTGGTCTACAGCTGGGGAAGGCTTTTGCTTATAAGGTGAGGTGGGGCATGTTGGGACCGCTCCCCCTCTTCTCTTCAAACTCCTTATTGCCTCAGTTACACCCTGTCCCAATGAATCCCAAGCCAGAGGCTATTTCCACTATCTTAGGATTTCATTCTGGGCTGGGCACTTATCTTTGTGTTTTCAACTTCATGAAGGAGGGATTGGAGCAGCTAGAATTTACTTTGCCATTCTAGCCCCTGGAGAAACAGGCAGGTGGTTTCTAAACTTCCAGGCTGAGGTTTGATAGTCCCATGAGAAGTTGCTATCTCTGCTGGGGGGCCCAAGCCTTTTATTACCTGGCTCCAATGATTCCTCCTGTCCCCTGGTGACATGCTGGTGAGAGGGTTGCAATTTGTTTTTGGGATGAATAAGTTGGCCAGCTGGGGCTTCTTCTCTCTCTGGTGTGGTCTGCTTGCCTGCTTTCGAGTTTGAGCTGTACAGACCCCAAGTGCTCCACACTCCACCTGTCTGTACTCACCAAGCACTCTCCTGTCCTGAATTCTGCCCCTTTCCGTCTTCCAGTGGATTCTGTCACTTCAGAATCTGTTCAGATACACTTTTTAATGTTTAGTGTCAGGATTCGTGGAGGAGCTTAGAGAAATTACTGCTTCCTTTCCTCCATATTGGCTCCAGCCTCTATGGTAACATTTCTAATACAATATTAAATAATAGAGATGATAATGGGCCCCCTTGCCTCACATATGATCTTATTGTAAAAGCTTCTAGTTTACTCCCATGGCATACATTGTTCACTGATGGTTTTAGACAGATAGTACTCACCATTTTAAGGAAAATTCCATTTAGCCCTATGCTCTCTAGGATTGGGTGCTTTATTTTATTAAATTATTTTTCTGCATTTATTGAGATATTTGTATCATTTCTGTTAGTTTTGTTCTTGATATGATCAGTTATGCTGATACTTTTTCTGCTATTGAACCAGCCTTGCATTTTTAGCATAATGTTCCACTCTCCCCCATTGTCATAGTGCATTATCCCGATGAAAAATCCCTGTAATCCATTCTTTTTTATTTAAAAATTTTGTGCCAATATTCATTAGGGAAATTGCTCTATAAATTTCTTTCTCTGTTTTGGCACTTCCTGGTTTAGTTTTCAGCACTATATTTGTGTAATAAAAAGAATTTGGTAGGACTCCTTGTTCACTTATTTTCTGCTTAGTTTATATAGCATGAAAATTATTATTATTATCATTATTATTATTATTGTTTTGTTGTTGTTGTTGTTGTTGTTGTTGTTGTTATTTTGTCCCAAAGAATTCATGTATAAATCCATTTGGCCCTGTAGTTTTTTTTTTTTTCTTAATGAGTTCATTGATGACTTATTTTATTTATTTTTCTGAAATGTGGTTATTTTACTTGTTCTATTAATCTAGTCATTTTATTTTTTTCTATTAATAGTCATTGATATCACTTAGATTTTCAGATATATTGGCTTATGCTTTTCCCCTATTTTGTGACTTTTAAAATTGAACTCTGCTTCTTCAACACTGGGGGACAGTCCCAAGCTTCTTTTTAATTTTATTTTCATTTCTCTAAAAGAAATATACAATAAGAAAAGCATTAACTTAAATATTAAAACTTAAATATGAAATAAGAAAAGAGAAGCATGTCATGTACACAACAGGGGTGATTCATATATATATATAGATAGATAGATAGATAGATAGATAGATAGATAGATAGATATAGATAGATAGATAGATAGATAGATAGATAGATAGATAGATAGATAGCAATAAATTTCCATTTCAGAAAAAGCCCATGTAATAAATATTATGTTGTATTGGGAGTTATCCATCTTTTCTTCGCTTCCTTGTAAGATTTCTTTTGATCTCTGCTGGGCACTTTGTACTTTGTACTTTGTTCTTTTATCCCCCTTTCCTCCCTCTCCCCAAAAGCATACAGTGTGGAGAGATTAAAGTTACACACACACACACACACACACACACACACACACACACACACACACACACATATATATATACATACACATATACATATATACATATATAAAACACATGAATACATATATAAACAAATATTTTCCCTAACAAATTCTATTCCTGATCTTTGCGTCAGAAGGACAACTGTTCAACCCCTTTCATACTTATCTATTCTATGTTTTCCCTGGGCTGCTATTTCATCACTTTTATGGAGGAAAATTTTGCGAGCTTAGAATTTTCTGACCTACTCCACCTTCTTCCTAGAATTCTCTTTGTCCTGAACTTCTTGTGCCAGGGGCCTGGTCACTGGCTTTGTGTGTTTTGGCCTCAGGTGTTGAAGACTTGTTCACTGTGCTGGGGTAACCTTTCCTATTCACACCTGCTGTAACCTCGTTTCAGAGGCTGGCAATTTGCCTTTAACCTGGGACTGGTGGCTTCACAGCTGACCTGCTGTGCCACCACCCTGCTGAATCAGGACCAACAGGCTTTGATAGCTGACCTGTGTTATGGCTAATAGCCTCCCACTGGCTGGGTTGCACACCATCTCTGCTGGCCTGTGTTCCCCTTTTTACCCTAATTATACAGACCTTTCCTGAAGTCCTTGTAAGTTATCTGAAGCCAGAAATTCGTTTGACCCTTTTTGTATATTCTGTCACTCCATTTAGAGGCTTGATTTAAAATGTTTCTGAGGGAAACTGGGTAAAGCTCAGGCAGCTTCCTGACTTCTCTCTACCATCTTGGTTCTGCCCCCACTCTTTACTCTTTTTTGTTCTTCCAGAAATTTTTGCTGGACATGTATCCAATCTGTATTTTTTTCCTTTGAGGATTTGCTTATAGACTTTTTAAGTTACTGCCTTCTTTTTGTGTCTGTGTCTGGTGCTTCTTTTTTATCATCAGGTTATTTAGTTGCTCAATTTTACAGTTTACTTTTTTGGGATCTGCTTGCTTCTGGCGAGAATGTCTAATCTGAGCTTCTGTTTGGTGCTTCAAAAATATTGTGACCTGGAAAGAGGCCTTTTCACTGCCATTCTGGCTTGTGCTTTGCCTATTCCTGTTCTGGTTTGCTTCTTTTGGCTTGTGTTGATTGAGTTTCCATAGACTACTTCTCCACAGAGTACTAGAGTCTTCCATAGAGACTACAGTCTCCATAGAGACTGCATACAGTCACCGTGATTCTACTGGGAAGTTATGGAAGTTTAAAGTTTCAGAGCTGAAGGCTCCCTTTTGGGTTTTGGTCTCTTACTCAAGATTATACCTCTACAGGTTCATGTGTAATATTACAGGTTGGGATTCAGTTTCGCCTCTGTTCTTGGGCTTAAAGCAATATATTTATGTTCTTGAACTTATTCCTTGTTCTTTACATAGTTAGGGCCAATACTATTTTGGTACTTTAATCCTTCCTCTTCATGTAGAAATTCTGGCTTGAAACTTGGTAATGGTGATGGAACATGACAGATTGTATACATTCCTGAATTCAGTGCTAGTACAAGGATCCCTAGGATCCCTTTTTCCTCCTGGTGTTCAGTCCCCTTCCCATCCTTTGGAGCAGAGTTGCTCTCTGTCACTGGTGCTACCTCCAGAATACTACTGTTTCTTGTTATTGTGGCCCAACTGCTGTTGCAACTTCTGCACTGTACTCTTGGCTGACCTCTACTTAAGTATCAGTAGACCACTTTTTCTGAATTCCAAAGTTGCCCTGGAAGGAAAAAAAAGGGGCTCACTATGTCTTTCTTGGCTTTCCTGATAATTGATCGGCACCATTTCTAAATTGTGGAGGGAGTCTATTGGGAAGTCTAGGCAATAATGCTGGCATTTACTCTACCATCTTGAGTCTTCCACATCCTTCTTTATTTTTAATCATTCCTTCAATCTCATCCCCCCAATGTTTGACTTGTTTTATTTATGTTATTTACATTGTATACTATTCCTTACATATTCTGCCCTCCCTCATAAACCATTCTATTCCCCTAGCTTACTCATCCCCCTTCTTATTTCCCTTTTGAATACAATGTAACGTGTGTATGCGTGATTGTTTTTAATCTTCCATTATATGATTGAGTTGGAAATTATCTCCATGGGATGCCTTTTTCCCCTACCTCTCCCTCAGTGATTATGTACTTCAGATTATGCACTTCTTTTATGTAATAATTATTTTGCTCCTATTTTCCACTCTTTAGCTCTCCTTATAATTTCCATTTTTATCTTCTCCCAAAGCCATTGAAGAACAAAAATACTCACAAACACTCTGTCATTTTTCCTTTATTATCCAAAGAAGCCCTATATAATTTTGTTTAAACCTTATATATTGCCTTTTAGTTAACTCAGTATGTGGGCATTTCCATGTTTCTCTCAAAATATGCATTTCTGTTTTAAAATATCTATTAAAGATGTTTTTTTTTTTGTGGAGAACACTTACAAATCTTGTATTTTATTAGAAATCCATTTATCCTTCTGTAAAGTTTTATATAGCTTTGCTGGAAAGTTTATCATTAGTTATCCATGTCTTCTGTTTTTTTTTTTTAATATATTCCAGAAAAATGAACAAAAATAAGAAATATATTTCAAGATCTCCACTCGTATGGTGAAAGCTGCCAAAGGTGATCCTTTTTGTGGTCTTTTGATATTTGAACTTTTCCTTTCTTGATACTTTTAGCAATATTTCTTTGATCTGAAAGCTTTGTATATTGATGATATTATTCCTGGAAGTTTTTATTTGGAAGATTTCATGAAGAAGATTTATCAGTGAATACGTGCTGCTTTCATTTTGTCTTCTGGTTTTAAGAATTTTAGGCAATTTTCATTTGAAAATTTTTTTAAATAAAGTAAATAATCTTTTCTTGTTTTGATTGCCATTGCTGTTATTAATGCTTTTCAGATAGTCCAACAGTTTTTGGATTATGTCTCCTTTACCTGTGTTCCTTGTAATTTTTCAGAAATATCTTAATATTTCTTATTTTCACATTGAGTTATTGTTTTCTGACCCACCAAATCCAATTTTATTCTTCCTATCATCTCTTCTAAACTACCATGTTCTTGGCATTTTTTCCCTTCATATCTTCCAACATGAATGTCCTGTTCGCTTTATTCTTACTACTGTTTTAATCCTTGAGATAGTAACTTTTATATATTTTATCCTGCAAAATTTTACATTAACTTGTTGTACAGTTGCTATTCTATGTTAATTTTATGCCCTTGTCATGTCTCAAAGATATGCCTTCATTATATTAAGAATTTTCTTTGGTTTGTTCATCTCACCAACCTCATTACAGACCTTAGGTATTGGTTCTCTGCATTCTTCATTCCACCTCTTACAGTCTGTCCATTTCAAGTTTTTTTGCAGGATTACTGCCATCCTTCTGTGTATCTTAGGGCTGAGTCAAAAAGTCTACATGTGATTCTTATTTATTTTATACTTTGCCTTTCAAAGTCATACAGGAATATTTGTAAAGAATACTCCACTTCTTAAGAACCTTTTGTCCCAAGTGCTGTGTGTCCTGTTGAGAGAGGACTGAGCTTATGGGAGATATATTTTGTAAATATTATGTTTGATATATACCATTTAAGTTAATTTATTTCTTTAAAGTTCATTGAACCTACTAAGTGCATGTCCATTAGAAATATGACACACAGGGCTTAGGAGGTATAATAATTATAATGTAAATACAAACAGCTTACATCCCTAGAAAAAGGGATGTTAATCAATTTTCTAAGGAATCCTAAACTGTAAGTCTGAGTTGCTGATGATTTCAGAGACCTGCACCATATAACCAAAATTTCTAATTGACCCAATCACCATTATTATAATGATTTATTCCTCTACTATTAATAAATATGCTTATACTTACAGAGGAAGTTGATAGTAAGAACAACCTAATATCAAGTTTGAGTAAAACATGAGTTAAAACATGGAGAAAAGGAAAGGGATTTGAGAATTAAAGTAAATTAAATATTAATCTTTTTTAACAAGAATTTAACTATAACTAACAGAAGATTGGAAGAAGAGAAAAGTGAAGACAAAATAATATAAGAGCAAGCATCCCAACATCCCCAGGGTGACTGCCAACACAGGTACTTAGATCTACTTTTCTAAAGGAAAGCGACACAAAATGCGTTAACAAGCTTACTTTAATCAATCAAACATATCTTTTCCTTAGTTCAGGGGGAAATGTCAGCACCCCTAACTTCAAAGTATACAGACAGGGGTTACAAGACAGAGAGACAAACAGATCAACAAATAGCTTCCAAACTGTCCAACCATTACATCAATAATAAATCACAGTTACCAGAGAGGGAAGGACCAACATCTGGTTTTCAAAGCTGGAGGACTCTCAATGGCTGCCCAGAGACTCATCTGGTCAAATCACACAACACTTCTCAAAGTGAACCACAAAGCCAAGCTTCACATCAGGGATTATATAGCCTTCTTTTGGGTCAGAGAATGTAATCACCCTCTCAACCCACTGCCCAATAACACAGCATCAAGGTGTAGGCATTCCTAAAAACCAAGCCTCCTGCCACAGGCTCCATGTGACCACATTCAGCCTATTAGGAGGCAGAGTATATTTTCAAACCAAGGAAGGTTCTCACAGTCTCTTAAGTCTATCAAAGGGCTTAGGGGCAGGGAAGATCTTTAAATTTTCATTTTCATTACAAATACCTATGATAGCCTAGAGACATAATGAAGGATAAGAGGATTATTTGTCACAGTGAAGCTATCCAATAAATAGAAGAGGGAAGCAATATGAAGATAATTAATGATCATCATGATAGAAAAAATGTTTTATCATCTCTATGAATTTGCTATTTGCAGGGTGATACCTGAGTTATTATTTGCATTTCTCGTTTCATGAGTATCTTAGAAGAATCTTTTAAATGAGTCTTAATAGATTCCAATTCTAGAAAGACTCTTCTAGGAATTGACCTATCTAACAATGTCTAAAAGCTACTATTGAATCCTCTTGAACAGTGGATATTGTATCCCATTCTTCTGACAGACCTGCTGGATTAAAGATCACACTCTGGGGCTTAATTTCCTCAGCTCTTCAATACTTACCCTAGAGCCTATGCTATACTAATACTAAGAATATCATAAGCTCATTATATTTAGCCAGCACTGGTAATGCTTCATATTTCATAAAAGTATAAAGCCAAGCATGGGCAACTTTCCAGAGGACTGCTGCTGTGAACAGTTTCAAGTTCTGATTACATAGTAAAGTGAATTCTCTATTTATTCAGTAACAAACTAAGACAGACCATTTAAAGAAAACAAAGTACAGCATTCACAATGTTATAACATAACAAGTTATCACTAAAGTAATCATAGTGTTCACCAAAGTGGCCATAGTTTTGAACAAAATGTGGCAATCAGTAATTCCTTACCTCAGTCATACTTAAGAAGAAGGCCTCCTTCAGGGTCACAAAGTACAAAGGTCAAAGTTTTCTAACCTTAGGTCACAGCAAATCATAATCTTCTCAGTCAGCATTAATTACCAAAGAAGAGGTCTTTTCATCTTGAATTGAGGTTGGTTCCTCTTCCATGGTCCCAGTTCCTGCCTGAATCTATCCAGCTGTTATCTGGATTCAAAGGCAAGCAGCTCTCAGATCTTTCTCCATATCCTCATCCAGTTCCTTATTCAGGTCACATTACACTTTGTTTCACCATGTCCAGTCCATCTCAATTCCTTCAAAATTCCTGTTTCTGGGAAGACAAAGCTTAACAGATCCAAAATAATATTCATGCACATTGCAGGCACCATCATCAATTCATTTTCTGCTTGTGAAATCAACACAGACACACAAACAAGGTCCAAGAAGTCAACACAAATCATTATCACAGAGATCAACATTGACAGGCAAACAAGGTCCAATAGGTCAATACAAATAATCAATAAAGTCCTGGGACCTCCAAAACCCTCCTCTAGGACTTCTGAAAACAGACTACCAGAAAATCCTCTTCCAGGGCTTCCAGTAAATCCCAGGGCTTCTGGACAAAGTATCACAAACAATCATCAACACAGACAGGACAGACAAACAGAGTGCTGGGATAACACAAGTTTTCTCCTTCTTAACTCTACCACCACGAGAGTTTTCTTCCCTTTCCAGCCTAGGCCTCTCCTTATATATGGTCATTAGCTCCTCCCATTCCAGCAACAGGAGCTCACAACTTCTAGGATTAACAAGCTGTGGCATTCTCAAGTTCTGCTTCTCAACAAAGACTTGCTAACAATCATGGGCAAGGCTCAAAAGAAACTTCAACTTAAATAAGGTATCAGCGAAAAAACTTAAGGTATTAAGTACTTGCTTGCCATTACAACAAGTTATCTTCTTGCTATCCAAGTTGACATAGAACATATACCTAACTTTTCCTTCCAATGCCCCTCATTCATTAACACCACTTTAATAGTAATCAAAGAAATAAAATCTTTTCTCCTAGAATGGCCGTGTGAATTGACTCCCCTACATTGTTATTTCCCTACATTTCATTCATGTTGTTTCCCTATTTTCCCTACATTTTCTCCTCTATTAAATCATCGTGAATCCACTTGAGGTTTTCTTGGCAATGATACTGAAGTGGTTTGCAATTTTCTTCTCAAGGTCAATTTACCAAAAAAAGGAAACTGATACAAGGAGTGTTAGATGAGTTGACTATGGTCACATAGCTAGGGATTGTCTGAGGCAGCATTTGAATTCAGGTCTTTTCGGCTCAAGACCTGGTATTCTATCCACTGCACCACCTAGCTGCTCCTATAGTTAAACTCCTCTTTAGTTATTCCCATCTGTGAATTTCAAAATAAAATATAAACCAAAAAAACGGCTTCTAAGTATGATTCTTTTATATATGCCAATTCTCTCTGTTAGGATGAAGGCTCCTTGAAGCTGGGTGTAGGGAGGGAGTAAATGTTGCAATTCTAAATTTGTATCCTCAAAACTTTGTTCAATGCTTAGCATATAATGCATGATTGAAATTACATAAGAAGCCATTCAGTGTTTGCTTTGTGAGATAAAAAATGTCCACAGAGATTGTATAGAAGTGATTTTTAACAGTAAATAAAAGCAAACAAGAGTTAAGACTCAGTAATTCCCCACTGCAGCTTTTAATAGTGACAAAGGATATAATTATTTTAAATATAGAGGAATATAAACAATGGATAGTAAAGTGTATTCTAAATAACCTTCCAGATATTTTAAATGGCTGCTTAATAATGCAGTTCTCCCTTAGCTCTAGCCAATATAAATCAGCTTCAGAAAATGGATAGTAAAAGAGAAGGGGCACAATTGAACTTGGTTCCATTCCATATCGTTTTTGCAGCTAGGACACTAAGGTTCTTCTCATTTCAAACTATGAATGATAGCACTTGAAATCCAAACCAAACAAAATAAAGGTAGTTTTATTCTGTACAGATGCATAATTATTGGGAACCATGGAGCTCTGTTCTGTACAAATTTAAAATATCTCAGATGTGACTCCTATAAAATGAAGAGAGAGAGAGGAAGAGAAAGACATGCAGACAGAGATAGAAAGAGAGAAACAGACATAAATGGAGGCACTCTGAAAAAGAGACTGGGGATAAAGAGAGACAGAGAGATCAGCTCTCTTGGCTAGCAGAGATGGAATAGAACCAGCCTTTTATTCCTTTTATTAACACCATGTGGGAAGAAAGAGGAAATGAACAGAGCAAAGAAAGAATCAGTGGCTCTTGTTGTGCACTAGAAATAAAGAGCTCAAAGTCAGAAGAAAGATTCTGAAATATTTTGATCTTGGAAACCGTCCATTCTGCAACCCCCCAACACACACCCCTTCCTCCAATTAATTAGGCAAATATTAATGAAACATCTATTATGTCCAAGTCGTTACTGTTGTTCAGTATGATTTTTCATGACTAGATTTTGTGTTCTCTTGGCAAAGCAGCTGAAGTTGTTTCCCATTTACTATTCCAGTTCATTTTACAGATGAGTAAACTAAGGCAAGTAGGATTAAATGACTTGCCTAGGGTCTCATGGCTACCAAGTTTATGAGGCCAGATTTGACCTGAGGAAAAATGAATCTTCCTCACTTCAGGTCCAACATTCTATCCATTGCACGACCTTAAGTTCTACATTATGTGTAAGAAACTATATTGAGTACTTTGTCCTAGATTTCATCCTACCAGCCTAATGACTTTTTCTCAGTCTTTTTTGCTTTCTCATCATTCTTATCATGCCTTCTGATTTTGGGTACATCATAGACTCTGCGTTGGCCTTTCTTTTCTTCTTTTTTCCTCTCTTAGGAATACAATCCACTCCCATGTTTTTAATTGACTTCTACAAAAAAAGTGACTCAAAGAACAACATTTCCATACTCATTCTCATTTCTGAGCTCCAACCTTGCTAAATCATTACATTTTGATTGGGACTCTCAAACCAGATATCTGGAATACATCCTAAATTTAACATGCCCCTAATAAGCTAATTATCATTCTCTATTGAATAGTCTCTTCCACAATTTCCAATTCCTTTAGAGCCCTCCTTTCCAGCTCTTCTTCAATATCTGTTGCAACCTACGTTCAACTTTTCATTAAAGAAACGTTATGTTTTTCTTCCCTTTTCATGTGTTCTGTTCTAGCTAAGCTCACCTCCTGTAACTTCCATATATGACACTCAAGTTATCATTTTCACACATACAAAATTACGAACTTCCATGACTAAAATTTATTTCATTCTCAATTCTACCTCAAAGAATACTTTACTCCATTGGAGAGGCAGCAAGAATGCCATTTTCCAGAAGTTACTTTTTCTTTATACTAGTAATTGGTAGACCCTTCTCCATATACTACAATTAAAATAACACATCCTTAATACACACTCCTTAATGTAATGAAAACTTCTTGATTGTAGGGACTGTCTGAGATTTCATATTTTTATTAAATAAAAACTTTATATACATGAATTAGGGGTTTACACAAATGTTTATGGAAAAATTGGTTTGGCTCTGCCAGTACTCATGATCTTCAATATACATGTAACAAAAGCCTTTCAAGTTAAGGAAAATTGATCTAGAAGCTCAAAATCATTTGAGAATAGTATAAGATATACAACATACCCATTTTCTCTTTGTGCTACTGACATTATACCTCAGATGGTTTCCCTAGAATAGCAGAGGATAATACTACATTTAAATGATTTCAATAAACAATGGAAATTAGTTACTTTAATCAAACTATGAAGGATATTATAGCACATTAAATATAACTTAACCCTAACTATAACTTCCAGGAGCCCTCTGAAGCCATCCCAAATTCCTCACCAAACAACTAGAAAGGAGACTCAGAATTGTTCTAGGAGCAGAGAAGCAACTTACCACCCTGGCATGAAAAGTGTCACACAAGATTATGGTCACATAAGGGAGTGACGTCCTGGAGTAGCAAAAATTAGGATTGCAGCCAATATCACTTACTCTGCAAAACTGAATATGATAATTTAATGCTTGGGGGGGGGGTGGATATTTAATGAAATGTAGAACTTTGAAGCATTTCCAATTAAAAAAACAGAAATAAATATAAAATGTGATCTACAAATACAAGACTCAAGGGAAATATTAAAAAGTTTAAAATACATCAAGAGATAACATAAGAATTTCAATAAGGTTAAACTGTATATATTCCTGAATAGCAAGACAATATTTGTAACTCTTTTTTTTTATTTTTTTTTTATTTTTTTTTTTAAAGCAATTGGGGTTAAGTAACTTGCTCAAGGTTACACGGCTAGGTTTTTGTTTGTGTGGATTAAGTGTCGGAGGCCGGCTCCAAACTCAGGTCCTTCTGATTCCAGGGCCGGCGCTCTATTCACTGCGCCACCTAGCCACCCCTAATAATTGTAACTCTTAACAACTTTATTACTATAAGATTAATTAGAAGGAGTTTATGTAGACAGAGGATGTGGATATGAGGTGACTTTGATGGTATGATACAAAAAATAAAAACACGAAGAAAATTTCACTATATAAAAGAAAGAGTTGGGGAATGAATGGAATAAATTATACCACATAAAAGAGTCATGAAGGAGAAATTATAATGGAGGGGAAGAAGAGGGGCATGGTGGACAAACCTTAAAATTATTCTCAATAAATTTGGTTTAAAGAGGAATAACAGGGGGGCGGAGCCAAGATAGCAGAGTAGAAACAGCACTTCCAGGTTGCTTTCCCCCCAGACGAGTTACAAACTATGTAAAAGGGGACTCTGAAAAACTTCTGGAACCTCAGCACCCACAGAATGACACATAGAAGGTAAGCTCTCGCTGAGGACAGCCCAGTAGTCCTGCAGATAGCGGCCAGCACAGTGCTCTGGGAGGAGACAGCACAGCGCTGGGGGAGCCAAACCCAGGTCCGCATGAGCCATGGTTTTAGCCCCAGGCATATGGACCAGCAGCCAGCCAGAGGCACCCAGAACACCAGATGGATACACCAGAGAATGGAAAAGTTTATTTGACAGATTTATGGATATGGGAATAATTTAGGACCAAAGAATATATAGAGAGCATTATGAAATATAAAACAGATAATATTGATTATGTACAATTAAAAAGTTTTAAGCAAACAAAACCAATGTAACTAAAACAATAAATTAAGTAAAACACCAAGAAAAGATTTCTGCAGTAAGAATCTCTGATAAAAAGGCATCATTTCTTTAATTTATAGAAAATTGAGACAATTCATAAGAAATACAAATAATTCCTCAATATATAAACAGTCAAATGATATGAAGCAGCAGTTTTCTGCCAAAGAATTCAAAGCTACAAAAAGTATTACAAAAAAATGCTCTAGGGGGTGGAGCCAAGATGGTGGAGTCAAAGCAGGACCTCATCTGAGCTCCTCTGGGAATTCTGTCAGTAACATTTAAAAAGTCAATCTAAATGGATTTTAGAGTGACAGAATTCATTGGGAGATGGAGAGTGGCAGATTCCCAGTCCAACAAAAAGTACGTGTAGGACATGGCTGCAGGAGCATGGTGTACACAGGGGCTGCACCAGTGCAGACCTAATACCAGACCACAGCAGACCAAGAGCAAGCCCCAGCTAGCAGATTCACCTACCACAAAGGCTATTCCCAGATTACCCACCACAGGATAGGGGATCTGTTAGAGCTGGGTAAGAGAAAGCACAGGGCCCATGGCAGACACAGCAGCTTCTCCTGGGGCTCTCAACTCACAGCCTGGATGTTTAAAAATCACCTACCTGAACTTCTACAAGCCAATATAGCAGAGTAAATCCTAGCTGGAACTGCTCTAATCACCCTCCCTGACCATGAAAACTCAGAGATTATTGCCCCAGTGTAAAATATTCAAACAGTGGAACCAGTGGCAGACTTGGGAGTCCTAGAGGAAGGGTGTGACTGAAGCTGTGACTAGCCTGAAGTAAAGGGTGAGAAGCATCCCAACTAACCCCATCTCAGCTGACCAGAAGGAGATACTAAAGCCAGGGGGAGGGGTAGAGACAGCAAGCTCTAACCCAGATAAACAAGAGCCAGCAAGCACTAACACCAGAAGCCTTAGCATAATCAACACAAACTGCAGACACCAGAATGGCAGGCTTCCAGCTCCAGGGGCACAGGTGTGGGAACCTGAAGTGACCAGACCACCCATCCCCCACATGTTACTCTGTGAGACTCAGGGTAAAACAGGGGAAACACTGAAAATCCTGGTGTTAGCCTCAGTCTAGATATGCAGCAGCTACACCACACAAAGTCAACAATTAGACCCCTAGGTACTAGCTTGAGAAGCATGGGTTAAAGCCCTCTGTACCCCAGAAGCAGTAATCCACTTTAAAAGCCAGGAAATATGCAATCACAGTGGGTGGGAAGCAACCAAAGATGATTGAAGCCTATTACTTTGAAGGGGAATAATTAATCTCAGGAGATAATATTGACTCTATATACACACCTGAAACCAAAAAAGGAAATGTGAACTGGTATCAAGCCCAAAAAGAATTCTTGGATACACACAAGAAAGATTTTAAAAGACAAATGAGAGAAGTAGAAGATAAATTGTCCAAGTAATCTAAAGCCATATTGGCCAAAATGGAAAATAAATCTCATGAAGAAAACCAGTACTTGAAAAGTAAAATTTGTGAACTGGGATGGGAGGTTCAAAATCTAACAGGAGAAAATACCTCCCTAAAAATGAAATCTGAACATATGGAAGAGAAGTTTAAAAACCTAACTGAAGAAAATAATTCAATAAAATTTAGAGTCAGTCAAGCTAATGACTCTATGATGCATCAAGTATCAGTCAAATAAAATATAAAGATTGAAAAATTAGAAGAAAATGTTAAACATCTCATTAAAAAAAAAAAAAAAACAATTGACCTGCAGAACAGATCCAGGAGAGATAATACTAGAATTATTTGGGGGAGGAGGCAAGATGGCAGAAAGGAAGCAGTAACCTTGCTGAGCTCCTCAGTTTCTAACTCTCAAAGGGTGAATCTGAGTGAATTCCGGAGTGACGGAGCCCACTGGAAGACGGAGCATGGCAGAGTCCAGCCCAGGAGGTTGCCCAGTGTGTCCAGACAGGACTAGCACAGAACATGTGGGGTTTGCACAGCTCAGAACTAAGAGCAGACAAGCAGACTACACCACAGAGAGAAAAAGCCCCAGCCTGCAGACTTACCAAGAACTAATCGCAGTCACCTCACAGTCATCTCACAAAGGGACAGGAAGGGTCATTGGAGCCAGGTAGGAGAGTTGGGCCCCCAGGGGAGAGAGCAGCTCTTCTGGATGCATTCAGCACCCAGCCTGGAAGGTTAGAAACTGCCTGCCTGTATAATACAGGGGCTGGAATGGCAAAATAAATTATAGCTACTCTGATCCTACCATCCCTCCTTCATGAAGCAGAAAACCCAAAGATAAGTCTCCCACCCTGATTGAAATCCCAAGTTAATGGAAATAGCCCCAGGCTTGAGAATCTCCAAGAAAGGGTGTAACTGAGAAAGCCAGGAATCTGAAGAGAAGAGAGAGAGGGGTCCCAACAAGCCCCACCTCACCTCACCAACAAAAGCCTACTTATAGCCCAGGGCTATAGAGGCAGAAATCTGAAGTGGTCAGACACACCCCCCACCTACACATCTACATTCCTCACTGACTTCCTTGACTTAGCCATAAACTAGCCACCCAGAGGTATTAAAAGTCAAGGATGAAGCCCTAAACTCATAGTCTGAGAAACTAAGAAACAGGAAGTCACAATGGGAAGGAAGAAAGCTGAGAAGGAGAATGGGAAGGCAAGAAAATCTATTCAAGCCTACTATGTAGGGCAAGAACAACTAAATATACAGGACAATATAGACTCTCTACCCACACCTGAGACCACAGAAGGAAAAATGATCTGGTTTCCAGCCCAAATAGCATTCCTGGAGGAGCTTAAGAAAAATTTTAAAGACCAAATCAGGGAGGCAGTGACCAACTTGGAAAAAAGTCTCATTGTGGTGAGACAAAGAGGCCTGAGCCAGGAATTCAGATAATTACCCTGATATCAGTGGACATGAACAACACAGACCTCTTAGAGATGCGGCTTTTCACTAAGTCAGCTCCAGAGTTCTTTTGATATGGGTTACACTTATAAGGATGGTATTTGAGTTCTGAGGCTAAGAGGCTCTGCCCCAAAAATTGTTTGTCCAAAACATTTGCAGGAAGTCTGTTCTTATGCAGATGTTCTTGATGATGCCACCTTGGCCATTAGGCTTTGAGGCCAGCTCTCAAGAGCATCCTTTCTGATGTAACTGACTGAGATAAGAGATAACTGCCCAAGACTCTATGGCACCTAGGAAACAATAGGCCTTATTACCATGCTACTTCCAGGACACAACAGACTAAGAAAATGATTTCTCTTCCTTCCTGTCCTTTGTCTCTTTGCTCTATAAAAACCTTTCCCTGAGTATCAATAAATGGAGTACATGGTTCTTCCTTGAGCTACCCACATGTCCTGGTCATTGCTTATTCACATCTCCAAATCATGTTAAGTGCTGGACACTGAGCAGCCCACGGCATCTCAGTGAATTAATTGGAGAAAATACCTCCCTAAAAAAGGAACTTCAAAAACTAACTGAAGACCATAACTCACTAAAAATTAGAAACAATCAAACTGTAACTACGAACTCTATGATGCAGCAAAAGTCAATCAAACAAAACAAGACGATCGAAAAATTGCAAAATGTAAAATATATCACTGGAAAAATAACTGACCTAGAGAACAGATCAAGGAGAAACAACATAAGAATTATTGGTCTACCAGAAAGCCATGATGAAAAAAGCAGCCTAGACGACATCCTCCCAGAGATTGTGAAAGAAAACTGTCCTGAAGTCCTAGAATCAGAGGATAAAATAGCTATTGATAGAATTCACGAGATTCCTCCTGAGAGAGATCTGAAACTGAAAATTCCAACAAATATAGTAGCCAAATTCCAGTATTACAAGGTTAAAGAATAAAAATTCTACAAGCACCCAGAAAGAAACAATTCAAATATCAAGGAATTACAGTTAGGATCACACAGGACCTAACAGCTTCTACATTAAAAGGTAAACAACAGAAACACAAACTCACACATGCATAAGTGCACGCACCAACACCTACAAACACATGCTCATTACTTGGGATGCAAAAAGAGCAAAATATTCACATCCCTATATATGGAGCTGATAACTATCAATATTCAAAATCTTTATGATTATCATGACCTTCAAAAGGATTATACTTAGATAGAGGGTGTGGGTATGAATGCACTAACCTGAAGTCTAAAAAAATAAAAGAACTATTAAGGGGATCAAAGGGACTGTAATGGGAAAAAGTAAAGGATAAGATAGGAAAATGTAAAATGTGTCATCCTAAGAGGCATCAAAACACACTATAGAAAAGGGGAAAGAAAGAGGGAGACAAACATCATTTAAACACTATTCCCACTGATTCTGGTTCAAAGAGGGATCATCTTAATCAGTTAAGTTTAAGATTCTAATGGGAATAGACATAGAATTTCATTAAATGGAGGAAAACAAGGAAGGAAGAGGAGCACTGCTTGAAATTTACTCTCATTGGTTTGGAATCAAATGGGGAGTAATTTACTCTGTTAAGTATAAAAATTTATTGCATCCTATAGATAGTGGAAGGGTAAGGGATGGGGGTGAAAAGGAGGAAACTAAAGGTGGGATTAGAATGGAGGGAAATAGTAGTAAGAGGAGAGGGTGGGTTAAGAAGGGGTTCACTGGGTGGGAACACGGAGGGGGGGGCGGTCAAAAGGGAAAACTTCAAAGAAGGGAAGGGAGAAGGAAAAAACAAAAACATAAACAGGGGAGGGAATAGGATGGAGGGGAAGAGACAGATAGTCATCATTACTGTGAATGTGAATGGGATGAACTCTCCCATAAAACAGAGGCAGATAGCAGAATGGTTTAAAAACCATAATCCTACAACATGCTGTCTACAAGAAACACATTTGAAACAAAGGCATACCCACAGGGAAAAGGTAAAAGGTTGGAGTAAAATTTATTATGTCGCAGCTAAAGTAAAAAAAAAAGCTGATGAAGCAATACTTATCTAAGATAAAGCAAAAGCAAAAATAGATCTAATGAAAAGTGATAAGGAAATTATATCATACTGAATGGCACCATCGAAAATGAAGCAATATCACTACTTAATATTTATGCACCAAATGGTATAGCATCCAAATTCCAAGAGGAGAAGAAAAAGGAATTAGAGGAAGAAATAGATAGCAAAACTATACTAGTGGGGGACCTTAATCTCCCCCTCTCTGAACTTGATAAATCTAACCTTAAAATGAACAAGAAATAAGTTAAGGAGGTGAACATAAACTTAGAGAGACTGGTATGATGGATCTCTAGAGAAAACATAATGGGGAAAAAGGAATTTACTTTCCTCTCAGCAGTGCATGGTACATACTCAAAAATAGACCATGTACTAGGGCACAAAACCCTCACAGCCCAGTGCAAAAAGGCAGAAATATTAAATGCATTATTCTCAGATCATGATGCAATAAAAATTATATGCAATAAGCAACCAGGGAAAGATAGACTAAAAACTAATTGGAAATTAACAATTTAATCCTAAAAAATTGGGGGGGGGGTCAAACAAGAAATTGTAGAAACTATCAATAATTTCGTTCAAGAGAATGATAATAATGAGACAACATACCAAAATTTGTGGGATGCACAAAAGGCAGTTCTCAGGGGAAGTTTTATATACCTGAGTGCATACTTAATTAAAGCATAGAGAAGGGACGTCAATGAATTGGATATGCAATTGAAAAAGCTAGAAAAAGAACAAATTGACAATACCCAATTTAGTACTAAATTAGAAATATTGAAAACCAAAGGAGGGATTAATAAAATTGAAATTAAGAAAACTATTGAATTAATAAATAAAACTATGAGTTGGTTTTATGAAAAAATCAACAAAATTGATAGAACCTTAGTCAATTTGATAAATAAAAAAAAGAAAAAAGAAAACCAAATTAGGAGTATCAAAAATAAAAAGGGTGAATCTACCTCCAATAAAGAGGAAATAAAAACAATAATTAGGAATTATTTTTCCCAATTGTATGCACATAAATATGACAATCTCAGTGAAATGGATGAATATTTACAAAATCGCAAGTTGCCCAGATTAACTGAAGAGGAAATGAATTACCTAAATAACCCCATCTCAGAAATTGAAATCAAATAACTATTAATGAACTCCCTAGGAAAAAATCTCCACGGCCAGATAGGTTTACTAGTGAATTACATTAAACATTTAAAGAACAATTGATTCCAATACTCTACAAACTATTTGGGAAAATTAGTGAAGAAGGAGTCTTCCCAAACTCTTTCTATGACACAAATATGGTACTGATTCCTAAATCAGGAAGAGATAAAACAGAGAAAGAAAATTATAGACCAATTTCCCTCATGAAGTTAGACGCAAAAATTCTAAATAAAATATTAGCCAAAAGACTCTAACAACTTATCACAAAAATAATACACCCTAATCAGGTAGAATTCATTCCAGGAATGCAAGGATGGTTTAATATTAGGAAAACCATCAGTATAATTGAGTATATCAACAATAAAACTAGCATAAACCACATGATCATCTCAATAGATGCAGAAAAGGCTTTTGACAAAGTACAACACCCATTCCTATTAAAAACACTAGAAAGTATAGGAATAAATGCAGCCATCCTTAAAATAGTTGATATCATTTATTTAAAACCATCAGCAACTATTATATGCTATAGGGATAAACTAGAAGCCTTTCCAATAAGATAAGGAGTGACAAAAGGCTGTCCACTATCACCCCTCTTATTCAATCTGGTACTAGAAACACTAGCGGGAGCAATTAGAGAAGAAAAAGAAACCTAAGTAATCAAATTAGGCAAAGAAGTGTTGAAGCTATCACTCTTTGCAGATGATATGATGATACACTTAGAGAATCCTAGAGAATCAAGTTAAAAAAGCACTTGAGACAATAAATAAATTTGGGAAAGTTGCAGGATATAAAATAAACCCACATAAGTCCTCAGCATTCCTGTACATCTCTAATGAAACTCAGCAGCAAGAGATAGAAGGAGAAATCCCATTTAAAGTCACCGTAGGCATTGTAATATATTTTGGTATATACTTGCCAAAACAAACCCAGAATCTATATGATCACAACTACAAAACACTTCTCACACAAATAAATTCAAATCCAAATAGTTGGAAGAATATCAGTTGTTTGTGGGTCGGTCGAGCAAATATAATAAAAATGACAATTTTACCCAGACTAAACTGTATATTTAGTGCCATACCAATCAATTTACCAAAAAACTACTTTTTAGAGTTAGACAAGATAATAACAAAATTTATTTGGAAAAACATATGTTCTAGAATATCAAGGGAAATAATGAAAAGAAATGCTAGGGAAGGTGGAATAGCTATGCCAGATCTTCATCTGTATTATACAGCAGCAGTCATCAAAACTGCTTGATACTAGCAGAGGTGTAGAGTAGTGGACCAATGGAATAGATTAGGTGCAGGAGACCCAGCAGTTAATGAATATAGTAATCTATTATTCGATAAACACAAAGACCCTAGTTTTGGGGATAAGAATGCACTACTTGACAAAAACTGCTGGAAAAACTGGAATACAATATGGCAGAAACTGGGCATACATCATTATCTAACACCATATACGAAAATCAATTCTATATGGGTGCATGTTCTAGGTGTAAGGGATGATAATATAAGCAATTTTGGAAAGCTAGGAATAGATGACCTGGCAGATTTGTGGAGAGGGGAAGACTATAGGACCAAATAAGAATTAGAGATCATTATAAAATGCAAAATTTATAATTTGCATTACATTAAATTGTAAAGCTTCTGTACAAACAAAGCCAATGTAACCAAGATCAAGAGGGAGGTGGGAAATTGGGGAATATTTTTTTTACAACTTATGTCTCTGATAAAGGACTCATTTCTAAAATTTATAGAGAATTCAGCCAATTCTATATGAATACAAATCATTCCCCAATTGATAAATGGTCAAAGGATATGAACAGGAAGTTTTCAGAGAAACAATTAAAGATATCTATAAGCATATCTAGAAATGCTCTAAATCACTATTGATTAGAGAAATGCAAATCAAAACAACTGTGAGATACCACATCTCTCCAGTCAGATTGTCTAAGATGACAAAACAAGAAAGTGATAAATGCTGGAGAGGATGTGGACAAATTGGAGCACTAATACATTGCTGGTGGAGTTCTGAACTTATCCAACCATTCTTGATAGCTATCTGGAATTATACCCAAAGGACTATAAATAATTTCATACCCTTTTAACCAACAATACCACATCTAGTGTTATATCCCAAAGATATCATAGAAGTGGGAAAAAGACCCATATGTACAAAAATATTTATAGCAGCCCTTTTTGTGGTTGCAAAGAATTGGAAATTAGAGGGGTGCCCATCAATTGGGAAATGGCTAAACAAGTTGTGGTATATGTATGTAATGGAACATTATTGTGCTCTGAGAAACTAGGAGACGGATTTCATAATTACCTGGAGAGACTTATACAAACTGATGCTGAGCAAGAAGAGTAGAATCAGAAGAAATCTGTATACAATCAAAGACATACCATATTTGTGATGACCAGCTAAGACAGACTGGACTCTTTTCAGCAATGCAGTGATATAAGTCAATCCCAAAAGACTCAAGAAAGAGAGAAATGTGCCATCCAGAGATATAACTAGAAAGAACTGAGCCTGAATCCTGATGGAAGCAAACTAAATGATCTTTTTTCTTTTCTTTGTTTGGTTTTATTTCTTCTTTACCAACTTTCATCTCCCCTAGTAAAATATGCCTTTGTAATTGGAATAATGTATAATATGAATGTATTTACAGATCCTATATTGGGCTATATGCTGTCATAGAGGGAGGGGGGAGGTAAGTAAAGGAAGTTTGAAAATCAAGGAACTATGGAATTGAATCCTGTTATTTGAAACTAAACTAATAAATTAATTTTAAAAAGATGATAATAGCAAATGGTAAATAAAAACATAAATTTCCTAAAGCTCCAGGTAAATTATGATGTCCTAATTTGATGTTATTCTTATATCTCTGTTGTTTATAGAATTTATTCCATAAAACTTTAATTGTTTTTTCCTATATCCACTAGTTGTTGTAAAATGAAAGGAAGTACACTATAGTAGTACATTAAGTTTTATTAGTGGCAGATTCTAGTAGAATTGCCTAGGAAAGTCCTTAAGTGATTTGGAATAAGAAGCAGTCTCCTTCAGAAATGTCCTGAGAATGATACCTATTTCTGAATGCTCAAAAGAATTTATTTTTAAACACCACATGACTACATGGTACATCTGAGACTCAAGACAAAAAGTGCTGACTAAATGTACATTGGGTGTGGGTTACTAGATACAAGAAGACGTGATGTTATTTAGTATTGATGATCACTATTGTGTTGCTTTGACCTTTTGTTTCAAGGTATTTATATTTGCTGAGTTTTCTTACCTTGGTGACATGATCTCTTAATTATTACATTATGATAACCCTAAGTAATTTGATATGAAGCTTGATTGGTTTACCGATAGAATCTCTGTAACAAGGTTTGCATATCACCATTATTGTTCTGAGAATTTATGCTAGCTGTTGGACTAAAATAGGGGATATGATACTTCCCAATGCTTTATCTTAGTATCTAGTATGAACATAATCATATTAAAAACCTTATAAATTTGCCTTACAGATAAGTGATCCATGGTGTGAATGTCTCCTCTCCACAATGACTCAAATGGGGAATTGAAGGAATTTTGCAAAACAAAATGACTCTGTCTTATAAAACTAACTCTGTTTTGAGACCTAAGTTTCATTTTCCTTTAAATTCCACCTTCTTGGTAATCATGGGAATTGAGAGACATCCTCTTTCATATTAAGAAAAGTTCACTCACTCTTCCTCCTCCCAAAGCTTAAAATTCAATCATCCCCTCCCAAATGAGACATAACCTAATCTTTTCTCTAATTAGAAATTAGATAATATAAAGATGTATCCTGATTTATATACTCTAAATTGTTTTCTCTTAATGAATTAAAAAAATGTCTCCCTCTGTATTTGAGATCTAGTTATAACCTGAGGAAATCTGATTGTGATTTGTTATATAATTGACATGCATTGCTTAATAAACAATATCTTCAAAAGTGCAAACTTTCCCTCATTTATTTTGAATTTTACTTGTTACAACAAAGGGATATGACAGAATAATAAACATTATTATTTAATCCTTTCATTGATACTAACTTAATTACTTGTATGACAAGTTCTATGAACTCTCAGTATTCCCAAGAACCTTCTAAGACTAGAAGTTGAGGTTAGTTGAAAATTTGGCATGGTGGAGGAAGTTTCAACATTAGAAGTTCCTTATAGTGATGAAATCATAAATCTTGATACTAAAATAATAGTAACAACAAACAGCAACAAAACAAACTAAACAAAAATTGTTATGGGTTCAATATCTAGAGAAGGAGTTTCTAATTTGCATCTAGGCTAGATTTAAGGTATGTAGGGTGTGAATAAAGGGAAACACAAAATTTTAATGAGTTTTAGAGTTCCTAATATAGAGTTGTATCTATCTCTCTATGTGAATGATTAAGGCATTGGCATTGATATAGCTTCTTTGACTAATCCTGTACTTAGTTTTTCACTCAGGGTACTTTGTTGCTTCAGCTACGCTGGCTTGATGTACATGTGGGTGGTAGTTGGTAGGAGTATTTCTTTCCTTCTTTACTTGGGTTATTCCCTTGAACTTTCACAGAATTCAAAAAGTGAAAGCAACTGATCCAGTAACTGATTTAATACTCTGGGCAGACTTACAGCAATAAACTGCTCACTATAAAAAGAAGTAACCTTTAAGGACATCCCCTTGTAACAGAAAGTAACAAGATGTGGGATATGGATAAGGCAGTATGGTCAGAGTCCTAGGGTGTATTGTTCTTCTGTAATTGGAATACTCACATGTATTTAATCCCAAATTATCTCTATATAATTCCAGATTACTCCATGCTGACTATTATTTTACCTAATTACCATACTTAGAAATACTCATACCCTTAATGTTCATATATGTTGAACTTTTCAACTTCATTCCTTTGACAAATTTATTGGGGGCTGAGATAAGATGGCAGAGTAGAAACAGCAATTCCAAGGTGCACCCCCAACACCAATTCCAAAGCATGTAAAAGGTGGACTCTGAACAACTTCTGGAGCTCGAGCACCCACAGAACAACACAGAGAAGCTAACCTCCTGCTGAGGACAGCCTGGCAGCCCTGCAGGGAGCAGCCAGCACAGTGCTCTGGGAGTGGCCAGTGCAGCACAGCACAGCATAGCACAGCACTCTGGGAGCTGAACCCAGGCCTGCCTGAGTCCTGGTTTAGCCCCAGGGTGACCTGGCCAGCAGCTGGTTGGAGGGACCCCCGAACATCAGCAGCTGGGGCGATTCCAGAATTACCAACACAGACATGCCTAGGACAAAGTGAGAGGTTAGTGCCCTCTGGACTTTGGAACCAGTATTTGGTGAACTCGTCGGCTTCTTCCCCTGGGGGCGAAAAGCGACACAGATACCATTTTACAGCTTAAGTGGCAGCTTCAGCTCCTGGTCCACAAACTGTGGGGAGATCCAGTGATCAGTCTCAGGGGGTAATCGCTCTTGCTTTAACCTGCTTGGATCTGGACTGTGATCTGGGGAGAGGTCTGGGGTGGGCATCCAACTTGACAAAACTGGAAGTTGTGAAGACCTCAACATGTGGGACGGAAGCTCCCCTGTCTGTTGGCAGAGTCCTACTGTGGCAACAAGCCCAAAATTCAAGTAATTAAGTGGCAACATACTTAGGCAAAGGAAACAAAATAAAAAGAAAAATTCAACATTAGACTCCTATTGTGGGAGCAAAGAGGATCAAAGCATGGAATGGGAGGAGGACTGGGAGGTCAGAAACAATGTGCATTGAATATGAAGGGTTGTTATCTAAAAAATAAAATTAAGAGGTGATAGAGGAATATATTGGGTGAAGGAGTAAGGGAAAGGTAGAATAGGGTAAATTATCTCATGTAAAAGAGGCAAGAGAAAACTGTTAAAAGGAAGGGGGAGAGCAGGGAATAAGTCAACCTTACTGTCATTGAATTTAACTTAAGAAGGGAATAACATAGACAATCAATTGGGCATCATTCCCTACAGGAAAGTGGGGAGGGTGGGATAAGATGGGAGGATGATATAAGGGAGGGCAGATTGTGGGAAGTGATAGTCAGAGGTAGTCACTTTTGAAAAGGAACAGGGTCAATGGAGAAAATAATTAAATAGGGGGCGGGATAGGATGGACAGAAATATAGTCTTTCACAATATGACTACTGTGGAAAAGTTTTGCATAACTACACATATATAGCCTATATTAAATTTCTTGTCTCCCCAGTGGGGGTGGGTGATAAGGGAAGGGATAGTAATTGAGCTCAAAGTTTTAAAAACAAAGGTTAAAAATATTGTGGTTACATGGAACTGGAAAATGTGATATACAGACAATAGGTTATAGATATCCATCTTGCCCTCTAAGAAAATAAGGCAGAAACAGGGAAGAGAAGGAATGGGGGTATATATGTGAGGGCACACTTGGGGAAAATTTTATCTGTATGCTTGCCATCCTGGGCTGGGGGTAGGAGAGAGATGGGGAACAAATTTGGAAGTCAAAGTCTTGTGGAAATGAATGTTGAAAACTAAAAAGAAATAATTAAATTCTGAGAAACTAATGCAAAAAAGAAAAGATCCAACTAAAAAGTTAACTAAAACAATAATTTTAGCAAATTAGAGGTATACAAAGTTAATCCTCACAATTCATCTATATTCCCATGTATTACCAACAAAATTTTGCGAGAACAGACAGTAAGAGATACACCTTCAAGATGACTCTAGAGAGTATAGAATACCTGAGAATACACCTGCCAAAGAAACATAGAACTATATTGATAAAAAATAATTTTAAAAATTCATTAAAAAGTATTACATTTGAATAATTAGAATAAAATTAATTGTTTAAGGGAGGATGGAGTGATAGAATAAAATCATAATTTTGCCTAAATTAGTCTATATTTTTCATTTTGTAACCAATAAATTACCAAAATATTTTATTTTTAGGAAAAATAATAACGAAATTCATTGGGAAGAAAAAAAAAAGTCAAGAATATAAAATAATTATTTTTAAATTGTATTTTATTTTCCCCAAATACATATTAAGAAAAATAATTAGAATTCATTTTAATAAGATTTTGAGTTCCATGTTTTCCTCTTTAACTTCCTCCCCTTCCATCTTCTGAAAATGATAGGTAGTTAGATATAGTTTATACATATTCTATCATGTAAAATATATTCCCATATTTCTCAGTTGTGGAAGAAGAAACAGATAAAAAGGAAATAAAATTATAAGAAAGAAATAAAATAAATGAACACATATGCTTCTTTCTACATTCAGAGACTATCAGTTCTCTATCTGGATATAGACATAATTTTTCTTCAGGGGTATCTTGTACTTGTCTTATATCATTGTGTTGCTGAGAAGAGCTGGGTCATTCATAGTTTATCATCACACAATATTGCTGATATTGTATACATTACTTTCCTTGTTCTGATCATTTCACTTTGTATCAGTATTTCCAGTTTTTTTTTTCTATAATCTTATTGTTCATCATTTCTTATTACACAATGGTATTTAATTAAATTCATATTGCATAGCTTGTTCAACCATTCCCAGTTGATGTACATAACCTCAACTTCCAATTTTTTTGCCACCACAAAAAAAAACACTTTTATACATATATAGATCACTTTTAGTTTTTTATAAACTCATTATGATGCAGATTTAGTATTGTGTATTACTTGATCAAAGTGTTTATACAGTTTTGTTTCCCTTTGGCCATAGTTCCAAATTGCTATCCAGACTATTTAGATCAATATACAACTCCAATAAAAGTGGATTAGTGTGTAAATTTTCCTATATCCTCTCCAATATTTATCATTTTCCTTTATTTTTCCTTTTAGCCAATGTGGTAGGTGTAAGTTAATACGTCAGAGGTATTTTAGTTTGCATTTCTCCAATCAAAAGTGATTTAGGGCACTTCTTCATATGCCTGTAGATATCTTTGATTTTTTTTTTTCATCTGAAAACTGTCTGTTCATTTTCATTGACCATTTATCAATTGGGGAATGACTTGTAGTCTCATAAATTTGACATGTTTCTCTACATATTTTGGAAATTATGCCTTTTTCAGAGACAATTTCTGTAAAGATTGTTTCCCCATTTTCTCTTTCTAAGCACGGCTCCTTTGGTTTTGTTTGTACAAAATGCTTTTCAATTTAATATGACCGAAATTATTTATTCTACATTTTGTAATACTCTTGTCTCTTATTTAGTCATGAATTCTTCCACTCCCCAAAGATCTGTCAGGTAAGGTATTCCTTGCTCTTCTAAATCAATTGTTTCTTTGTCTATCTTTACTTTTTAGCAAGATGTAGTTTACTTCCGTTTCTCTTTTAATAACTTCTATTTTTGCATTTGCTTGTTCTAAGATCAGTTTGCTACTCCTGTTTTATTTTTAGACTTCAGTTAAAATTCTGTTCCATCTCCTTACTTTTATTCTCTTCATGTCTCTTTCTGCTTCAAGTGTATATCCTATAAACCACATGTTGTAGGATACTGATTTTTATCTACTCTACAACCATCTTTCATTTTATGGGAGAGTTTGTCCCATTAATAATCACAGTTATGATTATTATTGCTGTATTTCCCTCCATCCTGTTGGTCCTCCTATTTGTTTTCTTCCTCATTTCACCCTATCTAACCACACAAGTTTTTTGTTTGTTTCTGTCCACCACTTCCCCTGATCTGACCTTCTTTATGTCAACCCACCTCCCCCTCACAAACTTAATCTTCTTCAGACCTACTTCCAAGTTGGGTAAGATAGATTTTATATTCCATTGATTGTGTATTTTATTCATTCTTTGAGTAAAAGCTTATGAGAGTAAGGTTCAAGCAACGTCCATGAAGTGCGATCTTCCCCTCTGCTACAGAATGTTCTTCACACTTCTTCATGAGATATATATTCCCCCTCTTTCTATACCCTTTGAAATATTCTTACTCATCTCTTAATTATTATTATGTGATTACCTCAAATTCAACTTACGCCTTTATTGTCTGTCTTTGTATATTCTTCTTACCAGTACTGTTCGTAATGCAATTTTATTAGTAGTATTTTTTTTCTAAACAAATGCTTTAATAACTTCTATTTTGCATCATTAATTTCCGCCAGATTTTGAGTTACAATCATTTCCCCCCCATTATTCCCCTACCCAACTTCCCAGAATAGCAGTCCCACAAGATATCGCTTCCTCCAATCTGCTCTCTCCCATACCTTCTCCCATACCCCCATCGACTTTTCCATGAGAGGAAGGTGAATCTTTGTGTCCCAATGCCTGCACATCTTATCTCCCTATTACAAGCAAAATAGTATTAATAATAGTATTTATATATATTTGAAACATTTAATGTTAAGACCTCGAATTTCAGATCCATTTCCTTCCTCCCTTGTCACCCATTCCCTCTTGGGAGATAAGTAATTCAGTATATGTTGTACATGTCTAGCTATGCAAAACATTATCATAGTAGATATATTGTACAAGGCTGCTTATAATTCCCTCCCACTCATCCCACCCCCCACCTGGTCCATTCCCTACATGATCCTGTCCCTCTTCTATAGTGGGTACTTCCAACCTCCCCTCACCCCAAGGATGCCCTCCCATCCATCATCCCTCCTCTCATCCCCCTTCCCCCTATCCTGCTGCAGGTTGAGATATCCCATTTAGTATGTATGTCATTTTCTCCCTGAACCAAATTCAATGTGAATGTGGTTTTGCCTTTTTAGCCTTCCTTATTCTCCCCCTCCTTTGCAACCACTTCCCCTTGCATGAGATAGTTTACCCTACCCTGTCTCTCCCCATCTCCTCTTGCCACTTTCCTCTCTCACCTCATAATTTCATCCCTTGAGTATTCTCCCTTCCCAACAAATTCAACCTATGCCCTCTATCCATATATAACTGTAACCATATACACACACATTCACATATGTATTCATATGACCACACCCCCTTCTTCCATTATTTTCATAGTGAGAAAGATATCATCAGTCACAGTTATTGCTTTTCCATATAGGAATGTAAATATTTCAACTTTGATAAGTTCCTTTTGATTTCTTTTCCCTGATTACCTTCTCAGGCATCTCTTCCTTCTTGTGTCTGGATGTCAAATTTTCTATTCAATTCTGTTTTTTTAACTCAAGAATGCTTGAGAGTCCTCTATTCCACTGAATGACCATATTTTCCCCTGAAACAAAATACTCAGTTTTGCTGGGTAGGTGACCCTTGGGTTCATTCCCAGGTCTTTTGCCCTCTGGAATATCATATTCCATGCCCTTCGATCCCTCAGTGTAGAAGCTGCCAGGTCCTGGGCTATTCTGATTGTGTTTCCACAATATTGAAATTGTTTCTTCCTGGCTGCTTGTAGTATTTTCTCCTTGATCTGGGGATTCTGGAACCTGGCTATAATATTCCTGGGAGTTTTCTTTTTGGGATCTTTTTCAGGAGGTGATCGGTGGATTCTTTCAACCTCTATTTTGCCCTCTGGATCTAAAACATCAGGGCAGTTCTCCTTGAGAATATCTTGAAGGGTGATTTCTAGGTTCTTTCTTTTATCATGGCTTTCAGGTAGTCCAATAATTTTTAAATTGTCTCTCCTGGATCTATTTTCCATGTCAGTGGTTTTTCCCATGAGATATTTCACATTGCCTTCTAATCTTTCATTTGTTTGGATCTGCTTAACAGCATCTTGATTTCTCATAAAGTCATTAGCTTCCATTTGCTCCAGTCTAACTCTGAAGGAATGAATCTCCTCAGTGAGCTTTTGAGATTCTTTTTCCATCTGGCAAATTCGACTTTTTAAGGCATTCTTCTCCTCATTGCCCTTTTGGGCCTCCTTTGCCATTTGAGTTAGTCTATTTTTTAAGGTGTTGTTTTCCTCAGTCAGGCTGTTGACCCTCATTTCATACTTTTCCTGCATCCTTCTCATTTCTCTTTCTAATTTTTCCTCCACTTCTCTTATTTGATTTTTTTTTAAACAAATGCTTTATTAACTTCCCATATCTTCTCCCATACCCCCTTTGACTTTTCCATTAGAGGAAGGTGAATCTTTGTGTCCCAATGCCTGCACATCTTATCTCCCTATTACAAGCAAAAGAGCATTAATAATAGTATTTATATATATTTGAAACGTTTAATGTTACGACCTCGAATTTCAGATCCATTTCCTTCCTCCCTCTTATTTGATTTTTAAAGTCCTTAAGGTCCTCTATGGCCTGCAACCCGCTCATGGTTTCCCCTGGGGCTTTTGGAGCAGGACTTCTGACCTCACAGTCCTTTTCCTGCTCTATGCCCCCAAAATAGGAGTCTAGTGTTGCATTTTTCTGTTTATTTTGCCTTGGCATATTGCTGCTTAATTAATTGGCTTTTGGGCCACCCTAGATCACAATCCAGATCCAGGGAGGTTAAAGCAAGAACGATTACCCCGCAAGACTGGTCACTGGATCTCCCTACAATTTGCCAGCCGGGAGCTGGAGCTGCCTCTGAAAACTACAAAATGGTGTGTCTCCTCAGTGGCTTCTAGCCCCCAGGGGAGGGTACCAACTCATTCCTCAAATACCAGTCCCAAAGTCCATAGGACGCTAACCTCTTACTTTTTCCTAGGCATGTCTATGTTGATAATTCTGGATTTGCCAGAGCTCCTGGTTTTCTGGGGTTCCTCCAGCCGGCTGCTGGTCCTGCCGCCCTGGGGCTAAAACCTTCACTCACGCGGACCTGGGATTGGCTCTGCTCCCCATGCTCTGCGTGCTGCAAGCTGCCAGGTCCCAGACCGCAGCTTTGGTCCTTCCTGCAGGGCTGCTGGGCTGTCCTCCGTGGGAGGTTAGCTTCTCTGTGTTGTTCTGTGGGTGCTGGATCTCCAGAAGTTATTCAGAGTCCCCTTTTACATAGTTTGGGGGGAATCTGGGGGCAGAGTGCCTTGGACGAGCTGTTTCTACTCCACCATCTTGGCTCCGCCTCCAATAGTAGTATCTCTAACCTAGCACTACCATTTCTATCCCAAAGGGATCATAAAAAGTGGGAAAAGGACCCACAAGTTCAAAAATATTTATAGCTGCTATTTTGGTGGTGGCCAAGGACAAGAATTCAAAGGGATATCCATCAATGGCTAAAAGTTATGGTATATGAATGTAATGCAATACGTTTGTGCAATGAGAAATGATGAACAGGTGGACTTCAGAGAAACCTGGAAAGACTTATATGAACTGTTGCAAAGTGAAGGGAGCAGAACCAGGAGAATATTGTGCACCATGACAGACACAGTAAATGAGGAGTGATTTTGATAAATTTTGCCTTCTCAATAATTCAATAGCCTAAAAAAATTCCAAAGAATTCATAATGCAAAATACTAGCCACATCCAGAGAAAGAACTATGGAATTGGAATGCAGAACAAAGCAGACCATTTTCTTTCTTTTTTTTTTTTTTATTTTCTCTTCTTATCTTTTTTTCCCTTGGAATCACTATTGGTTTCCCATTCATTATAATTCATCTATGAAACATGACTAATGTGAAAATGTGTTTAATAAGAATGTATGTAAGTGCGGATGCCATAGCAGATTGCAAGCCATCTTGGGAATGAAGGGGGTAGGGAGGGGGAGAAAATTTAAAATATATGGAAGTAAGTGATGAAAATAAAAATAAATAACTTAATAATGTGGGGAGCTGGAGTGGGAAAGAGTTAAAACTATCATCTTCCCATGTACATATGTAAATAATTTAGCTATATTGAATCACTTATGTTTTCTTTTCCCTTTTTATATATTTATATATTTATTCTTCTCTTGGATTTTGATGCTGGAGGTCAATTTGTTGGATGAATTCTGATCTTCTCTTTATGAAGGCTTGAAATTCTTCTATTTTGTTGAGTGGAAACTTTTCCTTTTTATGTAATATGGTTAAATTTTCCTGGTAAATGACTCTTGGCTGTAGTCCTATCTTCTTTGTCCTCAAGAATATCGTGATCCATGACCTCAGTATGTTAATATTGCAGGTGCCAGGTACTAGGTTCCATGTGACACTTATTTCAACTCCCCGATATTTGGATTGTTTCTTTCTGACCACTTGCAGAATTTTTTTCCTTTATCTCATAATTCCGAAAACTGTCTATAATATTCCTTCCAGCTTTTATTTTGGGATCTCTTTCATTGGGTGATCAGCAGATTTTTTCAGTGTGTATTTTACTTTCTGCTTCAGGATATATGGGCAGGTTTCATTGGTGATTTCATGAAAAAAAAATGCTGTCCAGGTCCTCCTTCTCATAATGGCTTTCAAGTGGTCCAGTGATTTTCATATTGTTTCTCCTGGATCTATTTTCCAGTTCATTTCTTTTCCCCTGAACTATTTTACATTTTCTTCCATTTTTTTAGTTTTTAAATGTGTTTTATTGATTCGTGATGCCTCATAGAGTCATTACCTTCTACTTGTTTAGGTCTAATTTTAGATTTTGTTTAATAAATTATTGTTTATTTGAACTGAACATAAAGACACTTCTGATAGTTTGAATACAGAATAAAGTCAATCATTTTCTTTCAGTTTCAACTACCTTTTGTCAGTTGGGGAGATAATAACACCAATTGTATGTCCAGAGCATCTAGAACAGCGCTTAGCATGGGGTAAATATATAATGTATTTTTTTCTTCTCTTCCCCAACATGACAGTATTTTATTTTTCTAAATACATGTAAAGATGCCTTTCAATATTCACTTCTATAAGATTTTCAGTTCCAATTATTTTTTCTACCACCCTTCCTTGCATCCCCCCTTCACCCTTGCCCCTTTGCCAAGATTACAAGCATACTGATATAGGCTATACATGTACAATCACATTGAACATATTTGTCGAGAAAAAAATGGAGAAAATCATATGCTTCAATCTGCGTTCAGACTCAGTAATTCTTTATCTAAATGGAGATATTGTTTTTCCACCATGATTCTTTTTTAATTATATCAGATCATTATATTGATGAGAAGAACTAGGTCTATCATATTTAATCTTCATATAATGTTATTTTTATTCTGTACAACTTTCTCCTGTTTCCATTCACTTCACTCAGAATGAGTTCATGGAAGTCCTTACAAGTTTTTTTTTTTTTTTCCTGAAAACTACCTGTCCATTATTTCTTATAGAAAAAATAGCATACTTGACCCCAATAGCCCTCCAAAAAAAAAAGGAAAAATAACATGCTGAAACAAACTTTTGTGCTATGGAACCCACAAAATGACAGAGAGATGCTATCATCCCACTGAAGACAGTCCAGAAGGCTGGAAGGGAGGGGCCAACACAGTACTCTGTGAGCTGAGCCCAGAACCTCATGAGCCAGAGGTTTTAGCCTCAGGGCAGCTACAACCAGAAAAACTGGAGGGAATTCAGACCACCATTTGTTGCAGTGGTTTACAGAATTATCAACCTATAGATGCAAAGGACAAAGTGAGAAGTGAGTGCAGTGTGAACTTGGGGAACCATGAATCTGAGAGTGTGGACAGGCCTTTATCCCATGGAGGGAGAAGCCGCTGAGGCATTGTGGCAGTGCAGCCACAGCCATATGGATGCTTCAGAGCTCCTGGCCTGCAGATTAAAGAGGGACCAAGGCACCAGCTTGAGGGGTAATTGCTCTTGCTTTAAACCTCTTGGATCTGGATCACTGTATAGGGCTGAAGTCCTGGAGTGCATTACCAGTTGGTCAGAGCTTGTGGAGGCTTCAGAAAGGGCAGCCAACAAATAGCTCCAGCAACTGAGAAAAACACAGCAATTGGGGTAAAAAAAAAAAAGATTCCCCTCTCTGGTAGCAGAGTTCTACTGTGAAAAAAAGAAAACCCTCAAAACTCAGGCAACATGAGCAAGCAAAAGAAGCAAAGCAAGCTCAGCAATCCAACTTTACACACCTATTTGGGGGACAAAAAGGATCAAAACATGGAACAGGTGGAAGAGAGCAAAGTCAGAGCTCCTGCACCAAAAGCTCCCAAGGGGAAAAACAAAACAAAACAAAACAATCTGGTCCCAAGCTGTAGAGGAGCTTAAGATAGATTTTAAAAACCGAATATGAGAATTAGAGAAATATTGGGAAGAGAAAGGAGAATGATGCAAGAAAATTATGCAATGAGAGTCAACACCCTGACTGAAGAAAATAACACCTTAAAAATAGACTACCTCAAATGGAAGAGAGGCTCAAAAAAGCAACAAGGAAAAGAATGCCTTAAAAAGCTGAATTTGGCAGATGTAAAACTAATCTCAAAAGCTCACTGAGGAGAATCTTTCCTTCAGATTTAGAATGAAGGAAAGGGAAGCTAGTGACATTATGAGAAATCAAGAGGCTGTTAAATAGATCCAAACAAATAAAAGAATAGAAGACAATGGCAAAAACCACTGACCTAGAAAAAAATCCTGTAGATATAATTTAAAAATTATTGGACTACCTGAAAGCCATGATCAAAGAAAGAACCTAGAAATTATCCTCCAAGAATTTCTCAAGGAAAAATACCATGATGTTTTAGAACCAGAAAGCAAAATGGAGGTTGAAAGAATCCAATGATCACCCCCTGAAAAAGATACCAAAAAGAAAATTCCTAGGAATATTATAGCCAGGTTCCAGAATTCCCAGATAGAGGTGAGGATATTACAAGGATCCAGGAAGAAACAATTTGAAAATTATGGAAACATAATCAGGATAACACAGTATCTGGCAGCTTCTACCTTGAGGGATGGAAGGGCCTGGAATATGATATTCCAGAGGTCAAAGGAGCTGGGAATGAACCCAAGAATCACCTCCCCAACAAAACTTAGTATCTTGTTTCAGGGGAAAATATGGTCATTAAGTGGAATAGAGGACTTTCATGTATTCTTGAAGAAAAAAAAATAAAGAGTTGAATAGAAAATTTGACATTCACATACAAGAAGCAAGAGAAGCATGAGAAGTTAAGCAGGGAAAAGAAATCATAAGGAACTTATCAAAGTTGAACTATTTACATTCCTACATGGAAACAAATTATAATTGTAACTGGTGAAACTTTTCTAAGCATGAAAATTATCAGAGGGTATATAGGCATATGAATACATATGTGAATGCATATACATATACATATATACATATATATGTATATATATATATATATATATATATATATTTACAGGTATACATAGATAGAGGGCACAGTACCAATTTATTAGGAAGGGATGATACATAAAAGGTGAAATTAAGAAGTGAGAGAGGAATATAATAAGAGGATATGGGGAGAGACAGAATGGGGTAAATTATCTCATATAGAAGAAGCAAGGAAAGTGGGTACAATGGATGGGAAGAACATAAGGCACAAATGAATGATTGAACCTTACAATCATTGAATTTGGCTCAGGGAGGGCATGACATACACACAAAACAGGGCATCTCACACTACAGGAGAGTAGGGGGGAAGGGGATGAGAGGGGGGATAATGGAAGGGAGAGCAGGCTGTGGGGGAGGGAAGTTGTAACCACACACTTTTTAAAAGGGAAAGTACCAAAATAGAGAATATAACAAGTAGGATGTGGGATAGGAGAGAGGGAAATATGATCAGTCTTCTACAATATATCTACTATGTTAATGTTTTACTTTGGCTACACATGTACAAACTATATTGAATTGCTTATCTTCCCAGTAAGAGTGGGTGACGAGGGAGGAAGGGAATGAATCTGGAATGATCCTTTAATAGTAAACACACACACACATACTATTATTAATGCTATTTTACATGTAATTGGGAAATAAGAGGAAGGGATATCCTGTGGGACTGTTATTTTGGGGAGGTGGATAGGGGAAAAAAGGGAGGAAATTTGTTATGCAAAATCTGGTGGAAATGAATAAATTATACCAGACCATAATAAAGCTTTTGAAAAAAAATGCTTGGAAGATTCTCTCTGGGAAATTTTTTTGATCATAGCTTTCACATGGAACCATAGTTCTTAAGTCATCTCTCCTGTTTCTATTTTCCAGGTTCGTTGTTTTCTAATGAGGTATTTTACATGTTCTTAAATTTTGTTTCATTCTTTTGATTTTAGTAGACTGATTCCTGATTTATTAAAGAGTCATTTAGGGGCGGCTAGGTGGTGCAATGAGTAGAGCGTCGGCCCTGGAGTCAGAAGGACCTGAGTTTGGATCCGACCTTAGATACTTAAAGCATACACAAACAAACAAACAAACAAACAAACAACAACAAAAAAAAACCTAGCCGTGTGACCTTGGGCAAGTTACTTAACCCCAATAGCCCTACAAAAAAAACAAAAAACAAAAAAACAAAAAAAGAAAAGAAAAGAAAAAGAAGGGGGCGGAGCCAAGATGGCGGAGTAGAAACAGCTCATCCAAGCCTCTCTGCCCCCAGATTCTCCACAAACTATGTAAAAAAGTATGCTGAACAACTTCTGGAGCCCCAGCACCCACAGAATGACACAGAAAAGCTAACCTCCCGCTGAGGACAGCCCAGGAGCCCTGCAGGAAGGACCAGTGCAGCGGTCTGGGAGCTGGCAGAGCAAAGAGCACAGGAGCCCAGCCCAGCCGAGCCTAGGTCCACATGAGCAGAGGTTTTAGCCCTAGGGCGGCAGGGCCAGCAGCCGGCTGGAGGAACCCCAGAACACCAGGAGACTCCAAAATTATCAACATAGATTTGCCTAGGACAAAGTAAGAGGTTAGTGTCCTATGGACTTTGGGACCTGTATTTGGGGAATGCGTAAGCTCCCTCCCCTGGGGGCTAGAAGCCGCTGAGGAGACACGCCATTTTGTAGTTTTCATAGGCATTTCCGGCTCCCAGCCTACAAATCGTGGGGAGATCCAGCGATCAGTCTTGGGGGGTAATCGCTCTTGCTTTAACCTCCCTGGATCTGGATTGTGATCTAGGGTGGAAGTCGTGGGTGGGTTTACAGCTTGCCAGAAACGGAAGTTGCCCCCCACACGTACGGGACGAAAATTCCTCTATCTGGCCTTAAAGCCATAGTGTGGCAACAAGCCCAAAAGTCAAGCAATTAAGTGGCAACATGCCAAGGCAAAGGAAACAGAAAAATGCAACCCTAGACTCCTATTTTGGGGGCATAGAGCGGGAAAAGGACTGTGAGGTCAGAAGTCCTGCTCCAAAAGCCCCAGGGGAAAACATGAGTGGGTTGCAGGCCATAGAGGACCTTAAGAAGGACTTTAAAAATCAAATAAGAGAAGTGGAGGAAAAATTGGAAAGAGAAATGAGAAGGATGCAGGAAAAGTATGAAATGAGGGTCAACAGCCTGACTGAGGAAAACAACACCTTAAAAAATAGACTAACTCAAATGGCAAAGGAGGCCCAAAAGGGCAATGAGGAGAAGAATGCCTTAAAAAGTCGAATTTGCCAGATGGAAAAAGAATCTCAAAAGTTCACTGAGGAGATTCATTCCTTCAGAGTTAGACTGGAGCAAATGGAAGCTAATGACTTTATGAGAAATCAAGATGCTGTTAAGCAGATCCAAACAAATGAAAGATTAGAAGGCAATGTGAAATATCTCATGGGAAAAACCACTGACCTGGAAAATAGATCCAGGAGAGACAATTTAAAAATTATTGGACTACCTGTAAGCCATGATCAAAGAAAGAACCTAGAAATCACCCTTCAAGAAATTCTCAAGGAAAATTGCCCTGATGTTTTAGATCCAGAGGGCAAAATAGAGGTTGAAAGAATCCACCGATCACCTCCTGAAAAAGATCCCAAAAAGAAAACTCCCAGGAATATTATAGCCAGGTTCCAGAATCCCCAGATCAAGGAGAAAATACTACAAGCAGCCAGGAAGAAACAATTTCAATATTGTGGAAACACAATCAGAATAGCCCAGGACCTGGCAGCTTCTACACTGAGGGATCGAAGGGCATGGAATATGATATTCCAGAGGAACTGGGAATGAACCCAAGGGTCACCTACCCAGCAAAACTGAGTATTTTGTTTCAGGGGAAAATATGGTCATTCAGTGGAATAGAGGACTTTCAAGCATTCTTGAGGAAAAAACCAGAGTTGAATAGAAAATTTGACATCCAGACACAAGAAGTAAGAGATGCCTGAGAAGGTAATCAGGGAAAAGAAATCAAAAGGAACTTATCAAAGTTCAACTATTTACATTCCTATATGGAAAAGCAATAACTGTGACTGATGATATCTTTCTCACTATGAAAATAATGGAAGAAGGGGGTGTGGTCATATGAATACATATGTGAATGTGTGTGTATATGGTTACAGTTATATATGGATAGAGGGCATAGGTTGAATTTGTTGGGAAGGGAGAATACTCAAGTGATGAAATTATGAGGTGAGAGAGGAAAGTGGCAAGAGGAGATGGGGAGAGACATGCTAGGGTAAACTATCTCATGTAAGGGAAGTGGGTGCAAAGGAGGGGGAGAATAAGGAAGGCTAAAAAGGCAAAACCACATTCACATTGAATTTGGTTCAGGGAGAAAATGACATACATACTAAATGGGATATCTCAACCTGCAGCAGGATAGGGGGAAGGGGGATGAGAGGAGGGATGATGGATGGGAGGGCATCCTTGGGGTGAGGGGAGGTTGGCAGTACCCACTATAGAAGAGGGACAGGATCATGTAGGGAATGGACCAGGTGGGGGGTGGGATGAGTGGGAGGGAATTATAAGCAGCCTTGTACAATATATCTACTATGATAATGTTTTGCATAGCTAGACATGTACAACATATACTGAATTACTTATCTCCCAAGAGGGAATGGGTGACAAGGGAGGAAGGAAATGGATCTGAAATTCGAGGTCGTAACATTAAATGTTTCAAATATATATAAATACTATTATTAATACTCTTTTGCTTGTAATTGGTAGATAAGATGTGCAGGCATTGGGACACAAAGATTCATCTTCCTCTAATGGAAAAGTCGATGGGGGCATGGGAGAAGGTATGGGAGAGAGCAGATTGGAGGAAGCGATATCTTGTGGGACTGCTATTCTGGGAGGTTGGGTAGGGGAATAATGGGGGGAAAATGATTGTAACTCAAAATCTGGAGGAAATGAATGATGTAAAACAGAAGTTAATAAAGTATTTGTTTAAAAAAAAAGAAAAGAAAAAGAAGAGTCATTGGCTTCCACTTGACAATTCTAAATATTAAGGATTTATTTTCTTCATTTAGCCTTTGTACCTCACTTTCTATTTGATCAATTCTATTTTTTAATAGGTTCTTTTCTTCAGCTATTTTTTCCCCAATTTGGTCAACAGTTTTTTAAAGGAATTGCTTCCTTCATTCGATTTCTGTCTTTCCTTTTCCAAAAGTCTGAGACTATCTTGCATGCCTCTCATTTTCCCCCATTTTTCTCCTTCTACTTCTCTTATTTGACTTTTAAAATATTCCTTTGGCTCTTATAAGAAGGCATTTTGGGGTTGAGACCAATTGATATTTCCCTTTGAGATTTCAGATATTGGCATTTTGACAGTGTTATCCTCCTCTGAGATTTTGTTTTGATGTTCCCTGCTACTATAGTGACTTTTTATATACAATGTTTATCTTTGATCATGTTTATCTTCTTTTGCCTATTTTGAGGCTTTTAAAGATGAACTCTGCTTCTGGTCTACTAGGGGCACTGTTCCAAGCTTCTTCTGCTGGAGGTTGCGGACCTGTTCAGTGACACTGTGCACTGGGGCCTCAGGTATTAGAAACTGGATGGTATAGGTGTCTGGCAACTTACCTGGTACTGAGCTAGGGTGCTGGTAGTGGTTTCTGGAACTTACTGAGTCCAGGTGGATTTTTTTTCTGCATTTGCCAGGGAATAAACGTAAGCATATAGAGGTCTCGCCTCTGTAGGATGTCTGTTTACTTTGGGTTGTACTGAAATACCTGGAGGTTTGGCAGCCATAAAACCGCCAATTGCCCTGCAGTGAGCTGAAACAAATAGAGATCTGACCACTAAATGACTTTTGCCATCCTGAATCTGCACTGGAGCATAGGGAGGGAGGTTCAACAGTGAGAGGATGCCAGTTTGCCCCATACTCCACTGAAGCACATGTGGGGATAGCAGGTAGAGGTCACTTGCCTACTTTAAGCTGTGCTGAAGCAAGTGGTGATTCTCCAAACTATAATCTGCCACTTTTCCTGCCTATGCCAAGGCACATAGGGAGTACTGCTGTTGGTATTTGCCTGGTCCACCACAGTGGGGTTCAGGATCTTGGCTGGTTTTCTGAGGTAGGGCTGTCTTCTAACATATTGGAACAATTCCTGTTACTGAATGCACTCACTTTGAACCCTAGCAAAACAGACTTTTCTTGTTGATCCTCTAACTTTCCCAAGCTAAAAGACTGTCCATCTTATCTTTCTGCTGATTCTATGATTTTGAGATTTATTCTGGGGCACTATTTTATGGGTTTCTGGAGGTGAATATGGGAGAATTACAGAAATTTATTACTTACTCTGCCATTTTGCTTCCCAGAAATCTCAATTCTAAATTTTAACATATTGTTTTCCTTGATTAGTGTTTTTTTATTTCACTTAACCAACTCTAATCTTTAAAGAAGTATTTTCTTCATTGGATTTTTGCATCTCCTTTTTCATTTGACCAATTCTACTATTTAAGTAAAATTTTTCTAAGTTTTCTAAGTTTTTTTCTAAGTTGTTAAACCTTTATTCATAATTCTCTTGTGCCTCTATCATGTCTTTCCACAATTTTACTTCTAGCTCTCTTATATTATTTTTTAATTATTATTTTTTGTATTTTAAATACTTTTTTAAACAAATGCTATATTATCTTCTGTTTTCCATCATTCATTTCCGCCAGATTTTGAGTTACAATTATCCCCCCCCCCCCTGTTTTTCCCCTGCCCACCCTCCCAGAATAGCAGTCCCACAAGATATTGCTTCCTCCAATCTGCTCACTTCCATATCTTCTCACATACCGCCTTCGTCTTTTCCACTAGAGGAAGGTGAATCTTTGTGTCCCAATACCTGCACATCTTATCTCCCAATTACAAGCAAAAGAGTATTAATAATAGTATTTATATATATTTGAAAGATTCAATCTTAAGACCTCTAATTTCAGATCTATTTCCTTCATCACTTTTCACCCATTCCCCTGGGAAGAAAAGTAATTCAGTATATGTTGTACATGTCTAGCTATGCAAAACATTACCATAGTAGTTATATTGTACAAGGCTGCTTATAATTCCCTCCCATTCATCCCACACCCTCCACCTGGTATATTCCCTACTTGATCCTGTCCCTCTTCTATAGTGGATACTTCCAACCTCCCCCCCACCCAAGGATGCCCAACCATCCATCATCCTTCCTCTCATTCCCCTTCCCCATATTGTGCTGCAGGTTGAGATATCCCATTTAGTATGTATGTCATTCTCTCCCTGAACCAAATTCAATGAGAATGTGGTTTTGCCTTTTTGCCTTCCTATTCTTCCCTTCACTTGCAACCACTTCCCCTTGCTTCTTCTACATGAGATAGATTGCCCTACCCTGTCTCTCTCCATCTCCTCTTGCCACTTTCCTCTCTCACCTCATAAATTCACCTCTTAAGTATCCTCCCTTCGAACCAAATTCAACATATGCCCTCTATCCATGTATAACTATAAACATATTTACACACAGTCACATGTGTATTCATATGGCCATACACCCTTCTTCCATTATTTTCATACTGAGAAAGGTTTCATCAGTCACCGTTATTGTTCCAAAAAAAAAAAAAAAAAAAAAAATTTCCATATAGGAATGTAAATAGTTCAACTCTGATAATTTCCTTTTGATTTCTTTTCCCTGATTACCTTCTCAGATATCTCTTGCTTCTTGTGTCTGGATGTCAAATTTTCAATTCAACTCTGTTTTTTTCCTCAAGAATGCTTGAAAGCCCTCTATTCCCCTGAATGACCTTAATTTCCCCTGAAACAAAATACTCAGTTTTGCTGGGTAGGTGACCCTTGAGTTCATTCCCAGCTTTTTAGCCCTCTGGAATACCGTATTCCATGTCCTTTGATCCCTCAGTGTAGAAGCTGCCAGGTCCTGTGCTATTCTGATTGTGTTTCCACAATATTGAAATTGTTTCTTCCTGGCTGCTTGGAGTATTTTCTCCTTGTTCTGAGGATTCAGGAACCTGGATATAATATTCCTGGGCGTTTTCTTTTTTTGGATCTTTTTCAAGAGATGATTGGTGGATTCTTTCAACCTATATTTTCCCCTCTGGATCTAAAACATCAGGGAAATTTACCTTGAGAATTTCTTTTTTTTCCTTTATTGAACAAATGTTTTATTAACTTCTGTTTTACATCATTCATTTCCACCAGATTTTGACGTACAAACATTTTTCCCCAGTTATTCCCCTACCCAACCTCCCAGAATAGCAGTCCCACAAGATATTGATTCCTCCAATCTGCTCTCTCCCATACCTTCTCCCATACCACCTTCGACTTTTCCATTAGAGGAAGGTGAATCTTTGTGTCCCAATGCCAGCACATCTTATCTCCCAATTATAAGCAAAAGAGTATTAATAATAGTATTTATATATATTTGAAACATTTAATGTTAAGACCTCGAATTTCAGATCCATTTCCTTCCTCACTTGTAACCCATTTCCTCTGGGGAGATAAGTAATTCAGTATGTGTTGTACATGTCTAGCTATGCAAAACATTATCATAGTAGATATATTGTACAAGGTTGCTTATAATTCCCTTCCACTCATCCCACCGCCCACCTGGTCCATTCCCTACATGTTCATGTCCCTCTTCTATAGTGGGTACTTCCAACCTCCCCTCCCCCCAAGGATGCCCTCCCATCCATCATCCCTACTCTCATCCCCTTCCCCCTATTCTGCTGCAGGTTGAGATATCCCATTTAGTATGTATGTCATTCTCTCCCTGAACTAAATTCAATGAGAATGTGGTTTTGCCTTTTTTTCCTTCCTATTCTCTCTCTCCCTTGTAAATAATTCCCCTTGCTTCTTCTACATGAGATATTTTACCCTATCCTGTATCTGCCCATCTCCTCTTGCCACTTTCCTCTCTCACCTCATAATTTCATCCCTTGAGTATCCTCCCTTCCCAACAGATTCAACCTATGCCCTCTATCCATATATAACTGTAACCATATACACATACATTCACATAAGTATTCATATGATCACACAATCTTCTTCCATCATTTTCATAGTAAGAAAGATATCATCAGTCACAGTTATTGCTTTTCCATATAAGAATGTAAATAGTTCAACTTTGATAAGTTCCTTTTGATTTCTTTTCCCTGATTACCTTCTCAGGCATCTCTTCCTTCTTGTGTCTGGGTGTCAAATTTTCTATTCAACTCTGTTTTTTTCCTCAAGAATGCTTGAAAGTCCTCTATTCCACTGAATGACCATATTTTCCGCTGAAACAAAATACTCGGTTTTGCTGGGTAGGTGACCCTAGGCCCTAGGCTTCATTCTCAGTTCTTTTGCCCTCTGGAATATCATATTCCATGCCCTTCGATCCCTCAGTGTAGAAGCTGCTCGGTCCTGGGCTATTCTGATTGTGTTTCCACAATATTGAAATTGTTTCTTCCTGGCTGCTTGTAGTATTTTTTCCTTGATCTGGGGATTCTGGTACCTGGCTACAATATTCCTGGGATTTTTCTTTTTGGGATCTTTTTCAGGAGGTGATTGGTGGATTCTTTCAACCTCTATTTTGTCCTCTGGATCTAAAACATCAGGGCAGTTTTCCTTGAGAATTTCTTGAAGGGTGATTTCTAGGTTCTTTCTTTTATCATGGCTTTCAGGTAGTCCAATAATTTTTAAATTGTCTCTCCTGCATCTATTTTCTAGGTCAGTGGTTTTTCCCATGAGATATTGCACATTGCCTTCTAATCTGTGTCCTGTGTCATTCTGTGGGTGTTGGGGTTCCAGAAGCTGTTGAGCTTCCCCTTTTACATAGTTTGGGGGGAATCTGGCGCCAGAGTGGCTTGGATGAGCTGTTTCTACTCCGCTCCAAATTTTGACTTTTTAAGGCATTCTTCTCCTCATTGCCCTTTTGGGCCTCCTTTACCATTTGAGTAACACTATTTTTTAAGGTGTTGATTTCCTCAGTCATGCTGTTGACCCTCATTTCATACTTTTCCTGCATCCTTCTCATTTCTCTTCCCAATTTTTCCTCCACTTCTCTTATTTAATTTTTAAAGTCCTTCTTGAGGTCCTCTATGAACTGCAACCCCCTCATGTTTTCCCCTGGGGCTTTTGGAGCAGGAATTCTGGCCTTACAGCCCTCCTCTCTCTCTATGCTTTGCCCCCAAAGTAGGAGTCTAAGGTTACATTTTTTTCTGTTTAATTTGTTTCCTTTGCTTTGGCATGTTGCCCCTTAATTACTTGACTTTTGGGCTTGTTGCCATAGTATGGCCTGGGGCCAGACGGGAACTTGCATCCCAAACATGTTTGTGTGGGGGGGCAACTTCTGTTTCTGGCAAGCTGGAAACCCACCCACGACTTCCACCCTATATGGCAATCTAGATCTAGGGAGGCTAAAGCAAGAGTGATTACCCCCCCAAGACTCATCACTGCATCTCCCTACAGTTCGCAGGCCAAGTGCTGGAGCTGCCTCTGAAAACTACAAAATGGCCTCTCTCCTCAGTGGCTTCTAGCCCCCAGGGGAGGAATCTGACAGGTTCCTTAAATACTGGTGCCAAAGTCCATAGGGCACTAACCTCTCACTTTGTCCTAGGCATGTCTATGTTGATAATTCTGCAATTGCCACAGCTGCTGGTGTTCTGGGGCCCCTCCAGCCGGCCGCTGATCCTGCCATCCTGGGGCTAAAACCGCAACTCAGGTGGACCTGTGCTTGGCTCCCCACACACTGCGCGCTGTGCTGCTGGTGCTGCACTCCTCTGGTCCTTCCTGCAGGGCTGCTGGGCTGTCCTCAGCGGGAGGTTAGCTTCTCTGTGTCGTTCTGTGGGTGCTGAGGCTCCAGAAGTTGTTCAGAGTTCCCTTTTACATAGTTTGGAGGTAGTCTGGGGGTAGAGTGGCTTGGATGAGCTGTTTCTACTCTGCCATCTTGGCTCTGCTTGCCCCTCTTATATGATTTTTAAGCTCCATTTTGAACTCATCCATGAGACCTATCAGTTCTTGACACTACTTCCTATTTCTGTTTGGGTTTTCCCTTATATGTTTTGAAACTTTTGTCTTCTTCTGAGTTTGTGTCTTGGTATTCCCTGTCACAATAATAGCTCTATTTTCAGATTCTTTGTTGTTGTTGTTGTTTTCAGCTCATCTTTTTTCCCCCACCTTTTTCCACTCTTTTTAAATTAAATTCTGCTCCCAGGGTAGAAGAGGCTCTTTCTCTGGCTTCTTGTGCTAGTGGTTACAGGCCCTGACTGTTTACCTGGGTTCTGGCAGCTTTCCTAGTGCTGAACTGAGCTATTAGTGGTGGTTTCTGACATGTACTGAGTCCAGGTGTTTCTGCTTTTCCAGTGACTACACTGAAGCAAGTGGAAGCTGTCTGTTTGCCTGAGGCAAGTCTGAGGCACTCATGGTTCTTGAAGCTTGAATGTGCTTATTCCCCTGGATAAGTTAAGGAACATGTTGGCTTTCAACTGCTCCCCAGCACTTGGGCTCAGGATCTCCTGATGCTTTTTTGAGGTGTAACTTATTGGGATACTTCCTGTCTTGGGCTGTGTTCTCATTTCGCCTAAATAAGATAGACTTTTCACAGCAATCCTCCAAGTTTCTTGGGCTTAGAAAAATGAAAAACAATTTTTTCACCACATTTTTTCTGGTTTTGCTGTTCTAGGATTTATTTTGAGGCCTTATTTTATGGAAGTGAGCATTGGAGATTTTCTGAAATTTACTGCTTATTCTACCATCTTGGCTCTCAAAAGTCCAGTCATCAAAGCATTAATGAAAAAAGGGTAAAGGAAGGAATTTTAAAGATACTGGAACTTAACCTATATTATAATGTAGTAATTATCAAATCTCTCAGACACTGGCTAAGAAACAGAAAGGTAGATCAGTGAAACAGAGTACACATAAATTTTATAGAAATAAATGACTATCATAACCTTGAGTTTGACAAGTGAAAATATTTAAGATTTGAATATAAGACTTTATTATTTGTTTAAAAATTTTGGAAAGTAGTTTGGCAGAAATTGGGCATTGGTCGATATCTTACATCATTTGCCAGGTAAGTCAAAATCGATATGTGACTTAGATATAAACAGAAATATTACAAGGAAATTTGAGGAACATAGAATGTGTTACTTATCATAATAAGAGATTGGTAAATAATTTATTAAAAACAAGAAATGGAGAATGTTTGGAGATATAAAATGGATAATTTAAATTTCATTAAATCAAAAAGGATTTGTAAACATAAGACCAATTTAGCCAAGATCAGAAGGAAAGCAGAAAATATAAAGTTTTTCAGATGAAGATGCCATATCTCAAATATAGAAATAACTTCATCATTTTATAAGAATGAGTGATTCCCCAATTGTTAAATAGTTAAAGGATATGAAGAGATAGTTTTCCATTGAACAAATGAAACAATTTCTGAAACAAAAAAGTTGTGAATCATTAGTGATTAGAAAAATACAGAATAAAACAAATTTGAGAAATCATTTTAAACTTATCAGAGTGTCTAAAATGATAGAAGGGAAAAGTGACAAGTGTCAGAGGGGAGGTAGAAAAGTAGATGGAACTGTGAACTAGTCCAACCATTTTGGAGGGTAATCTGGAATTGTTCTCATGATGTTATTAAACTACCTATATTCTTTAACCCAGAAATACAACTATTAGATTTGTTTCCCAAGATTAGTACAGAAATGGGGCCTATAGGTGGCAAGGTTAATAGAGCACTAGCCCTGGAGTCAGGAGGACCTAAGTTCAAATCTGGCTTCAGATACTTAACACAAAAACTAGCTATGTTACCTTGGGCAAGTCACTTAACCCCGATTACCCTGCAAAAATTAAAAAAAAAAAATAAAAAGATATGATAAGCTTGATGATTTTTACCAAAAAAAGCATTTAAAGACCTGCATGAAATAATGAAGAGCAGCACACACAGAAGCAATGGGATATTTCATATAGTAACAGTAATATTGTTTTAAGAATAAATTTGTGCGATGAAATTATATTGAGTATTATAAATGTGCAAATTACCAACAAAAGACCTATGAAGGAAGATGCTATCTGATCTGCATCCAGAGAAACATATATATATACACACACAGAGATACATTCCTATATATATATATGGGTGTTTCTGAATGTATTAGGATAAATTCACACAGGTTATATATTTTTTTTCTTTTTTTAAAACCAGTTCCCTCCTTTGGTTTTGTCAGTGCCTCTTTGCTTACATTACAGATAACATTAAGTCTAACTCAACTTTGTTTGGAAGAGATCTGTTTATGTATATTTCAGAGGGGGTGGTTTCTTTTAAATGACAAAACATGGGGGTGAATATTTCAAATCAGGAGAAAATAACGTTTCTGCTGGATTTTGTAATGGTTCACATTAGGTCATTTGCTTTCCCTCTATCTTCGTGGTCACTATTAATGCACAAATTGGATTTCCCAGAGGAGTACTGCCTGTTTGGAACTGATAAGTACTGTGTTGGATTGGTCTTTTGTATTTATTTATTTAATTTGTATTGCCTTTGGTTGTATAACCCTAACCATTTCCTAATTATTATATTCTTTGTCATCACTTTCCACTATTCTCCCTTTTTGTTATTCATCCTGATTTATTTTAGAGATTGAATATCTGGAATATTAACCTTTTTTTTTTTTCCTTTGGAGGGCAACTGGTGTTAGGTAACTTGCCCAAGGTCACACGGCTAGGTTTTTGTTTGTGTGTGTTAAGTGTCTGAGGCTGGATCAGAACTCAGGTCCTTCTGATTCCAGGGCCAGGTGCTCTACTCACTGTGCCACCTAGCTGCCCTGATAATAAGCTATTATTAAATCAATGCTAATTTTCTTTTTCTAGATCTGACCAGTCCTTCACAATTGTTCTTAATAGAATTCACTAACAGGCATAAAATTAGAAATGACTACAGGAAAATATGTATGAACTTTTAAGATTAAAAATGCATTTCATTAGAAAGAAAACTTATTCAAGATTTCAGATATTATATTCCATATCCTCAAATGATATTTTCATGCTATGAAAATTATTTTTGTTATTCATAATTATAATGGAGGTTTTAGCGAATAAATCTTGTCCTTATGAGCATATGCACATTCTCTGCTGATTCAGTTATCAAATGGACTTCTGAACAAATTTGTTTTTGATCTGCTTGCTATGTGAAGGAGGACCTTTAAACTGACTTTTGAGCAATAATTAATACTGCGTTAATAAAGGTGCTAAATGGACAATGTTATTTCTATTTCCTGGATAGTTAGATTTATAGGAGGAATAAAAATTCATTGTTTTTTTTATTTTTTTCTGGGCAGGAAAAGAGGACTTAAAGTTCTATATTCTCAACCAAGGTTCTTCCATGTGAACTGAGAGTTTATAACTATATTATCACTTGCAGTATCCCAATAGAATTTTGAAAACTCTAAAATTAATTCCCATTAGTGCTGACAACAGTGCTGAGTATTAGGTGTATTCACATAGAAGAACCTCTTCATCTTAACAGTGGTATTCATCCACACCTAAGCTGGGTTCAGGACATTCCTTGAGAATATGCTGATAGACTTCTAACTGTGGCCTACTTTCTGGCTTCTCTGGAACCATAGTATCTCAATTTATTTTATTTCATCTTTTAATTATCAACATTTACCTTTATAGGGTTTCAAGTTCAATTTCCCCCCCATCAATTCAACCCCTCCCAGGTCCCCAAGAGAGAAATCAATGTGATATAGGATATAAATGTACCATAATATGAAACAGATTTCCATAAGAGTCATGTAATGAAAAAAGAATCATAACAAAAAAAAAGAAAATCCAAATGAAAAAAATATAAGGTGAGAAAATATTATGATTTAATCTGCTTTCAGAATCTACAGTCCTTTCCCTGGATGCAGATAGGATTTTCCATCATGAGTCTTTTGGTATTGTCTTAGATCAGGGTATTACTGTGTAATGGTTCTGACATCTGAAGGTCTTCCATGCCTCTTGAACATGATGACATAGCAGGAAGGGTTGGGGCAGGGTGAAAGCAGAGGCAAACTGGAGCCACAGTGTGGTGACTTGAAGTGCCACAGCCGCAGCAGTGGAAACTCCTTTTTTTTTTTTTTTTTTTATCCAGCCAGAATTTCTGCTAGGGACTCCTGCTGAGGACTGCCTGGGATGGGAACTGTGGGGGGCCAGAGCTGCTGGGAGTGAGCTGCATGGATGCTGAGCAGTTGCTGTGAGTGAGGAGAGGAGGACCTTTCCCTGAGGTAGCCTCTTTTGTTTTGAAGGCTTGGGAATGTGGGTGTTTACTGCATTAACTATGTGTGCAAACTCTGTAGCTACTGTAATGGCTCTGACTTTCTGGTTTGGGGACTCTGTTTTCTGGTATTTGAATAAATATTCTAGCTTTGTTCCCCATGTAGAAAGCCTGTCATATTTTGTGATTAATAACCACAACCACATTTTTATAGTTACCATAGTCATTGTGAATCCTGTATTGCTTATATATACTGAGAATAACTCAGTCTATCAAAATTGACCATCATGCAAAGTTTCTATTATTGTGTACGATGTTCTCAAGTTCTGCTAAGTGTATTCAGCATAAATTCACGCAAGTCTTTCCATGCGTTTTTCTGAAATCTGCCTGCTTTTCATTTATTATAGAATGATAGTATTCTATTTTATTTATATACCACTACTCGTTCAAGCCTCTCAATTTCAATTTTGTGCCACTTCTTAAAGAGTTACCACAAATAATTTTGTAAATAAGAGTCTTTTCCCCTTTTTATGATCTCTTTGTGAAACAAAGCTATTGGTGATATTGCTATATGTATAGGTATGTACATTTTTATAGCCCTTTGGGAATAATTCTAAATTGTTCTCCAGAATAGTTTGCATTGGTTCACAATTCCACCAAAATGTATTACTGTTCCAATTTCCCCCCATCTTCTCCAACATTTATCTCTTAACATTTTTGTCATATTAGTCATTCGGATAGGTATGAGGTGGGCACTTCAGAGTTGTTTTAATTTGCATATCTCTAATAAATAGTGATTTAGACCATTTTTTGTAACTTCAGATAATTTTAATTTCTTCATCTGACAACTGCTCATTCATATCCTTTAACCATTTATCAGCTGCAGAATGATTTTTATTCTTACAAATTTGAATCAATTCTCTATCTATTTGAGAAATGAGGCCTTAAACAGAAACATTGGCTATAAATATTGTTTCCCAGCTTTCTCTTTTCCTTCTAATCTTGGTTGTATTGACTTAGCTTGTACAAAATATTTTTAATTTAATATAATCCAAATTTTCTATTTTGCATTTCATAATGTTCTCTCTTGTTTGATATTCCCTTCTCCATCAATCGGACAGTTATTTAATTCCTTGCTCTTCTTTGCTTATGGTATCATCCCTTATGTATAAATCACGTATCGATTTTTATTTTTACCTTGGTATATGGTGTAATATGTTGATCTGTGCCTAGTCTCTGCCATACTATTTTCTAGTTTTCCCAGCAGTTTTTTGTCACAGGGAATTCTGATCCCAAAAGCTGGAGTCATTAGATTTGTTAAACATCAGTTTACTATAGTCATTGACTACTGAATCTTGTATACTTAACCTATTCGACTGATCCACTACTCTATTTCTTAGTCAGTACCAAGCCATTTTGATGATTTCCGCTTTATAATATAGTTTTTGATATGGTATGGCTGGGCCACCTTCCTTTACATTTTCCGCATAATCTTGATATTCCAAACCATTTGTACTTCCAAATGAATTTTGCTAACTGTTTTTTTTTTGGTTCTATAAAATAATATTTGGTATTTGATAGGTATGTAACTAAATAAAGTAAATTGATTTAAATAGAATGTCATTTTCATTAGAGTAGCTTGGCTTACCTATGAACAATTGATATTTTTCCAATTATTTATACATGATTTTATTTGTGTGAAAATAGTTTTCTAATTGTATTCATATAGTTCCTGGGCTTGCCTTGGAAGGTAGACTCCAAAATATTTTATAATGTCTAATGTTATTTTAAATCAAATTGTTCTATCTCTTACTTATGGGCTTTGTTAGTAACATATAGAAATGTTAATGATTTATATGAGTTTTTTACATATACAGGAAATTTTGCTAAAGTTGTAATTATTTTAAATATGTTTTAACTTGATTCTCTGAGTCTAAGATCATATCATCTGCAGAGAGTGATAGCTTTGTTTCCTTGTTGTTTATTCTAATCCCTTCATTTTTTTCTTCTCTTACTCCTAAAACTAATATTTCCAGTATAATATTGAAAAACAGTGGTGTTAATGGAATCTTATTTCACCCCTGATCTTATGGGGAAAGTTTTTAATTCAATTCCATTACACATAAAGAGTGCTGATGGTTTTAGACAGATGCTACTTACCTTTTTAAGGAAAACTCCATTTATTCCTATGTTCTTGAGTGTTTTTAATAGGAAAAAGTGCTGTGTTTTGTCAAAAGCTTCTTTTGCATCAATTGAGAAAATCATATGATTTCTGTTAGTTTTGTTCCTATATATTCAATTATGCTGCCATTCTCTTGGATGAAGTTATTGATTGTTTCTATGATTTGTTGTCTGACCCACTCATTTTTTTTAAATCAAATTGCTTAGTTTTAATTAAATTTTAGTCTATCTTTCCCTATATTACACTACTTTTTATTGCATCATTATCTGAAGAGGATACATTTAATATTTCAGCTTTTCTGCACTGAATTGTGCATTTTTATGCCCTAATATATGATCAATTTTTGTATAGGTTCTATGTACCACTGAGAAAAACATATAATCCTTTCTATCCTCATTCTTTTTTTATCACACCCAGAAGTCTATCATATATAACTTTCATAAAATTTTATTCATCTCTTTAATGTCTTTCATACTCATTTTGTGATTAGATTTATTAAGTTTTGCAAGAGTGAGGTTGAGGTCCCCCAGCAGTATACTTTTGCTGGCCATTTCCTGTAATTCACTTAACTTGTCCTCCAAGTATCTGGATTCTGTGCCATTTGTTGCATATGTTTTAATACTCACTTCTACTTCACTGCCTATGGTATCATTTAGCAAAATGTGCTTTCCTTCTTCATCCCTTTCAATTATATCTATTTTTGCTTTTACTTTGTCTGAGATAAGGATTGCTACCCCTGAGTTAACTTCTTTAAGCGGTTCTACTGAAAAATGATACAGTATTTCTGTTGTTTCAGTTTGATGGTACTTCATTTGAAGGTAGTCATGGTGGTAATAAGCACTATTGGCACGGACAAAATCTTAGTGTTGAAAGGGAGATCAGAAGCCATTTAGTCTAATTTGCACCTGAACAAAAACTCCCTCTGCTACATATCCTACAAATTTTCATCCAACTTGTTCTAGAAGACTTACACTGAAATCTTTCACTAGAGTTAGAAGCAGTTGATTTAACTTTTGGATAGCTGGAAATGTTAGAAATATTTTCATTCATTCAGTATATCTTCACCTCTTTGAAACTTTCAACCAGTACTCAGTTTTGTCTTTTGGAACCACTGAATTTACTCAAGGCAAAGCAGCAGTAAAACTTTACTTAATAGTTCTTGGTTGGGTTAATAAAAATGTTGTCCCATAATTAGGAAATAAAAAAATATTCATCTTAATTAATAATGGTTTATTGATATAATAGAAGATAATTTACATATACATATAGACATGCTTATATATGTATGCATATGTGTATATCTGTATATAGTGCTTTTAAATTAGACTACTAAACATATCTCAACAAAAAGTAAATGACTTACAGCTTCAAGATCACAAGATTTCCAAATTTAGGTCCCTATTTATTGTTAGGTCATGTCTTTGAATGAGATCATACAATTTTGGATTTAGAAGCCAGCTGGCTACAAGACAATGCCATTATCTAACTTCTTTTTGTAAAATTATTACATTCACATTACCATGTTAGAGGTTAGATAGTTGAGGAAACATATGTAAATTCAATATTCATGGTTACTGCACAGAGAAAGATGAGTTATTCTAGTCTCCACACAAGTATATATTAAACCATACTGCACAGGGAAGCAGAATGAAAAGGCAGAAAGAGGAAAAACAAATAAACAAACAAATACCACTGACTCTGGCATCAAAATACCTAGATTAAAATTCTAGCTGTGATATTCAATGACTAGGTGAAGGAAATCACTTATCTGTTCTGGGCCCCAGGTTTTCACTTTTAAAATGAGAGTGTTGTAATAATTAGGTTATGAGGTCTGCCTGAATTTTAAATTCATGAATCCTGATATAAGGAATATATATATATCTATATATAGATATATATCTATATATATCTATATATATCTATATATATCTATAGATATGTATCTATATATAGATATATATAGATATCTATATCTGTATATATATATATATATATCTGTATATCTGTATCTATATATATATATATATATCTATATCTATATATATCTATATCTATATCTATATATATATATATATCTATATCTATATATATATATTTGTCTCTGCATTCCTGTTTCTGGGAGAATAACTTCATTTGGAAATTTGCATAAATTTAAACTACATTACTTTAAGCCAAATCAAATTATTAAAGCCAAAATGTTTGCTTTAAACAAATGTGTAATTGGCCTTGATTCTTTAAAATTAATATTATATTGTCCTTATTTATGTATTTCTACTCACAAACAGCACTACTCCTTTATTTCATTCTATTACACAGTGGATTTACATTCTCAAATTCTCCTAGAGTGGAGTGCACTGAAGATCTATAAAATTTGGAAGTTTTATATAAATTATAGTCCAGAGATAGACTAGTTATGTTTGGAAAAAAATTCACTACCAGAACCTTGGTATGGAGTCATGGAGAGATGACATTTATATCTGTGGAGGGATTAGTAACCCAAGTGAAATCACAGATTTTAAAATGTTTTGACATATTCTTACTCTGACATTATCAGGTAGTCAAGAAATTATTCCACCATAACTTTTCTACTTTGCTGAAATAATTCCTCACTGAGGAAGCTTTTGTGAAATTAGTTTTACAATATTTTGCATGCCTGTTACTGTTGACATATTAAGTATTTCTGTTAATTCAAAAAAATGATATATAGATCAAGATCATATGTAGTCATTTTTCCTTTGTGTTATTCCAAAACTATTTTCTCACAAATAATAAATATAATCTTTATTCAATTTTTATTAAGATATTTTATAGTGATAGTTAATATTTTTTTCTCTGATTTTATCATGATTATATTGTAATTACATTTGTGCTACAAAATTAAAAAAACAGTAAACAAGTATACATAAAGAAAAATGTATATTTAATTATATTCAGTATTCATTTTACATTGCTGAAAGCTTTGATGTTCTTTCAGTGCTACAGAATATAGGAAATGTGGTGGGTTTAAGATGCATCCTTATAGTATGTAATTACTTATTTAAAGAGTTGATATGTTCTTAGAAAAAATGGATGTTTTTGCTAAGGGAAAAAAATGTTTATAAGGATTCCTTTTTTGTCTTCTGAAAAGTAAAGTAAGTCATAGCTTTGGAAAAAACAAAAAACAAAATGTGAGGGGCAGCTAGGTGTTGCAGTGAATAAAGCCCTAGGCCTGTAGTCAGGAGGACCTAAATCCAAATTCAGCCTCAGATGCTTAATACTTACTAGCTATGTGACCTTGGGTAACTCACTTAACCCCAATTGCCTTGCCTCCCTCCCTCCAAAGGGAAAAAAAGTTTCAACCCAAAATATTAAACCTATGTTAATAGACCATTTATACATCTTTCTAAGAAAGTCTGCTCTGACAAAGTGATATAATTTCAGATGATATTATGTAATACTTTCATTTCTTTTTTTGTGTCATTCTCTATGTTCCTTTTGTTTAGAAAGAAGAGAAAGTCCTTGAAAGCAAAGAGTAGGGTCCAAACACATACACTACACTTAAATAAAGATTGTTGGTTCTTGGGAAAGATGTAGTAAATGCTCCATAAACACTGAAGTGTGGGAATGCCACATGATGGGGATCTGTATAAAAAACTGAACTAATGGAAATAAGTATCTGTCCAAACTATTCATTTAAATTACTCCATGGGCTTCTAGCTTATCCTTACGATGCTAGGGTAGGTGTATGCTTAGTAAGATTTGATTCCCAAAAAATGATATATTGATATACTTGTATGGATTTATACCAATTCAGATTTTTAAAAAAGACAGTGAAACTGTTGGCAGACCCTAGGAGTGGCGTGTTTTTATGTTTCTTTTCATTTCAACTCACTACATAAATAACCCATTCCTACACAGGCAAGAACACATATCCAAGAAGTTATACCATAACAATATGTAAAACAAATTGTTTAACTCAGCTAATGCTCTCTTTTCTGTGACATACATGGAATTAGCTTGGGGATTTGATTAGTATTTCTCTTAGTAAAAGTCAGGGGCAGTGGGATTTTTGGTTGGGGAATCCTATGAAGAAAAGCAGATTCAGGGAGTATTTAGTAACTTTCTTCACTGAAGGACATCTTAAGGGCAGTCACGTTGAACATGACTCAAATTAATCTTAGAATTATTCTGTCTAGCTGCAGAGGTCAGATCTAAAACAATGGGTGGAACACATTTTTATCTGTTTCTACCTCTCTTTCCACTGCTACTACCTTAAGATAGGACTTCATCACTGCCTATATGTTCTCTTTCAAAAGCCTCCTAATAGTTCTGGATGCTTTGGGGATCTTGTTAAAATCCACAGTTTGTACTTTTGTAAAACTAATGTCTATTCTATTTGACTCACATAGGAGAGATCTGGAAAAATGGATATGAGATATAAACAAGCCAATTTAGGTTCAATGTAAGCTAAAATTTACTAATAAAACTAAATGAAGATCAATGTATTTTGGAATGTTGTTACTCTCCATTTAAGGAGTGACTACTTAGCAGGAATGTTGTAAAAGGTACTGTATCTTTTTCAGATAGAGGATTAGACTGTATGGCCCCTGAGGTACTATCTGCTTTTACAGCTCTGGGCTACACCATAGGGTGAAATGGGAAACTGATGGAGGGGAGGCAGTTTTGATAGAAGATAGAGGATATAGAACCCTGAATTCCTTAAACTATGGGAATTATTTTTTTTAAGTTCCAGTCTATGGTGCCTACTACAGTGTTACACACATAGTACTTACTCTCAATAAAAACTGAGTAACTGAATCTGGGAACTGTAGTGAAGAGATAAGAAATTTAGTATCAGAGCCAGCATTAAGTAATATATGCCTAGCTCTTTATCATTTTCAGGATGGAGAAAACTCTACTCTTATTGGGACTACATTTAAAGCACTGTTTAATTTTCTAAATTAAAGAAACTAAAATAATGAGCTTAGAAATGAAAAAAAAACACATGTGAATTTTAAAATATTAAAGCAAAATATAAAAAATATTTCCTTTTTAATGATATATTTCATTGTTGTTGAAGGAAATGAATGTTAGGAATGTCTGTGTTATAATATTGAACACCAGAGAATGATGCAGAGTGTGTGTGTCCACAAAGAGACATTTACAGATTTCCTAAAATACATCCAGTGGTCATTCACATACTGGGAAAAAAATAACTGATAAGAGTCAGAACAAACTCTAGAATATTAGGTGCCTACCTGAAGAGAAAGATAGTCAAACACCTTTCAATTCTTCCTTTACCATTTAAGTACATCATTAGTCGAACCTATAGCCTCATCTTTTTGGGATTTTGGACAATTAGATGATGTTGCTATCTGAATGCATGCTTCTCTCGCTCTGTATGTGTATGTATATATACACACAAGTGTATGTATGTATGTGCATATATATGTATATACCTACAGACACATATGCATACACGTATGTATATTATATATACATTCACACATGCAGAGATAACTCACCTGAAAATAAGTTATTCCATAGCATTTAGATTCTAATTACTTAAACCCTTTATGTTGAAAATTTAGAGAATGCATGAATCTTATAATGCTGATAATAGCATAATATGGTTTTATATAATTGAATAATGACATGTTTAGAAAGCACTTTTATGATTTGCATAATTTCCTATTTGATCTACACAATCTCTTCATGTAGTAAATACCATATATGTAATTAACCATATTTTACAGATGGAGAAATTAAGAATCAAGCACACAATTAGTAACTATTAAGCATGTAATTCAAACCCAGGTGTTTTTTGTAAATGAAAAACGTTCTAGAATTCTAGAAAAAATTAGACGGCACAAAGCAAAATGTTTTGGAAATGGAGTCAGGAAGGACTGAGCTCAGATCTGCTGTCAGAAACTGATTTGCTGTGTGAGACTGTTCAAGTCACTTTATACCTATCTGCCTTTCTTTCCTTATCTTCAAAATGAGCCAGTCAGTAAACATTTATTAAGCACCTTCAATGTGCAGATAACTGGGTCAAGTTCCAGGGACATGAAGAAAGGTCAAAGGTAACAGTCTCACTCCCCTGCCTGCCTCGGGCGGGGGGGGGGGCGGGTATAACCATGTAGCAGTGTTCTGCATTCTGGGAGCTGTAGTCCCGCCCTTACCGGCAAGCCTCCTCTTTTGAAAAGGGGAGAGTTAGCCTGGAAACTACATTTCCTCGAAAGAGTGGGGAAGCCGGCGCTTTCTCAGGAGCCCCCAGAATACCAGGAGGTAATGTTCTTGGCTGAGGTGTAAGGAGCAGCCTGGCACCCAGGGACTGTGGCTTAGCAGCTCCAGGCCACACCCAGTTCCACCCCAGAAGCACCATGAGCCATTGGGCCTGGGATGTAGGGCTGTCACAGTCACGTGATCTTCATGGTGCTCCTAGGCACAACCCTGGCTTCCCAGGAAAGTCTCAGCATCTGTGATCACCTGCCTCAGGGCTGGCTACTCCTCATCTCCTCCCCCAGCATGAGGGTTGTCCTACTCTGCATCTCATTGCAACATCCTGACATGTTTTGTTCATTCTTTCATTATTTTGGTCATTTTACACACACACACACACACACACACACACACACACACAAACGTACATACATATATACCATTTATACATATACATCCATCTATCTATATCCATCTATCTATCTATTTATCTATGTCTTTTTCAGAGAGAGCATGATGTGGTGGGTAGAGCCTGCCTCAAAGTCCCCAAAACCTTTGAGCCTCTGACCACTGTAAATCACAGAGGTGGAAAGAACACTAAGACTCTAAATAGTAAAGCAAAAACAACTTGTATTCTTAGAGGGTTTTTCTCATAAATAGTATTGTATACCATGAAATTGTAGCGGGAGAGCTCTTATGGTTCCAGTCCTAAATAAAATACTTAGCCACACTCAGGTTTGAAAGAGAACTTCCAAACAGAAACAAGCAGATTAGAAGACTAGTTTCAAGTGTAAGAGTACAGGGGTCAAACAAAGTCAACATATGGGGGAAGTAGATGGGTAGGTCTACACCTCTAGGGAGGAGCTAGGGGAATGTTTCTGGGGTTTTTAGCTAGAGCATGCCCAGAGAGTCACTTCTGAGCAGATACCAGGCAAAGACCTGACTAGTGCTCTCTGGACTTCCTTAGTTAAGTTATTCATAATGAAGAGGGAAGGGTGATAAGAAGGAGGGGAGGGTAAGTGGTTCTGCCAGGGACCCACCCTGGCATCCAGTCTGGAAGGAATTCACCAGGCTCAAGCAAACTTTGAACCCGAAATTGTAAAGTTTATTGTTATACTGCACAAGGACAGCGGGCTAGATTCTTATGAAACCTGCAAACTTGCAGAGGCCACAGGCATAGTTTTAAGGTGTCACTTATGCTAACTAGGTGAGTAAGGGTGAGATCAGGGAGGAGTTAAGGAGTATCTTGAGACTCAGAGCTTCCTGCAGACCCCTTCCATCAAAGTTCAGTTATTTTACTGATAATGATATTGCATTGAGTCTTACCTGTTCTAACCCCAAGCCCACTCAAAGGGGATTTACTCTAAGGAAGGGAAGCTCAGTTGTGACTTGGGAGTCTTCCCTCTTCTCAGCCCCAGGCTGAGAGCTCTCTGCTGTGGTTGGGGGGTGGTGTGATGGAAGAGGTTTTGTTCTTCTGTCTGGAGGTAAAATGATGGTGGGGTGATAGCCCATGTTGAAAACGCATACAGAATGGGCACCCCAAACCCCAAGTCCAGCCAGTTCTTCACTGTAAGTCCCATGCAATGCATGTCACCACCTTGAGAGAGAAATACAAAATGTGGACACAGCCTAATTTTGTTCATCTTTTCTTAAAACAAATTCTGTGGAGGTTGACAGCACTTAGCCACTTATTCCTTTTTCACCCCATGATATCTAACACTGTGTTGTGCATAGGGCAGGTGCTCAGATTACTCGTTTTGATGATGATAACCTCAAATTACTATACACTTTGTACAAGGAAGCAGATTCTCAATATCATATAGTAAACATAAAGCACTTATATGAATATTAAAAAGGTTCATAAAATAGATTGTAACTAAAATTCCTTACCAGTATTTCCTTTTTATTACCTTTAATGTATTTCCCTTTTATAAAACAACATAAGTAAAACCTTCCATCTTATATTAAAGGGACATCTTTGAGTCACATTACTCACCACTTATTGGAGTACCCACCATTTGCCTAAGTGCTTAATGCACTAATAATGAGAGACTGGGGTCAGGTAATAAAAACATGTATCCTGCATGTAGAATGTATAAAACATAACACCTACAAGGAGTTACCCATGCAATTAGGAGACAGCTCATCGTTATATATATATATATATATATATATATATATATATACACACACAACAACATTGTTATAAATATTATATATAATATAATATTATAATATATAATATAATTATATGATATATAAGTATATTATATATATAATGTTATATATGTAACATTTTTATGTACTATATATGTATATATATATATTTAGCAATCAGAAAACAAGGCTTCATTGATTATGTAATAGTCACATAGAGCAGATAAATGCAGAAAGTCCTAGAAAAAAGAGGTTATTTATGGCTTAGGGGTAGGGATGACAGAGGAGGTGAGACTTGAAGGTGGGCTCTAAAGAACATGTAAGGTATAGATAGCCAGATAGTTGGGTGAGTTCATACCAGTTACCATTCTACTGGAGTAGGCTTTATAGCTGCCCTAGGGATCAATGATAGAAAACGAGGGAGACTTGGAAAGGATCAGTGATTCTTAACTTTGGGTCTATGGATTTCTAAAGGGTTATTGGATAGATTTCAAGGAGTCTTAGGAGCCTGGAAAGGGAAAAAAATGACATCTTTATTTCAATATGATTGGTTTCCTTTGTAATCCTAGGTATTATATTCATTAAAAAAATTATGCTGAAAGGAGATCTATAATCTTTGCCAGATCTTAAGAGAAGTCTAACACACAAAAAGAGCTCTCTGAGGTCCCCTCCAACGCTAAAATTCTTGATACCTCTGACAGCAATTAGATTATATGTCTGTATCACTACCAACCAGGAACTGGATAGGATGGTACAAGTATTTAAATTATCTCTCCTGGGTAATTTACAACTAAGGACACTGAGGAAGAATCAGAAAAGGACTTTTTCTCAGTCTGGGGTGGGGGTGGGGGTAGGTGAGAAACCTGCTGCCTCAAAACCATATGTGGCTCTCTAGGTCCTCAATCCTTTCAGTGATTCCAACCTACTCAGTCAAAAGGCTTCATCAAAAGACCTTGAAAGCCAAGTGACCTAGAGGCAGCCGGTTCCTCCTCCTGTAAAGTAAGAAATGTGAGAACCTCAACTTGCTTCCTGAGATCCTCATCTCAAAACTACTTTAATTATTTGAGTTCTAACCATTTCCTTATTTTCTCAAGTATTTGAACTTCCAGTTTTTCATGCCCCTTTTGGGAGTGGTCTTTAGGGTCAGGTAAAACTAATTTCTGGCAAAACTAATCAATGTAGATTTGTTGGGAATTTTCTAAATGAATTTTAAAAATTGTTATTTTTGTCTGTAATTCCTACTGAGGAACACAATCTAAGAAAATATTGGAGTATAAGGGAAAGGGAATTGTGTTACCACTATAAAGCTTTAAATATCATTAAATCAACTTATGCCCTTTGGAATTCAAAATTTTTATGCAAAGAATGTAACTGAAATATCTTTACCCTTTTATTCAGAGATTCTGTTATTGGCATAAGGAGGTCAGTGACACTAAGGATTCTTTTTTCTTTTTCTTTTTTTTTTTTTGTATGAGAAAAGACCTGGAAACAAAATATATAAAGTAATACATTACTGTACTGTAAGATATACTGACTGCTGAGAAGCATTAAAAGACTAACATGAACTGCTAAAAATGAAGTAAAAACAACCAGGAGAACAATAGATACAATGACTACAACGTGTTAGAGGAAAGAACAATGAGAAAAGAAACAATGTCATGCAATTTTAATGTCTAAGTTCTGACCCAAAGAATAGATGTGAGAAGACACTTCAGCAGCCTTTTTTCAGAGATGGGGGACCATAGATGTGGAGTGCTACATAATATCAGACTTTTTTGATATATTCCTTGGTTTATGCAACTTTTTTTCTTTCTCTCTTTTTTTTTAAGCAATTGGGGTTAAGTAACTTGCTCAAGGTTACATGGCTGGTCATTATTTATGTGTGGGTGCTCTTTTTCTGAGGCCGGATTTGATCTCATCCCAACTCTGAGGCCAGCACTCTTACTCACTGCGCCACCTAGCCGCCCCTTTTAGGGCAGTTGGGGTTAAGTAACTTGCCCAAGGTCACACGGCTAGGTTTTTTTTTTTTTTTTTTTTGTGGGTTAAGTGTCTGAGGCTGAATCCGAATTCAGGTACTTCTGACTCCAGGGCCGGCGCTCTACTCACTGCGCCACCTAGCTGCCCCTTCTTTCTTTTTTTATTATAAATGATTGCTCTCTTGGAAGAGAATAGAGGACAAATCATATTGAGAAATGTAGGTTATATAAAAGCAAAAGATCTAAAATTATTTTTTTTAATATTTGAAAAGAAATTAACAATGCCAAGTACAGTTATAACTTATTTTAAGATGATGTGTGTTAGGATTATAGAATCTTTAATTAGGAGGGAGAAGATATCTAGTTCAATCTCCAATTTGAACCATAATGCTTTCTATGTAAACCCCTTTTAAAAAGAAATTGGTAAACTGAATAATATATTAAGTGTGCTCAGGAAATGATGTATAAAATAATCTTAGGGAAATGATTTTATAAAATAAAATATTATTTTATTAAAAAAAGCAAAAAGATAGTCTCTGACCTCAAGATGTTCATAGTCTAATTGGGGTAGACAACACATAAAAAGAAGTAGAAAGAGGGGGAAAGATATAATTAAGTCCAGAGTAGTGCAGCTGTGTGGGACATGAAATGGCTTCCTCTGGAGTACTTCTTAAATGGAGTACATAGGAGTTTTCTGCTGTCTAACTTCTACCCTCTTACATACACCACAAATATAATTGGAGGAAGGTGGCAAAAAGATAGGGATTACTGTAAAATTAGAATATAAATGGGATTTATCACTCAGGGTTGTTATGAGGATCAAATGAGATATTTACAAACCTTAAAGCATTATATAAATGCTAGTTATCACTGTCATCATCATCATTATCAGGTACAGTATATCTAATATATTACTTATCTCTGACTACTGAACATCTGTACATAAATATATGTGTATATATAAACCTACACATAACATGAATGTGTATATTTATACATATATGAGCACTAAATTTTATGTGTATATAGACATATATGCAATTTTAATCTGCCATTTGAGGCATAAAATGATTTTCCCAAGAATAAACTGCTGCCTCTGAGTTTCTATTTAATTGGTTTTGTCAACATTTTAATTGAAAATTGAGTGTATAATGGACCTAATAAACTATGTGCTGATGAGATGCACAACTTGAGGTATAAAAGAAGGAATACATAATGCATTTCCTTAGCATGAAGTATTTTTCCCCACCTCATTTTTCAGATATTTTTTTTCAAGGAATACATCATATCTAAGAATTGTGCCAGATAGTAATGTACAAAGGAAACTCTAAAGGTTGAAAGGGAGATACTTTTGGATAGTTCATTTGCAAACTTCAGGTAAAAAATACACACACACACACACACACACACACACACACACATACACACACATACACACACATACTGAAACACTGCCGCAATGCTTTGCATTCTGATGAGCCAAAGAGGTCAGCTTTCATTAGAAACTGCATAAACTCACTCTTAAATTGTCCATTTTAGGACTGCATTAATGATTCATGGTTTTGATTATATTAATTAGCGTTCTTACTGTGTTGCCAAGCTAGTTGCCTATATTATTTTAAGAAACAAAAATAACGGCAGCTTTCTTCAATCAGCTGGAACTCTGCAAAGAAAATGATAAGGGAAGTACATTGATTTTAAACTAGTAAAGTATTATTATAGATGTCTATAGGATTCACAGTAAAGTTGTGCAAAAATGAGCATATTATGATGCATCCAGGAGACTTCTGAATTACAAGATAAGGTCTTTTACTATAGGTTCCACTTTTTAAGATTCATTATTTTATAGTTCAAGTCACAGCTATAACAAGTGCAATGAACCAGGGCATATCTTTGTGACTGATAGAACTATCTAGAGTGGAGGAGAAAAAGAAATTATAGGTCACTGAAAAAGTAGCTGAAACAGGTAGTAGCAAGGGTAAGAGTGGACAAGAAAGCAGTTTAATTCAGTTCCTTTCCTTGTATATTTTGTTATCATATTATCAAAATACAAGTGTATATGGGAAGTGAAACCTTATATCTTTACTCTAGCTGGTGTATGTGCTCAGTAAGAGCGATCACCTGAAAATACACATACCACACACACAGACACACACATAATTTCCCAAAAGCCCTTATGGAAATGTAGAATATTATGTATGTGAACCTTTGTCTCTGTGTATAAAGAACTATTTTACATATACATATATGTATAACTATATATTTATGTGTTAGATATGTAGTGTTTTATACATAATGTTATCTATACAACATATATGTAAATATATATATATATATACATACATAAATTCAGTGACATGTTTATTCATTAATTCTAAAATATTTATTGTGCACATATGTTTATTAGAGGAAATCCAGGGATTGAACATTATATTAAGACTCTATAAAAATAACTGCTACAGAGCTGAAATAAGATGAAATACTTATCTTCATGTAATTCATATACCAGTAAGTTGTAGGTAAAATAGTTGATGTTTATAAAGCTTTCTGAGGTTTTCAGAATGATTTACATACATAGTCTTGAGCCCAAAATAAATGTTTAAGGAAAGTAATATTATTATCTCCATTTTAAACATAGATAAAGTGAGACTCAAAGAGGTTAAAGTGTATTTAAATGAACTAATTAGAATTTAAAGCAAATTTACTCAAACTTATAGAATGAAATAGTACATAATAGAGTACTTATCTATAATGACTATCCATCACACATTATTAGTTTCACTCTTCAAAATAATTAAAAATTATAATATTAATTATTTTAGCTTAAGTTCCATGAAAATGTAGATTTCATCTATTTGCATAAAAGAGTAACAGTGATGAGTTAGGCAATGACAGGGCAAAGGCAATTCATACAGTTGCCACAGAGGAATTCACAAATAGAAGAGGGATCAGGAAATACCTGTGTAGTAGTTAGCATATGAACAAAATGACAAAGGAAGCTAGGAACAGGAACTGAGAAGGAATTTCAGTCCATGTATGGGAGCTAGATTGGGATGCAGCCTGTTCAAAGGTACAGATATGAAAGATGCAATGTCATGTATCAGGGCAGTATGCAGACTTTAAATATCATACATAGCAGTTTGTGTTTTATCTTAGAGGTAATAGAGAGTCACAAAAGCTTATTGTAGAGGGAATTGTCATGGTCTGCCTTGAGTATTAGTTATATCATTTTGGCTGGAGAATGGAGGCTGTGTTAAAGAAGAAATTTGAGTAAGGGCAAACAATTAGGAAGCTATTTCAATAGTGCAGGTTTGATGAGGAGGATGTTAACTGCAGTAATTATGATATGGATAAAGAGAAGGGAATAAAAATAATATATGTTATGAAAGTAGATTATTAAACTTGATCACTCGTTATGTTGGGTGAGGTAGAGTAAAGATAATTTAAAAGTTGTGAATTTGAGTGACTGGAAGGATAGATAAGAAAGAGTAAAGTTAGGAATAGAGGTTAGTTTGTGGGAAAAAATAAGTTCTGTTTAAGTTTTGAGATGCTTATAGGAGTGCAAAGGGAGATTTCCAATACGCAGATTTTTAATTATGACTGGAAGTTAAGAGAAAAATGTGTACACACACATACACACTTTTGTATTATGTTTATATATATATATATGTATATGTATATATATGTATATACATATACATGCATACATATATAGACATATATGTGCTCATATGTGTGCATATGTATATATATATATATATATATATATATAAGAATTCATAAAATAAAAGAGCAGGCATGAGTTAAATAAGGAACAATTAATAATAGAAATTTTTAGAAAGAAATAAACTCCTAATATACTAATCAATGGTGGATAGGTGGTTTAGTGGATAGAGCACCAGGCCTGGAATCAAGAAGATCTGAGTTCTCAAATTCTCAGTCTCTGACATTGACTAGCTTTGTGAACCTTGGCAAGTCATTCATCCATCTTTACATCAGTTTCTATATCTATAAAATGAGCTAGAGAATTAAATAGCAAAGCATTCTAATATTCTTGCCATTTAAACCCCAAATGGAGTCAAAAAGAGTCAGACAAGACTGAAAAGGTTGAACAATAGTGAGTGAATATTAAAAAGTTCATAGAGTACCATTGTTAAATTAAAAAAAATGAGAACACATTTAATTGACTTCCCAAATGTAATGCATAACAAAATTGCTTTTATGATGGTCATGTTTAATACACTAAAGTATATCCAGGAAATATTTTAAGACATTTTTAATCAACCACTATTTTAAATAGAATAATTTATTGTGAATTGAAAATATACAATCAAAGAGTTTTACAACTTGGTAAGACCTTTCACCACTATCAGGCCACATTCACAGACTCAAAAAATTTCTACTCAGCAAAATCAAATATTAGATTGAAATGTTAGTGGAAATATATGTTTGTATACGTATGAAAAATATATATATATATATATATATATATATATATATGTATGTTTAGATATACATTTATAATAAAATATTGAGATTGAATGTATATACTAATGGACTTTTTAAGCAGTGGAAAATATCACTATATATGTTAGCATTCAAGAAATAATAAGAAGGGATTCCTGGGGTTTTAAAAAGGAAATGAGCAAGCCTGGGAGCCAAGATGGCGGAGTAGAAAGAGCTCATCCAAGCCACTCTGCCCCCAGATTGCCCCCAAAATATGTAAAAGTGGACTCTGAACAACTTCTGGAGCCCCAGAACCCACAGAACATCACAGAGAAGCTAACCTCCCGCTGAGGACAGCCCAGGAGCCCTGCAGCAAGGACCAGCCCAGTGGTCTGGGACCTGGCAGCTTGCAGCACGCAGAGCATGGGGAGCAGAGCCAAACCCAGGTCCACGTGAGCAAAGGTTTTAGCCCCAAGGCGGCAGGGCCAGCAGCCGGCTGGAGGAACCCCAGAACACCAGGAGCTCTGGCGACTCAAGAATTATCAACATAGACATGCCTAGGACAAAGTAAGAGGTTAGTGTCCTATGGACTTTGGGACTGGTATTTGGGGGAATGCATCGGCTTCCTCCCCTGGGGGCTAGAAGCCGCTGAGGAGACACACCATTTTGTAGTTTTCAGAGGCAGCTCCAGCTCCCGGCCGGCAAATTGTAGGGAGATCCAGCAATCAGTTTTGGGGGGTAATCGCTCTTGCTTTAACCTCCCTGGATCTGGATTGTGATCTAGGGTGGAAGTCGTGTGTGGGTTTACAGCTTGCCAGAAACAAAAGTTGCCCCCCACACGTTCGGGACGTAAATTCCTCTATCTGGCCTTAAAGCCATATTGTGTCAACAAGCCCAAAAGCCAATTAATTAAGTGGCAATATGCCAAGGCAAAAGAAACAGAAAAATGCAACACTAGACTCATATTTTGGGGGCATAGAGCGGGAAAAGGACTGTGAGGTAAGAAGTCCTGCTCCAAAAGCCCCAGGGGAAAACATGAGCAGGTTGCAGGTCATAGAGGACCTTAAGAAGGACTTTAAAAATCAAATAAGAGAAGTGGAGGAAAAATTGGAAAGAGAAATGAGAAGGATGCAGGAAAAGTATGAAATGACAGTCAACAGCCTGACTGAGGAAAAGAACACCTTAAAAAATAGACTAACTCAAATGGCAAAGGAGGCCCAAAAGGGCAATGAGGAGAAGAATGCCTTAAAAAGTCGAATTTGCCAGATGAAAAAAGAATCTCAAAATTTCAATGAGGAGATTCATTCCTTCAGAGTGAGACTGGAGCAAATGGAAGCTAATGACTTTATGAGAAATCAAGATGCTGTTAAGCAGATCCAAACAAATGAAAGATTAGAAGGCAATGTGAAATATCTCAATGGAAAAACCACTGACCTGGAAAATAGATCCAGGAGATATAATTTAAAAATTAATGGACTACCTGAAAGCCATGATCAAAGAAAGAACCTAGAAATCATCCTTCAAGAGGTTGAAAGAATCCACTGATCACGTCCTGAAAAAGATCCCAAAAAGAAAACTTCAGGAATATTATAGCCAGGTTCCAGAATCCCCAGATCAAGGAGAAAATACTACAAGCAGCCAGGAAGAAACAATTTCAATATTGTGGAAACACAATCAGAATAGCCCAGGACCCGGCAGCTTCTACACTGAGGGATCGAAGGGCATGGAATATGATATTCCAGAGGGCAAAAGAACTGGGAATGAACCCAAGGGTCATCTACCCAGCAAAACTGAGTGTTTCGTTTCAGGGGAAAATATGGTCATTCAGTGAAATAGAGGACTTTGAAGCATTCTTGAGGAAAAAACCAGAATTGAATAGAAAATTTGACATCCAGACACAAGAAGCAAGAGATGCCTGCAAAGGCAATCAGGGAAAAGAAATGAAAAGGAACTTATCAAAGTTGAACTATTTACATTCCTATATAGAAAAGCAATAACTGTGACTGATGACATCTTTCTCACTATGAAAATAATGAAAGAAGGGTGTGTGGTAATATGAATACATATGTGAATGTGTGTGTATATGGTTACAGTTATATATGGACAGAGGGCATAGGTTGATTTTGTTGGGAACGGAGAGTACTCAAGGGATGAAATTATGAGGTGAGAGAGGAAAGTGGCAAGAGGATATGGGGAGAGACAGGGTAGGATAAACTATCCCATGTAGAAGAAGCAAGGGGAAGTGGTTGCAAGCGAGGGGGAGAATAGGAAGGCTAAAAAGGCAAAACCACATTCTCATTGAATTTGGTTCAGGGAGAGAATGACAGACATATTAAATGGGATATCTCAACCTGCAGCAGGATAGAGGGAAGGAGGATGAGAAGAGGGATGATGGATGGGAGGGCATCCTTGGGGGGAGGGGAGGTTTGAATTACCCACTATAGAAGAGGGACAGGATCATGTAGGGAATGGACCAGGTGGGGGGTGGGATGAGTGGGAGGGAATTATAAGCAGCCTAGTACAATATATCTAGTATGATTATGTTTTGCATAACTAGACATGTACAACATATACTGAATTACTTATCTCCCAAGAGGGAATGGGTGACAAGGGAGGAAGGGAATGGATCTGAAATTCAAGTCTTAACATTAAATGTTTCAAATACATATAAATACTATTATTAATACTCTTTTGCTTGTAATAGGTAGATAACATGTGCAGGCGTTGGGACACAAAGATTCACCTTCCTCTAATGGAAAAGTCGATGGGGGTATGGGAGAAGGTATGGGAGAGAGCAGATTGAAGGAAGCGATATCTTGTGGGACTGCTTTTCTGGGAGGTTGGGTAGGGGAATAATGGTGGAAAATTATTGTTACTCAAAATCTGGTGGAAATGAATGATGTAAAAAAGAAGTTAATAAAGCATTTGTTTAAAATTTAAAAAAATGAAAGAAAGTAAAAAGACAATACATTTAATCCCTTACTGCTTTCTAGTCATTGTATTAGGCATTGGGGATACAAATGTTAAAAAATAATGTATCCTTTCTCTTCAAGAAGCTAGCAACCTAATGTAGGTTTTGAAACTGGGGAGATAAATTACTAACATACATTTTTGTAATACAAGGAAGAATGAAATAGGGGGGAAAAAGATGCAAATTTCTCTGGAAAACTAAGAATCATATTGGGGGAATCATAATGGATGTAATAAAAGTTGATGCTTGAGTTAGGTCTTGATGCAAGAAAGAAATTGAATAGGAAAATTTGGGAGAAAGTGCTTTGCAGGTAGCAGAGATAGACTGTGTGAATAAATATAGGTTAAAGAAGTGGATATAAAAGATTAATGTGAAATAGTTTGGAAAGGTAAATCACACAAATATCATAGAGTGTCTTAAAAGCCAAATTATAGAGTCTATATTTTAACCCTACAGCAAATAATAAGATAGCACTAAAGAATTCAGTGAAGTGATATTCTTAAATCTGTGTGCAAGGAAGATTATTTTGGCAACTGGGTAAAGGTTGGACTAGATAGGGGAAGGACTAGATTCAGGAAGACAAGGAAGATAACTATTCAGATAGTTCACATAAGAGATGATTATTAATCTACTCTGTGTGAATAGAGATTTAAATTAAGGTAAACTATGACTCTGAATTAAGTAGTTTTAATATTATAGTTATCCTCAGAATGAATAATTGAAAAAAAGTATTTAAGACTTTCTCCTAATCATTGTGCTAATCACTGGTGATACTAATATAAAGTAAAGACAGCCCTTCCTTACTCTCAAGGAGCTAACTTTCTGATTAAGGAAATGACACAAGTTAGAGGGCCATGAAGAAGTCAATCTATACACAGGAAGTGATGCTATTGTTTGTCCTTTGTTCTAGAAGAGGACCATTCACCTCATGAGGGTGATGTCTTGACTTGCTCTTGAATTGGATTTAAGTGGGACAGAGCTGTGCAAAGCCACCAGCCTCACTCTCTCCTCCAGGGTCATTGAGTTCCAGTGAAAAGAAAAAAAAAGTTAAGATGTTGGGAAATGGCCAAGGATGCAGTGGGTGACCTTGATTTTTTTCTAAATTACAGTGCAAATATCTATCCACATGATATAGGAATAAAGGCAGTGTTGATTATATCATGCTTCATGGTTCCAGGACTGAAATGATTCTGAAAATGGTCTTGGGGGCAGGGAGAGAAAAATGTTGAAGGTAATATTAGGTGGAAGGGACTGAAACAAAGGGAGCAATATAAATAATTATTGGGGTGGGGGTGGAGTGAAAAGAGTCAAGATGGAAAAGTAAGAATTAGCATTGTTTTTGTGCAGCTCACTATGCCAAATTTTTATTACAATAGCCAAGAAAAAATCACAGTGAATCACCTTTTCCAGACCAGAGAAGCTTAGAAAGATAAAGAGATTTACAGAAACTGAGGCAGGGGGCTGACCAGGAGTACAACCAGTTGGCAGAAGCAGCAAGGACAGGGGACATTCTACCACCCTGAGACTGAACACCAGAGCTTGAAGAATTAGGTCAGAAAGAGTTCCCAAGGGACCCTGGGAATGAGTACTATCTGGCAGCTCTGTCTCCAATGACCCAGTTTAATGTTATAATTTGGGGGAGGAGAGAAGTAGTCACAAGTAAGAGGATATCAATCTGTGTACTGAGCAAAGAACAATTTCCAGGAACTTTGCTATATGGTTCTGATCTTAAGAGAAGGGTGGAAATTTAGGTCTAACCTTTAGCCTTGCACATAACCCTTAAGTGAAATAATCACATCCAGAAATCAAGACCAAAGGGGAGTCATCAGTTCAGTCACTCTGAACCTGTAATACCTCCAAGCAGTGGCTAAGGGTAGCAGCAATATATTGAAACTCAGCCACACACAATCCAACAGACTCAACCATAGGTCAGGAATATGCAGAACTCTAACACATAGGGCAGTAAACAGGTCTCTCCCTGAATCATGCCACTTCAGAAGCACCAAAGACTTATAGGTTGCCAGATTGAGCTGTTAAAACAAAAAAGTTAAGTAAAAAGAAAGGTCAGGCCAGACATCACCCTCCTCCCCGCCCCCAAATGAGCAGAGCACAACACTAACATGAAATCCGAAGTCTAGAAGTAGTCTGGGAAAATGAGGAAAAAGGCAAAAGAACCCAATCATAAAGAGCTATTATGGTGTCAGGAAAACTTAAAACACAAACAGAAGATAATGACTTGAAAACATCTATAAGTAAAGCCTTAAAGAAAAATGCATATTTGATACAAGCTCCACAAGAAATTCTTAGAAAAGTTAAATAAAATTTAAAAACAAACAAAAAATATTTCAAGAATGAATAGGACTTTCCTGAAATACTCTTGATATGGGCAAAAAAGATCAATCAGGAAAATGAGGTTCCTGAGTAAATGGTTCTCCAAGACAGACATGGTCTCTGGTGTGGTAATCGAAGTGCTTGTCAAAAAAAATTCCAGAAAGGAGAAAGAAGCTTATTATTATTAAGGGAAAGGGTATTTTGTTTGAATTTATAAGAATACAAGTCATTCTTCAATTGATCAGTGGTCACAGGATATGAACAGGAAGTTTTCAAATGAAGAAATTAAAGCTCTCTGTAGTAATATAAAAATGCTCTACATCACTATTGATTAGAGAAATGCAAATGAAAACAGCTCTGAGGTACCATATCACACCTTTATGAAATTAAAATGATAAATTTTAGAGAATATGTGGAAAAATGCATTGTTGGTGGAGTTGTGAATTGATCCAACAATTCTGGAGAGCAATTTGGAACTATGTAAAGAGGGATGTAAAATTGTGCATACCCTTTAATCCAACAATACCACTACTAGATCTGTATCCAAAGAGAATATCAGAAAGGGAAGAGGACCCATAGGTACAAAAATATTCATAACTTCTCTTTTTTGTGGTAGCCAAAAATTGCAAATTGAGTGGATGCCCATCAGTTGGGGAATGGCTGAACAAATTATGGTACATGAATGAAATTGAATATTATTTTGGTATAAGAAATGATGAGCAGGAGGCATAGCCAAGATGGCAGAATAAAAACAGGAACTCCACGAGGTTCCTGCTCCAAACACCTCGAATACATGTGAAATATGACTCTAAACAAACTTTAGAGCTATAGGACCCACAATATGACAGAGAGAAACAAATTTACTGCTAAAGACAGCTTGGCAGGCTTACAGGAAGGGTCTATCCCACCAAGCTGGGAGCAAAGCACAGTCCCATGTGAACTGCCCATGACAAGACCTGGGGCAGCCCAACTCACAGCACAGACTGGCCAGGGCAGAGTTTAGGAGAGTGAATCACCAGCAGCTGTGGCTGTTTCCAGATGTCTCATCCCATAAACACCAAAGAGAATGTGAAAAGTCACTAGGTAACTCTGTTGCAGCTGGGTGGCAGAAGAGCTAGGTCCATACCCCGCCCCCTGAATGAAAGGTGGAGGTGGTAAAGCAGCTGCAGCTGCTTATGGTAGCTGCCTCCAGAGCTCCTAGCCTACAGATTGTAGGGAGACCAAGTGACCATTCAGCAGGTTATCATTCTTCCTTTGACCTGATTGCATCTGGACTGTGGTCTTGGGTAATAGTCCAGTGATATCTGGACTGTGTGCCAGAGCATGGGGTGTCTAGAGAGAAGGCATCCTCCTCACACCTCTGCCAACATTTGAGAACCCCCCCCCAAAATTGGGACATAGCTTGCTCCTCTCTGGAAGCAGAGCTGTACCATAGCAAAGAGCACAAAAGTCAAGTAAATGGCTGGCAAGATGAGCAGGCTAAGGAAGCACAATCAGACCATAGAATCCTTTTTGGGGACAAAAAGGATAAAAGCATTGAACTAGAAGAATTCAACAAAGGCAAAAGTCCTGCATCAAAAGCTTCCAAGAAAAATATAAATTGGTTAAAGGCCATGGAGGAGCTTAAGAAGGATTTTGAAAATCAAGTAAGAGGGGCAGAGCCAAGATTGTGCAGTAGAAACAGCACTTCCATGAAGCTCCAGGCGGCGTCACTTCAAATTTATGTAAAATGGGGACTCTGAACAAGCTCTGGAGCTCCAGCACCCACAGAAAGACACAGAGAAGCTAAACTCCCACAGAGGAAAGTCTGGCAGCATGGCAGGTAGCAGCCAGCACAGCAAACTGGGAGCCGACAGAACAGCACTCCGGGAGCTGAGCCCAGGAACAAGTGATTTGGAGGTTTTAGCCCCAGGGTGGCTGGTCCAGCAGCCAGCTGAATGGACCCCAGTACATCAGCAGCTGTGGTTTTTCCAGAATTTCCAACACAAAGCAAGAGGTTAGTGCCCAATGAACTTTGGGACCAGTATTTGGGAGTGCATCAGCATCTTCCCCTGGGGGCTAGAAGGGGCTGAGGAGCCACAGCACAACCACCATTTTGCAGCTTCAGTTGCACCTTCAGCTCCTGGCCTGTGAACTGTGTGGGGATCCAGCAATCAGTTTGGGGGGTAATAGCTCTTGCTTTAACCTCCCTGGATCTGGATTGCAGTCTGGGGTAGAGGTCTTGGGGTGTGTGTCCAGCTTGCCAGAGTGTGTGGGATCTTCAGAGAGGGCACCCAACTAATACCTCTAGAAGTTAAGAATACCCCAAAGTTTGGGTAAGAAGCTCCACTGGCTAGTGGCAGAGTGCTACTGTGGTAACAAGCTCAAAGGTCAAGTAATTAAGTGTCAAAATGGCTAGGCAAAAGAAACAAAATAAATAGAAAAACTCAACATTAGACTCCTATTTTGGGGGCAAAGAGGATCAAAGCATGGAAAAGGAGGAGGACTGTGAGGTCAGAAATCCTGCAACAAAAGCCCCAAAAGAAAACACGAGCAGCTTACAGGCCATAGAGGACCTTAAGAAGGATTTTAAAAACAAAATAAGATAAGTTGAGGAAAAATTGGGAAGAGAAATGAGAAGGATGCAGGAAAAGTATGAAATGAGAGTCAACAGCCTGACTGAGGAAAATAACATCTTAAAAATAGACTAACTCAAGTGGCAAAAGAGACTCAAGAAGGCAATGAGGAGAAGAATGCTTTAAAATGCTGAATTTGCCAGATAGAAAAAGAATGTCAAAAACTCACTGAGGAGATTCATTCCTTCAGAATTAGACTGGAGTAAATGTAAGCTAGTGACTTTATGAAAACTCAAGATGCTGTTGAACAGATTCAAGTAATTGAAAAATAGAAGGCAATGTGAAATACCTCATGGGAAAAACCACTGACCTGGAAAATAGATACAGGAGAGATGATTTAAAAAGGATTGGACTATCTGAAAGCCATGATCAAAGAAAGAACCTAGTAATCATCCTTCAAGAAATTATCAAGGAAAATTGCCTTCAAGAGGGCAAAATAGAGGTTGAAGGAATCCAGAGATCACCTCCTGAAAAAAGATCCCAAAAATAAAACTCTTAGGAATATTATAGCCAGGTACCAGAATTCCAAGATCAAGGAGAAAATACTCCAAGCAGCCAGGAAAAACAATTTCAATATTGTGGAAACACAATCAGAATAGCATAGGACCTGGCAGCTTCTACACTGAGGTAATTGACGGGCACAGAATATGCTATTCAACAGGGCAAAGGACCTGGGGTTGAAACCAAGAATTACCTACCAAGCAAAACTGAGTATCTCGTTTCAGGGGAAAATATGGTCATTCAGTGGAATAGAGGACTTTAAAGCATTCTGTAGGAAAAATCCAGAGTTGAATAAACAATTTTAATTTCAGACACAAGAAGCAAGAGATGCTTGAGAAGGTAAACAGGGAAAAGAAATCAAAAGGAATTTATGAAAGATGAACTATTTACATTTCTATATGGAAAAACAATAACCTTGACTGATGATACCACTCTTAGTATGAAAATAATTGAAGAAGGGTATATGGACATATGAATACATATGTGAATGTGTGTATATATTTGCAGATATACATGGATAGAGGCCACAGGTAGAATTTGGTGGGAGGGAGTAATACTTAAGGGGTGAAGTTAAGAGGTGAGAGAGGGATGTGGCAAGAGGAGATGGGGAGAGAAAAGGGGGTAAACTATCTCATGTAGAAGAGGCAAGGGGAAGTAGTTGCAGGGTAGGGGAAGAACAGGAAGGCAGAAAGGCAAAACCATATTCTCACTGAATTTGGCTCAGGGAGAGAATGGCATAGATACCAAATGGGATATCTCAACCTGCAGCAGAATAGGGGGAAGGGGGATGAGAGGGGGGATGATGGAGTGAGGGCATGGTGGGGGGAGGGGAGGTTGGAGGCACCCACTTTTGAAGAGGGACAGGATCAAAGTAGAGAGTGGACCAGGTGGTGGGTGGGATGGGTGGGAGGGAAATATAGTCAGTCCTTTACAATATATCTACTATGGTAATGTTTTGCATAGCTATACCTGTACAACATATACTGAATTGCTTATCTTCCCAGCGGGGAGTGGGTGACAAGTGACGAAGGGAATGGATCTGGAATTTGAAATTATAAAATTAAATGTTTCAAATATGTATAAATACTATTATTAATACTATTTTGCATGTAATTAGGAGATAAGATGTGCAGGCATTGGGGCACAGAGATTCACCTTTCCCTAATGGAAAAGTCAAAGTAGCTATGGGAGAAATTTGGGAGAGAGCAGATTGGATGAGGGGATATCCTGTGTGACTTCTATTCTTGGGTGGTGGGTAGGGGAAAATGGGGAAAAATGTAACTCTAAATCTGGCGGAATTGAATGATATGAACCAAGTAAGATAAGTGGAGGAAAATTTTGGAAGAAAAATGAGAATGATGCAAGAAAATCATGAAAAGTGAATCAACAGCTGCTAAAGGAAATACTGAAGGGAATGACACCTTAAAAAATAGAATAACTCAAATGGCAAAGCAGACCCAAAATGCCAATGAGGAGAAGAATGCCTTAAAATGGCAAGTTGCCCTGCTGTAAAAGGAATTTCAACAATTCACTGCAGCGAATAATTCCTTCAAAATTAGGTTAAATCAAATGAAAGGTAGTGACTTTATGAGAAATCAAGATACTATAAAACAGATCCAAACAAATGAAAAAAATATCAGGCAATTTGAAATATCTCATGGGAAAATTCACTGACCTGGAAAATAGATCCAGGATAGATAATTTACAAATTATTGGACTACCTAAAAGCTTTATCAAAAAGAAAAAAGGACCTAGAAATCATCTTTCAAGAAATTCTCAATAAAAATTCCCCTAATCTTCTAGAACTACAATGCAAAATAGAAATTGAATGAATTCATTGATCATCTCTTGAAAAAGATCCCCAAATAGGACTCCTATGAATATCATAGCCAATTCTAGAGTTCCCAGGTCAAGGAGAAAATATTACAAGCTGCCAGGAAGAAACAATTTGAGCATTGTGGAGACACAATCCGTATAACACAAGATATAACAGCACCTACATTAAAGGATCTAAGGGATTTGCATATTATATTCTGGATGACAAAGTAGCTAGGACTAAAACAAAGAATCACTTACCAGCAAAACTGAGTATAATGTTTCGGAAGAAAATATGGTCATTCAAGGAAACAGAGGACTTTCAAACATTCTTGATGATAAAGACAAAGCTGAACAGAACATTTGACTTTTGCATACAAGAAGTAAAAGAAAAATGAGAAGGTAAACAGAACAAAGAAATATAAGGAATTTATTATAATTGAACTATTTACATTCCTACATGGAAAAATTGAAATTGTAACTCATGATACTTTTCTAAGTATGAGGATAGTTGAAGGGAATATATATGTATGCATACATATACATGTATGTATAAGAGGGTGTATGAGTGCGTAAGTATATATGTGTGTACTTGTATACATAGATAGTACAGGATTAGTTGAATAGGATTAGATGATATCTAAAAATTAAAATTAAGAGGGGAGAGAGGAATATAATGAGAGGAGAAAAGGCAAATTATCTCATATAAAAGAGGAAAGAGAAAAATAACAATGGAGTGGAGGAGCAGGAAGGTGAAAGAGAATGGGTTAACCATACTCTCATTTAATTTGGCTTAAAGAATTAATAACATACACACTCATTTGGGTATCTTATGTTACAGGAAAGTAGGGGGAAAGAGGATAAAAGGGGGGTTGAATGAATTGAGGGCAGATTGGGGGAGAGGGTAGTTAGATACAGTATGTTTTAAAAGTGACAGAGTCAAAGAAGAAAATAGTATAAGTGGAGGGCAGAATAGGAGGGAAATATAGTTAGTCTTTCACAATATAACTACTGTGGAAATGTTTTGCATAGCTACACATGTACAAACTATATGGAATTGCTAATCTTCCCTGTGGGGGTGGATGAAAAGGGAAGAAGGCAAATAATCTGGAAATCAAAGTTTTAAAAACAAATGTTAAAAATAAGTTTTGTTTTGTTTTTTACATGCAACTGGGAAACATGATATACAGGCACTGGGGTATAGAAATCCTTTTTGCCCTACTTGAAAGTTAGAGGGGGTATGGATGAGGATATAAGAGAGAGTAGATTTAGGCTAGGGCTATTCAGTAGGCTTGCTGTCTTGGATGGGGTGTAGGGGAAAGATGGGGAGAAAATTTGTAACTCAGAATCTTGTGGAAATGAATGTTGAAAACTAAAATAAATTTTAAAAAATTGAATCAAGAAAAAAGAAATGGTGAGCAGGCAGATTTCAGAATAAACTGAAAAGACTAACATGAACTGATACAGAATTAATTGAGCAGAAGGAGGCAAACATTGTAGACAATAACAACAACTTTGTGGGGTGATCAACTTTGATAAACTTAGTTATTTTCAGCAATACAGTGATCTAATACAATTCTAAAGGACTCATAATGGAAAATGATATCTCTATCCAGAGAAAGAACTATGGGGTATGAATGCTGATTAAAGCATATTTTTCTCTCTTTTTTTCCTTTCTTTCTTGAGGTTTTTCTTCTTTATTCTAATTTTCTTTTTCCATAACATGATTAATGTTGGAAATAAGTTTACTATGATTGTAAATGTATAGCATATATATGATTGCTTTGCTACCTTGGGGTGGAAGGGGAGGTGGTAGAAAGGGAGAAAAAATTTTGGAACTCAAAATCTTATAAAAGTGAATGTTAAAAACTATTTTTACATGTAATTGGAAAATACAATTTAGTGGGAAAATTAAAAAAAAATAAAAGAGCTTAATTACCAATTAATTAACAAAAGAGGGAGAAGGTATTTTTGTTTGACAAGAAGTGATTTAATGTATAAAAGCCTTTTCTTTAGGATAGGCTTCCAGACTAATGGTTACCTATTTCTTCTTCATTTCTTTCCCCCTTTCCCCCTCCCCATCCTCACCAGATTATCACAGCTATGGAGCCCAACTTACTCTTGGTTTACGCAGTGGTATTTAAGGATGTTGAGAAATTGTATTCCACATATCTCCCAGGAACTTTAATATGAGTTACTTCATTTAATAAACTTCTGATTAAGGTCATAGTTTGATTTTATTCATTCTTACCTGTTTGCTAAATCACAGTTAAAATATTATCATTCCTTTCTTTGTCATATGAGGAGGTTGGACCCTCCAACATCTCTTCCAGTTCTTAATTTATGATTTTATGATACTGCATGAAACCTTCTCATATTCCCCTAAACTTATCCTTAACTCCTTTAATTCCACCTCTCCAATTCCTAGCATCTTCTTCCCCTTATCTCATGGCATTTACATTCTATCTTGCCTATAATTATTTTTATATTTAGCTGATTGCCCTTCTGTCTGAAGCTGGAGACTCTTTCATTTGTATTTTTCTATTGACAGTGCCTAGTACAATGTACAATTCTTTATAGATAAGGTACAGATTAATAAATACTTTTTAATAGATTGAACCCTCATATTATATCTTTTATATTTCCCATCCCAGTGCCTAATGTATGGTTAAATTCATATTAATTGAGTTGAATATTTATATGAATTTATTAAAAATTAGGCACCTGTTAATTTAAGACACAATCAAAAACTGTAGTTAATAGATTGTATCAATCACCATTTTATGCTCAGCACCCAGTAGAAAATAAACTAATAGCACTATGCAACTGTAAAGGAATCTTACATGTAATTGGTACATGGTCTAACACATATTGGCCCTATTACTCAAGTATAGTTGCTTAACTGTTCAGTGGCAAAGAAATTTTTTAACACAGTTGCAGGTCTTCATTTGAAGGAAGCACTTCAGACCCAGGAACATTTTATACCAATTAAATAAATGATCCATATTACATGATTAAAAACAAACAAATAAATAAAAAGAACAGCATACCTATCTCCTCAACTTATCATATTAATAATAAACAATGTTCTTGAGCTATTAGATGTAAATAACAAGATATCTCTGATTAAATCAACACTGCCTGAATTAGTTATCTAGAAATAAACTCATAATTTATTTTAGAATATTTTCATTGCTACATGCCACTACTTATGCATGCTTCCAAATGCACTATTTAATTATATTATTTTAGTTTAAAAATCACAATAAACTTTCATACATTGATAAATGGTCACTGTTCTTTGGCTTTTAAATTTTCTTTAGTTTTTGCTTTCCACAAATCCTTATTGCCTATAACATTTATGAACAGAATATTTTTTTAATTTTAGGTTAAAGCATTATCTCTGTTTTCATTGTTTAAAATAAGACAATATCAGCATTTTATTGACAATTTCATTAAGAATTAAATTATTATTCCTTAAAAATATGCTTAGGGGTGGCTAGGTCGTGCATTGAATGGATCACTGGCCCTGAAGTCAGGAGGACCTGAGTTCAAATTCTGCGTCAGACACTGAAAACTTACTAGCCATGTGACCTTGGGCAAGTCACTTAACACCAATTGTTCCCTGCCCTCCAAAAACAAACAAAAAAAAAACATACTTAGAAAAACAGGGATCAATAATTGGAAAATGCATGTCCTATAATTTAATTTTTAAATGGATAAATAGACGTTAAGACATGAAAATGATTTGATCACTGGAACACTGATAGAATAATATTGAATAAAGGAGCAAATACTTTTAAAGAATCTTCCCCCACCTCTTCAATAATGATTAGGTAACCTAGCATCACTATGACTCACCAATTCATGATCCCATGAACATTCAGGAGGTTTAATCATGCATACACACTGGAACAACTACCCCAGCAGGAAGTAGCACTTTTAGAACAATAGGCACAGCAGGGTCACCAAACACAAGCTCAGAAGCACATTTTATTGCTATTGAAATCTCTTTAATGTCTCAATATAACAATTTTTTTTTTACTCTACTTTTCCAATCAGAACTTCAAGCTTTGCATTTTTTTTTTTTTTAGTAAAATGTTCACAAAGTAACTCTGCCATGATAATGAATATCCCAGGGAGGTTGGCTATTCACAGCAGTAGAAGAAGTTTACTGCTGAGTTTGAAGCTCATTTGAACAAACTTTTTTTTTGTTTTGTTTTGCTTTGTTTTTTAGGGGAAATGTTGGTCACTTTTGGGTATCTCTTTAATTTATTTCTGTTTTATGAAAAAAGAGCCAGAATTTCATGTAATATCAGTTTGATTTATAACTCAATCTTTTTTTCTAAGTGACATCTTAAAAACATATACATTAATTATATATTTATAATATAAATTTATGTCCAAAAGATTTTTCAATAATATTTGAAATTTACACATTTGAAATGTAAGAAAATTGGACTATATAATTTCAAAGATACTTTTAAACATTAACATTTGATGATTATGACTTAAGTGAGTTGAAGTTTCATCAATCACGAAAGAAAATGTACAAAATTCAAGTCAATAAGTGATGAAATAATGTGAAATTTAATATATTCTCTCCTTTACATTAAATTCTTTCTTTGTTCATGAAATAACAAGGATACACTATGCTGAAATTGTAAATCTTTGATGATGAGGGAAAAGTATGAAGGACTTTGCTCCAAGCAGATTATTTTTTTTTATATAGACAGTATTAGGGAAAAAAAAAAAGAAAAATAGTTGGGAATGACTAAGAGGAAGAATAAATTGTTTATAATTGCAAAAATGAATTGAGTATATACATTTTACAAACCTATTAATTCTTAAAATATTATTTGTACTATTAAGATTCACATCATTGACAAGGTAAAAAAGCTCCAAAAGAAGCAATGACTTAGATGCTCATTGATTTATTTTATAATAGAGCATGTCCTAAAAAATCAAGTTTAATTCCCCAGAGACTTTCATGAACCAGAGACAGTACAACCAAGCACACTGAAGGTGGAATCTTATTTTAATGAGCTTGACTTTGGTGATATAAAAATTATATTTTATTTTAATCTCTTTAAATGGAAACCTATTGAGATACTCTTTTAAATGGACCACTGCAAGTTTAAGCACTACTGAATTACAGCAGGTATTTGGCATTCATGATATTTCTTAAAAACAACAAATTTGAAGAGTAATGAAAAAGTAGTTAGAGTATTTATCTTGTAATGTGATAGGCCTAATTCCAGGTTTTGCTTTTGACACATGCTATATGATGGACTAGTCAGCATCTCTGGACCTAAATTTTCTAAAAATTAAAGTTGAATTCTTCACAATCAGGCTTCTTTTCCTCCTAATCTTTTTTTTTTTAATATTTGAAACATTTACTGTTCCAACCTCAAATTTCAGATCCATTTCCTTCCTCCCTTGTCACCCATTCCCTCTTGGGAGATAAGTAATTCAGTATATGTTGTATATGTCTAGCTATGCAAAACATTATCATAGTAGATATATTGTACAAGTCTGCTTATAATTCCCTCCCACTCATCCCACCCCCCACCTGGTCCATTCCCTACATGATCCTGTCCCTCTTTTATAGTGGGTACTTCCAACCTCCACTCACCCCAAGGATGCACTCCCATCCATCATCCCTCCTCCCATCCTCCTTCCCCCTATCCTGCTGCAGGTTGAGATATCCCATTTAGTTTGTATGTCATTTTCTCCCTGAACCAAATTCAATGGGAATGTGGTTTTGCCTTTTTAGCCTTCCTTATTCTCCCGCTCTTTTGCAACCACTTCCCCTTGCTTCTCCTGCATGGGATAGTTTACACTACCCTGTCTCTCCCCATATCCTCTTGCCACTTTCCTCTCTCACCTCATAATTTCATCCCTTGAGTATTCTCCCTTCCCAACAAATTCAACCTATACTCTCTATCCATATATAACTGTAACCATATACACACACATTCACATATGTATTCATATGACCACACCCCCTTCTTCCATTATTTTCATAGTGAGAAAGATATCATCAGTCACAGTTATTGCTTTTCCATATAGGAATGTAAATAGTTCAACTTTGATAAGTTCCTTTTCATTTCTTTTCCCTGATTACCTTCTCAGGCATCTCTTCCTTCTTGTGTCTGGATGTCAAATTTTCTATTCAATTCTGGTTTTTTCCTCAAGAATGCTTGAAAGTCCTCTATTCCACTGAATGACCATATTTTCCCCTGAAACAAAATACTCAGTTTTGCTGGGTAGGTGACCCATGGGTTCATTCCCAGTTCTTTTGCCCTCTGGAATATCATATTCCATGCCCTTCGATCCCTCAGTGTAGAAGCTGCCAGGTCCTGGGCTATTCTGATTGTGTTTCCACAATATTGAAATTGTTTCTTCCTGGCTGCTTGTAGTATTTTCTCCTTGGTCTGGGGATTCTGGAACCTGGCTATAATATTCCTGGGAGTTTTCTTTTTGGGATCTTTTTCAGGAGGTGATTGGTGGATTCTTTCAACGTCTATTTTGCCCTCTGGATCTAAAACATCAGGGCAGTTTTCCTTGAGAATTTCTTGAAGGGTGATTTCTAGGTTCTTTCCTTGATCATGGCTTTCAGGTAGTCCAATAACTTTTACATTGTCTCTCCTGGATCTATTTTCCAGGTCAGTGGTTTTTCCCATGAGATATTTCACATTGCCTTCTAATCTTTCATTTGTTTGCATCTGCTTAACAGCATCTTGATTTCTCATAAAGTCATTAGCTTCCATTTGCTCCAGTCTAACTTTGAAGGAATGAATCTCCTCAGTGAATTTCTGAGATTCTTTTTCCATCTGGCAAATTCGACTTTTTAAGGCATTCTTCTCCTCATTGCCCTTTTGGGCCTCCTTTGCCATTTGAGTTAGTCTATTTTTTAAGGTGTTGTTTTCCTCAGTCAGGCTGTTGACCCTCATTTCATACTTTTCCTGCATCCTTCTCATTTCTCTTTCCAATTTTTCCTCCACTTCTCTTATTTGATTTTTAAAGTCCTTCTTAAGGTACTCTATGGCCTGCAACCCGCTCATGTTTTCCCCTGGGGCTTTTGGAGCAGGACTTCTGACCTCACAGTCCTTTTCCCGCTCTATGCCCCCAAAATAGGAGTCTAGGGTTGCATTTGTCTGTTTCCTTTGCCTTGGCATGTTGCCACTTAATTACTTGACTTTTGGGCTTGTTGCCACACTATGGCTTTAAGGCCAGATAGAGGAATTTTCGTCCCGAACGTGTGGGGGGCAACTTCCGTTTCTGGCAAGCTGTAAACCCACCCACGACTTCCACCCTAAATCACAATCCAGATCCAGGGAGGTTAAAGCAAGAGTGATTACCCCCCAAGACTGATCGCTGGATCTCCCTACAAATTTGCAGGCCGGGAGCAGGAGCTGCCTCTGAAAACTACAAAATGGCGTTTGTCCTCAGCGGCTTCTAGCCCCCAGGGGAGGAGCTGACGCATTCCCTAATACCAGTCCCAAAGTCCATAGGACACTAACCTCTTCCTTTTTCCCAGGCAAGTCTATGTTGATAATTCTGGAGTCGCCACAGCTCCTGGTGTTCTGGGGTTCCTCCAGCTGGCTGCTGGCCCTCCCGCCCTGGGGCTAAAACCTCGGCTCATGCGGACCTGGCCTCGGCTCGGCTCGGCTCCTGTGCTCTGCACACTGCACGCTGCCAGGTCCCAGACCTCTGCGCTGGTCCTTCCTGCAGGGCTGCTGGGCGGTCCTCAGCAGGAGTTTAGCTTCTCTGTGTCATTCTGTGGGTGCTGGGGCTCCAGAAGTTGTTCAGAGCCCCCTTTTACATCGTTTTGGGGGAATGTGGGGGCAGAGTGGCTTGGATGAGCTGTTTATACTCCGCCATCTTGGCTCTGCCTCCCCTTCTAATCTTTTAACATATTAATGTCCTTACCACAACAGGGTCCAGCCATACTCGCCAAATTGATATCGCTCACACAAAATATTCAATATCCTATCCCAGTGCATTTGCATTGGCTGTCTCCAAACCTGAAATGTTCTTCCTCCCAACCTTCAAATGTTACAATACATAGCTTCAAAGATGAAAATCAAATATTTACCTTGTCCAGGAAGATTTTCCTAGCCCATTTTTCACCCCATCCAATACCCCAGTTGGTAGTTCCTGCCCCACAGAAGATATTTTTCATATACTTTATATTTATCTTAAATATACAGATTTAATTGTTTCTTGAGGGCAGAAACTGCTTTTGCCTCACCCCCCAAATGCTCAATGCATAGCACAATGCATGACACACACTAAGCATTTAATAATTATGTGTTGACTGATGTTGAGTAGCACTTCAGATATCATCTTTATAGGACAAAGCAATTAGACATCCAATAAAGGAAATTAGGTTAATCTACTTTAAAACTGATGGCTTTTGTAAGGGTTCAAAGACAATCCCTTTAATAATGTTATAGCATTTTGCAAAGAGTACAAGTGAAGCTCAGTGACTTGTAGTTGGAAAATTTTACCCTTTTCCCATTATCTTTATCTTCAAAATTAAGATAACTTCTTGTATTTCATAGGTCTCCAGTAACTTTTGCCACCTCTACAATTTTGTAAGATCACCACTGATACTAGATCAACAACCACATTTGCTAGTATCAAACCCTGGTGATTTAAAATCACTGAAAGTAGGAAAAGTAAACCCAACATATAGGTCAGTCTCAAAATTCAGAAACAATAAGTCTAATCCTCCTAATCTTATTCCCATTTTAGTATCTCTACCTTCATAGAGATAATCATGCTAATTGTGATATGAATTCAGTACAAAGGTATATTTTTCATTTGCATAAAATTTAAAATATTTCCAGTTCTTAAGTAACCATTTTTAAACAATAATTTATGATAATGAAGTTAGTGGAACATAATATTCTATAATGTATATTATAAATAAACTGATTTTCATGCTTTCTTAATTTGTGAATATTTTTCCATATATTACCTGATTTTTATAATTTCCTTCTACAGATATTAGACACTTGGATAAATAACATTCTTTATCAAGTATAAATGACTTTCTTCATAAAATCTTATTTTTCCAGTTTGACAACCTTCTGCTTATTTGTTTAAAAAAGTCTTTAAAAAATCTTTTCCCTGCTAATTTTAATGGATGAAAAATCTTGTTTCATTTTCTATTATTTTATTCCTTGTCAGCATATGTCTATTTTTCTAGTCAAACTAAAGTCTTTTACAAAGTACCATTAGCTATTTCCTGCTCTCTTCATTCTCCTTTTGTTGAAGTACTTTCATCTGTATTTTAATCACCATGTCCCTTATGATATCCCAAGGTTTTTCAGTACTTAGAGATTTGAATATTTCCTCCCAAAGCAGCACACTCATTTCTTATTTCCCTAGAATGTGCTTTCCTAAATTATGTGTTATATTCTGTTTCCTCACTTTCTATTATGCTCCATCATGTACTCAGTAGAATAGAAGTTGACGATTATTTGTGTTGTGACTCCTTTCTTTACTGTAACATAAAGCAATATGTTTCTTGCATTTGCCAATTTGCTTTCATTGCAGACCAAAAAAGAAAGAAAATTAGTGTCTTTTAATTCACCAACTCATTTGCTCTGTGGTCTCTACATACCTAATGAAATGAAATCTGGTAAGTACATTTAAGCTTTCTAAAGTGGATTTTAACACTCAACCTTTATAGAGAGCACAGGACAGAAAAACGCAAGAAGTATTTCAAAAATATGTCCTTAGGAGGACTCCTTTTTATTATAGATTCATTAAAGGAAATACAAAATTCACTGCCTTGTGACTTGACTCAGTTTAATGACAATTAAAAGTTTCATTTTAGCAGGATAGTTGATCGAGCACAGTTCTAACCTGTTTGGAGAGATGTGGGTGACACTGGGGAAAGAATGATGCATAAGCTGACAGATGCACTGTCTTTTTCAGGAAGTCTTCCTCAATTTTTGTTTTCTTTATTATAAGAGGAGGTTGAAATTGACGGGGGAGAGAGAGACAGAGAAAGAAAGGAGAGTGAAAGACAGAGAGCTAAATTCTGAGAGAGAAAGAAACAGAGAGACAGAGAGAGAAACATAGAGAGAGAGAGAGAGAGAGAGAGAGAGACAGAGAGACAGAGAGACAGAGAGACAGAGAGACAGAGAGACAGAGAGACAGAGAGACAGAGAGACAGAGACAGAGAGACAGAGAGAGATTCTTTTTTGTTCAGTCATTTACATCATGTCTTACTCTCAGTTATCCCACTTAGGATTTTCTTGTCAGAGATATTGGTGTGGTTGCTATTTCTTTCTCTAGCTCATTTTCCAGTTGTGGAAACTGAGGGAAAATGTTTAAATGACTCACCTAAGGTCATATAGTTAATATGTTTCTAAAGCCAAATTTGAACTATGGTCTTCCTGACTACAGAGCCAGCACTCTATCTCCTGATTCACCTAACTGCTCAAAGACATTTGACTATGATACAAAAGGGTATTAAAATTACTTTTAAAATAAAATTAAAGTTATAACTCATTTTCTTCTTAATTTTTGAATCTGTACTACTTATAATCCTCTTACAAATTCAATAGCTACTATAAATTTAAATGTCTTCCTCTACTCCCTCCACTTTACATTATTGTATTTTGAGAAATATTCCTTGGTATTTAGTCTGTGTTCAGATTTCTCTATCAAACATTTCAAAGAATCATAAGCATTAGAAGTCAAATTTGCTTCTAACATTGCTCTTCCACTTTTTTTGTCACCCTAAGTGGCAATATTCTGTTCACATATTGACTCTTCACACATAGACTCTGAAGTGGCTCCATGTAAACATTTCAGTTTAAATTGCGTTTTCTGAGGGACTTTGTATCTCTGCTAATGAAAAGAGCAGCCGACTATGCTGAATATCCACATCTACCTTATCTTTTCACATGAATCAGGTCCACCATGCACTGCTTTGCTTGAGATCACGAGGGTCTACTTTATAAATAGCTTTTCTCAGTTTAGAAACTCAAGTATTTAATGCACATGTACAAAAAAAGAGCATTCTTTTCTCCTTGCCTGCGAAATATATATATATATATATATATATATATATATATATATATATATATATATATATATATATATTTTTTTTTTTTCCCTGTAGTTCTCCTTTGTATGGGGAAGGGTTAATCCTGTGATTTCATTTGCTGGGAACAGAGGGGCAATATTAGAATGAGAGAGGGGATTTCTTCTTCTGTTAAATAACAGATGTAAACTAGCGTTACCACTTAAAGTATGCAAAAGTTACATAGGTTTCAGAGAGTTTAAATGATTTGCCCAGATCACACAGCCAGTATGTGTCAGAGACGGGGCTTGAATCTGACTCTTCCTGATTCCAAGCCTGGATTCTTTATCACCTTTGTGATGCTGCCTCTTATGAAAAAAAAAAGGTACTATTTCATAAATTAGATTAAAGGAACCCTAAGGACTAAAGAAGGTAAATACAAAAGAAAGTAACATACAGGTCAAAATTGGAAAATATGTGTAACATGTTTATAAAAATGCCTGAAAAGGGCATATTTAAACAACCTGAAGTTAATATTGTCTAGATTAGATATATAATTTGAAATATTTCTTTCACCTATTCATATTCCAAATTTTGTTAAGTACTTAACTGAATACAGAACATTTTGCTAGATTTCAAATTGGTTTTCCTAAAGCAAAAGTCTGACCATATAACCAATAAATTCTATCAACTTCACTGCTCCATACTGCCTCTGACTTAAAAAAAAAATCCTCTTATTGGCCTTGAAAACAGTTCATAACTTTGTTCCTTCCTACTTTCCTTTCAATTTATACTTTATACACTCATCACTCATATACTCTATCATCAATGACCGTGACACTAGTGACCAGGTCTCCTTGCTCTTTCTTAAATATGACACTCTATCGCATGACTCTGAGTGTATTTTCTGTCAGTTCTCCATACTTGGAATAATTTCCCTTCTCATCTCTTCCTCCTAGCTTCTCTGACTTCCTTCAAGATGCAGCTTAATTCCTAAATTCTGCAAGAAACCTTTCCTAGGGCTCCTTAAATTTAGGGCCTTCCCTTTACTGATTATCTTCACTTCATCAAGTATATATCATGTCTGTAAATAGTTGTTTTCATGTTTCCCACACTGGATTGTGAATGCCTTGAGAGCAGAGACTGCTGCTTTTTTGTACCCTTTTTGTATCTTGAGTGTTTAGCATAGCATCTGGCACATAGTAGGTAGTAGTTGACTGACTGACTCATAAAAACACAGGATCTGAAATCAGGCAATTTGAGTTTTTATGCTGTGTGATCTTGGGCAAATAATTTAACTTTTCAGCCCCAGTTTCCTCAAGATTGTCAGTCATTTTTATAATGGGATTTGTACTAGTTAACCTTTAAGGACTCTTCCAGCTCAAATAGATCTCTCTCTCTCTTTCTTTATATATATATATATATATATATATATATATATATATATATATATATATATATATATATATATATTTCATGTCTTCATAAAATCTGATAGCAAGATAACACTTACATACCCATAATTCCATGATTCCATGATAAATACCTTAGGGATTTGTAAAGAAATGTGAAATATGAAGGGCATAGGGGAAAATCATACTTGATGAGGTTCTAAATGGTACTAATTGGGTCTGAAACCTGCTCAAATTCTGTGTGACTCCTTCACCAATTCAAAGTCCCCAGTACTTTCAGGATGGAACATTGTCTTATAGTCCTAGAGTTATATTAGGTTTTCCCTATGGCCTGAGTCATTGCAAGGGCCCATATATCTAATTTGAACTGCCTCTTCTCTGTGGCAAGAACTAATAATGATTTCTACACTTGACTTCAGTAAGAGTAGGGGATACTCTTTCACCCAAGGATATTTGAGGACAAATTAACCTGAACAAATTAAAGTGGAGTTCACGGGAGTATTTTATCTCAATGGCTATTGTTGTGACACATTAATCTGATTCTTTTGAGCAAAGTCTGAGTACTGAAGTGAAGAACTGATATGCCAGCAATACAGGAAGCACCACCATGTCCTGTGATTAAAATGTCATGGTTTGAATTGGACATGATCACATTTATCATATAGTTTTATTGACATCTACCTGTGGATGAATAATAGTCATTGAAAAAAAAAACAACGAATTTTGAGGGAAGAGGAAAATAAAGAGAGGAGAATGATTTCAAAATGCTCTTTATCACTCAAATTTGTGGCAAAATTGAGTTTGAATAGATAGAAAAGGACTGGGGGAGAGAAAGAGAAAAAGAGACTGAGAAGGAAGGAAAACAAGGGGAAAAGAAAGAGGGAAAGGAAGGAATAGGAATATAGTAGATACACCATCTAAGCACTTCATGTCATAAAGAAGTTTTCCATCTAATGGGGAGAAACAACACATAATGAGCAATAGTTAAAGTTGCGGGGAGCTTGATGCACATTGTGGAGATGGTTATTAAGTAGTACACTTGCAAGAAAATGATCTTATTTTAAAAATGTTCATTAAGAGTAACTTCTTTCCCTCCAATCCCCAAATAAAACTACCAGTGACTCAATACAATAATACTGTTATAGGCAAGATAAAGATATCATTATAATGCATCATCATAGTCAATAGATCATACATTACTTCCATATTTTAAGGATCTCTAATTTGTATGATTTGGCCATTTACTCTTTCATGATAGGCCTCAAGTTCTCTCTGATTTTATAGGATTGTTTTGTTACAGATATTGAAGCTGCAATTCTTCTCATCATTCAACCACCCTTTTACTACTCTCTCTACACTTAATTATACAGGTTCTCAAATCCAACCATAAAGTTCACATCTGGGCCTCATCTGAGGCCTTTCCTACTTGGAAGGACTGTGAGTCCTTGGTCAAATTCATAACTGCAGGTGGCATTAGTATAAGATTTTGAAGTGAATGATATCCTATAACATTTGTGTAGAATATTTTGTTATCAAAACCTTTTCATTCATTAGTATAATACATTTTTGGTTGAAATACTAGTTATAACAACATTGTTTTGCGTTGAAATAATAGAAATAGAACCTAGAATTATGTTTTCATAGTCACAAAATTACTGAATGAGAAAGCTCCCTCAACCATCACTGGACCACATTTTCTCTGCATCTTATAAAACTACTTAGCACATCAGACAGTTTGATTTCCCTAAGGTGATCCAGCATAAATATAAAAGTACAAGAACATAGGTTTCTCTGATGCTAAGGCTTAGTTCACTATCTACTATGCCAACCTCCCTGTTGTGGGCATAATAATCTGTACCGAAATTCCTAATTATTAAACTATCATTAATTTTACATCTGTCAACTTGTTTCAAAGGTTTAGTTAAATGAGACAAACAAATAGTAATATAAAATTACAACATTTATTTGTAATTCTCTTAAGGCTAGCTTTACTACTTGTACATGGAGTGCAGGGCTAGAGTATGGACTGATGAACAAAAGGGTAAGAGAGCTTAAGTACATTTTAGGACCATCCCCATTCAGGTTGGCTGAATCAAACCAATTTATGATCCCCATAATGGTTTAGTCATTATATGAGAAAGGAATTTTCTTAATTGAATAAATGGTAAATACAATAAAACAAGAGAGATGATAAAGTGTCAACTGAAATTATAATCCAGACTATCTGTGTTTTCTTTTTTTTTTAAATATTTAAAATTTTTTATTATTTATTTTAACATTCTTTTCTTTTTTTAATCTTAAGTTCCATATTTTCTTCCTCCCATGCCCTCACCAACCACTAAAAGGCAAGTAATATATCAATCATACATGTGATTCACACAAACATTTCCATATTAGCCATATTTTTTTTTGCAAGAACCCTCTTTTATTTATTGAATCAATCTAATACAAATCCAACCACCAAAATAACATCCATCCAAACCAGAAAATGTGGGGCAAGAAGGAAATCCCTGATATTCTTGAACCGTAAATGTCTTTAAGTTTGGATATCAGCTTGGCCAAGCAATGTACAAATGTAAAGTGTGGAGCCTCACACGCTTGGTGTTATTGTCTTTATATGAAGAATTAGGTTTAAGTTCTGTTCTTGTTGCAGAGAAAGGAGAAAGTAGTGGGATTTTTTTTTTTTTTAGTATTTATATATATATATATTTGAAACATTTAATGTTACGACCTCGAATTTCAGATCCATTTCCTTCCTCCCTTGTCACCCATTCCTTCTTGGGGTATAAGTAATTCAGTATATGTTGTACATGTCTAGCTATGCAAAACATTATCATGGTAGATATATTGTACAAGGCTGCTTATAATTCCCTCCCACTCATCCCACCCCCCACCTGGTCCATTCCCTACATGATCCTGTCCCTCTTCTATAGTGGGTACTTCCAACCTCCCCTCACCCCAAGGATGCCCTCCCATCCATCATCCCTCCTCTCATCCCCCTTCCCCCTATCCTGCTGCAGGTTGAGATATCCCATTTAGTATGTATGTCATTTTCTCCCTGAACCAAATTCAATGTGAATGTGGTTTTGCCTTTTTAGCCTTCCTTATTCTCCCCCTCCTTTGCACCCACTTCCCTACATGAGATAGTTTACCCTACCATGTCTCTCCCCATCTCCTCTTGCCACTTTCCTCTCTCACCTCATAATTTCATCCCTTGAGTACTCTCCCTTCCCAACAAGATCAACCTATGCCCTCTATCCATATATAACTGTAACCATATACACACACATTCACATATGTATTCATATGACCACACCCCCTTCTTCCATTATTTTCATAGTGAGAAAGATATCATCAGTCACAGATATTGCTTTTCCATATAGGAATGTAAATAGTTCAACTTTGATAAGTTCCTTTTGATTTCTTTTCCCTGATTACTTTCTCAGGCATCTCTTGCTTCTTGTGTCTGGATGTCAAATTTTCTATTCAACTCTGGTTTTTCCTCAAGAATGCTTGAAAGTCCTCTATTCCACTGAATGACCATATTTTCCCCTGAAACAAAATACTCAGTTTTGCTGGGTAGGTGACCCTTGGGTTCATTCCCAGTTCTTTTGCCCTCTGGAATATCATATTCCATGCCCTTCGATCCTCAGTGTAGAAGCTGCCAGGTCCTGGGCTATTCTGATTGTGTTTCCACAATATTGAAATTGTTTCTTCCTGGCTGCTTGTAGTATTTTCTCCTTGATCTGGGGATTCTGGAACCTGGCTATAATATTCCTGGGAGTTTTCTTTTTGGGATCTTTTTCAGGAGGTGATCTGTGGATTCTTTCAACCTCTATTTTGCCCTCTGGATCTAAAACATCAGGGCAATTTTCCTTGAGAATTTCTTGAAGGGTGATTTCTAGGTTCTTTCTTTGATCATGGCTTTCAGGTAGTCCAATAATTTTTAAATTGTCTCTCCTGGATCTATTTTCCAGGTCAGTGGTTTTTCCCATGAGATATTTCACATTGCCTTCTAATCTTTCATTTGTTTGGATCTGCTTAACAGCATCTTGATTTCTCATAAAGTCATTAGCTTCCATTTGCTCCAGTCTAACTCTGAAGGAATGAATCTCCTCAGTGAACTTTTGAGATTCTTTTTCCATCTGGCAAATTCGACTTTTTAAGGCATTCTTCTCCTCATTGCCCTTTTGGGCCTCCTTTGCCATTTGAGCTAGTCTATTTTTTAAGGTGTTGTTTTCCTCAGTCAGGCTGTTGACCCTCATTTCATTCTTTTCCTGCATCCTTCTCATTTCTCTTTCCAATTTTTCCTCCACTTCTCTTATTTGATTTTTAAAGTCCTTCTTAAGGTCCTCTATGGCCTGCAACCCGCTCATGTTTTCCCCTGGGGCTTTTGGAGCAGGACTTCTGACCTCACAGTCCTTTTCCCGCTCTATGCCCCCAAAATAGGAGTCTAGGGTTGCATTTTTCTGTTTCCTTTGCCTTGGCATGTTGCCACTTAATTGCTTGACTTTTGGGCTTGTTGCCACACTATGGCTTTAAGGCCAGATAGAGGAATTTTCGTCCCGAACGTGTGGGGGGCAACTTCCACTTCTGGCAAGCTGTAAACCCACCCACAACTTCCACCCTAGATCACAATACAGATCCAGGGAGGTTAAAGCAAGAGCGATTACCCCCCAAGACTGATCGCTGGATCTCCCCACGATTTGTAGGCTGGGAGCCCGAGCTGCCTCTGAAAACTACAAAATGGCGTGTCTCCTCAGTGGCTTCTAGCCCCCAGGGGAGGGAGCTGATGCATTCCCCAAATACAGGTCCCAAAGTCCATAGGACACTAACCTCTTACTTTTCCTAGGCAAGTCTATGTTCATAATTCTGGGGTCGCCACAGTTCCTGGTGTTCTGGGGTTCCTCCAGCCGGCTGCTGGCCCTGCCGCCCTGGGGCTAAAACCTCGGCTCATGTGTACCTGGGCTTGGCTCTGCTCTGCTCCTGAGCTCTGCGCTCTGCCGGCTCCCAGACCGCTGCGCTGGTCCTTCCTGCAGGGTGCTGGGCTGTCCTCAGCGGGAGGTTAGCTTCTCTGTGTAGTTCTGTGGGTGCTGGGGCTCCAGAAGTTTTTCAGAGTCCTTTTTTACATAGTTTGTGTAGAATCTGGGGGCAGAGAGGCTTGGAAGAGCTGTTTCTACTCCGCCATCTTGGCTCCGCCCCCCTATCTGTGTTTTCTTTATCATTATCATTCCATAACATCATATATGCCAGAAAAATCTTAATATAAGAAAAATTCCCATTACTCAAGTTAATGCCATTAGTTGAGGGTCTTGTCCTTAAGGGCCATAAATTAGGCTTTGTTAACATAAGGGGAGTTGTTCTCTGAGAGCAAGACAAAGCTGGGTCTATTTGGAATTTATGATCTCATGGTGCCTGTTTTAAATCCTATTCCCAGCCTTATCTAGTCTCTGGAGTGGCTGAGACAGAAAGGGAGCCTTTTGAAAAATGAGGCAAGGTAGTCAGATGAATTCAGACTTTGGCCAAAATATGACATTTACTGTTTATCATATCTCATTATTATTATCTTAAAATATTTATTTATTATTATCATAAAAATATCCAGAGAAAACCATATTAACATTGAGGTAAAATTTTGCTAAGTCTTCTGCACCATACTATACTGTATTACCAATCCAGAAATTTCTCCTTGAAAAAGGTCTTCCTATCACTCATAAAATTTTAAACCCATAATTTTAGAGTCATTTAAATATCATAATAAATAATCACTAGCATAAAAATTCCATTATATAACTAAGAAAACATGCAACATTGATATACAAAATGTAGAGAAGCTCTCTTGCTCATTTGCTCCAGGGATAGAAGTTTTAAAAAGTTGGAAGGGGGGGAAGAGAAACACTGGCCCATTAAATTGCCTTGCATCTGAAAGAAGAAACATCTGCTGAAACTCTGAGCCACCTGATGACTAGAATCAACTAGGGAGACAAAGAATACTACCTGTCTTTCTTTTTATCCTGTTTTTAGTAATAGGAGGTTATGCTCCACACTAGGATTCTGAGTAATAATGCTTAAATGTGTGTAGCCTTGGTGGCACATATTGACTTAAATAAAATGACCAAAAATTGTTATTGTGTGGCTTTTATCAGCATATGTGCTAATGCATAATTAAGCTGGTTATTTTCCCTCCTTATTTACCTTATTTACATTTGAATGTATTTTGGCTTTTAGGGTATTTGCAAATTTGTTTTAAATCAGAGGAAAGAGCCCTAGCTCTAAATGCAACTTTGTCACCTGCTACTTTTTAAGCCCAATTGAAAAATCTATATAGATCACAGAAGTTTGCAATTTAATATACTTGACTTCATTATAAATAGTTATAATCATAAAATGGATTAAATTGGCTATGGGTCATGATATATTGGTATTTTAATTGTCTCTCACCCTATTTTATATATATAAAATTAAAATCCTACTAATTCTAACATTAGCTATCTTTTTTTTCCATTTAATTTAGCTATCACTTAATATAGCCTACTTTTTGCAAGGCCCTATGAGGAGCACTAGACAGATTGTTTGACATATCTTTATCTCATTGAACTGGATGCTCCCTCAATTGGAGCTCTCTCAGTCTGTCTCTTACCCAAGTCATCTTGTTATAATCCAGACTCTACTCTGTTTATACTCGGGGTTAATGGGGTAGGAGGTTCCCTACCCGTGCCTAGATCATTACTTTTTCCTCACTCTTTTCACAAGTCAAATCCATTTTCCTCTCCAGCTATACTGATGATGTTCTTTATACAAATTCTTCCCAGTTCCTCATTGGTAGTCTATCATATCTACCATGTACCTCTTTATCGAACCTACAGCTATAGTATTTTAGGCGTTGTAAAGTTATACAGAACAAAAAGAAATAAGCTCTTTCTCTTTATTCAAGTAGCTTACAATGTAGAGGCAAAAGAGACTGTACACAAATCACTAATACATTATCATGGCCTTAACATCTTAGTAGAGCTTGGAGGCTTTAGAGCTTGTATTCCAGTAGACCTTGGCTTGAGTATGTTACACATCTGTTAAGAGAAAAAAGGAGATGGAGCCATATATTTCAAATTAGGCATTGTTGGGAAGGGGTGGAGGGCAAGGAAGAGCAGGATATTTAAAAAGAAAAAAAGAGATACATAAATATTTAGAGTTATATATGCATATATAAGCTCAAAAAAGATATTGAGAAATTAAACATGATAGGGAATATGTCTAGTTAAGTTTGTCATGGAAGGCTTCAGGAAGAATCTTGTACCTTAGATATTGATAGAAAATAGAAAAGGATTTCAACATACAAAGGTTTGGGTGAAGTCCATATGGAATAGCCAATGCAATTTCACAGACTATAGAGAAAGAAAGGCAATATTAGAAAACAATAAATTGAGCAATTTAATTGGAATATAGAATACAAGAAATGTGGGTAGTGTCATATAAGAACAGGTTGTAACTAGGGAAGGCAGATTTAAACCAGATTGTGGAGGGCCTCAAATGCTAGCTTAAAGAACTTGTATTTTATGTTTATGAGGTGGGGAGTAATGTAGTCAGAATACTTTATTTAGAAGGCTTAGTTTTGTAGCTTTACAAAAGATATATTAGAAAAGAGAGAACTGGAGTAAAACAAACAATATTACTTAGGAGTGAGGTAAAATAAGTACAAACTAAGGTGTTGACACTTGTGGAATAGAAAAGAGAGAAAGAATGAAAGAGATTGAGAGCATAATTCAAGTCTATATCTAATGACTGAAGACAGTTCAACTAGAACTATAGGGTTGACTTTTAAATGTATAATGACTTTAAATAGAGGAATATATTTTAGGGTAAACATATGTTCAATTAAGGACATTCTGAGTTTAAGTATAGGCAGCATATCCAGTCAGAAATATACAGCAGGTATCTGGAAATGCAAAACTGAAAGCCAGGAAAGAGGTAAGAGGTAGGAGATAAAGCTTGGAGTCATCTGCATAGAAATAATCATTGAAACAGCAGGAGCTAATGAAATTGCCAAAAAGAAGTAGGAAAATAAAAATGCAGAGAGAGAATTAAAGGTCAAGGTCAGGCCCAGGAAGATGTTCATTTTCTTAAGGCTTAGGAAGAAGAAGATGAACTACCAAAAAAAAAAAAAAAGAGGAGGATTAGACTAGAATTTAGGAGAAAAATTAAAAGAGATAGGTATTGAATAAGCCATGAAAGGAGAGAATAAATTCAGGGGACCTGGGTTTAAGTTCTCCTTCTGTCAAAACTCAAACAGAGTGAGTGAAAGAGCCAAAAAGTAGAGCCCTAGTCACCTAAAAACTTAGGATTCCTCACTATACCATACAATAGACATTTATTCAGAGAAACATTCTTTTCATTATTTCAGATTCTTGCTTTAATTTAGAAATATGTCTTATCGTGGAATGAATAATAATAACTGATTTTTTATACAGTGCTTTATGGTTTGCAAAAAACTTCAAACACTTAATTTGATTCTTACAACTGCCCTGGGAGGTATGTTACATAGATGTTATTATGTTTGTTTTAAAGTGGTCCCAATAAACTGTATCATGTGCAGTAGGTATACCCCAGCAGAGTCATTTCAGCAGATGAGCTAAACCAAGTTGAGCATAGCCAACAAGCCTCAAACCCATTAGGACTCAAGCCTCTCAGTGAGTTAGGGGAATGTTTGCCCCAAGCATGTGAAGATTTCCTCCTCTCCACCATAAGAACAGTTTGTTCCAAAGGCCACGAAGGAGACTGAAATAGGATTTAAAGAGCACTTGAGGGGCATCTAGGTGGCACAGTGAATAGAGCAACAGCCCTGGAGTCAGGAGGACCTGAATTCAAATCCAGCCTCAGATACTTAACACAAAAACTTGCTGTGTGATCTCATGCAAGTCACTTAACCCTAATTGCCCTTCAAAAAGCCAACAAAACAAAAACTATATATATATATATATATATTTGTTTGTTTGTTTATTTATTTATTTATTTATTTATTTATTTATTTATTTATTTATTTATTTATATATATATAAAGAATACCTAGAGCTTGATCAGACATCAAAGACCCAAGGTCATTGACTGCATCCCAGGCCATCATATTAAGTTTTGTCTTGCCACTGGACTTTGATGAATCTGGAAGAGAATGAGACTGAGGAGTTTGTGTAAGTGGCTCACAAATCCAAATAGATGCTCAAGTCAAGACATCACCCCATGATGTCATTGGTCCTCTTAGAAAACAAAGGATAAATAATGATAATAGCAACAACAACAGAAAAGAAAAGTGAAACAGAGAAACTAAGTGATTTTCCCAAGGTTAGATACTTAATAAGTGTCAGATACAACACATGTAACTAGTTCAACTAATTCCAAACCCAATGACATTTATACTTTACCACAACTGACTTCCAATCAGAAGAAGACTACTATTGTTCCATGAGATATCTCTCTTTTATCTTGAAAATCAATGATGCAGCATCCTAATGTGTCTCTTTTTTTTAGAAGTCCAGATATGCTAATTATCTCAGACATTTTATAGACAATCACACTCCTAAAATATTTCCCAGATCAAATAACAATGTTACAGGACTCAATTGTGCAGGGAATAATATAATGGATGAGTTGAACAGAAACTCATGGTCCTATTTTAGTTTATGAATCCTCCCCTCCCAACCCCCCTTTTTGCAGAATGATTTTTAAATTGTTCTTAGCATTCCTTAATATATTGCATTTTATCCTAAAAATCAGAGTGAGCAATTATGTTTCTAAAAATATATGTAGGAGGATACATTCTTGCCTGGAAGAAAAGGGTTGTTGTAGTCCTGTGTGGAGGGAGCTACGATTTATTAAGGTCTGTGCAAGCATTAAAATGTTTGGAATCAGGATGTGATACTTTATATCCCTTGATAGATTAAAAATCCATTGAGACAAAGCCTCTCCAAATATGAAGACACTTTTTTCTTTTTTTAAAGCAATTGTGGTTAAGTAACTTGCTCAAGGTTACTCGGCTAGTCGTTATTTATGTGTGGGTGCTCATTTTCTGAGGTCGGATTCGATCTCGGGTCATCCCAACTCAGAGGCCAGAGCTCTTATTCACTCTGCCACCTAACCGCCCCTTATGAAGATACATTTGCCTTCAAAAAGGGAGGAAAAGAAATGGTCACAGGTTTCATTTCAGTACTTCATTGTATGCAATACCTAATAAAGTCTACTTATGATTTATTTTTCCAAATATTTTACTTTTTCTAATTATAAATAACAATAATTTTATCATTTTTCTTTAATTTTGAGTTCAAATTCTCTCCCTCCCTCTTTTCCCTCACCTCTCATTGAGAAGGCAAATAATTTGGTATAGGTTATATATCTTCAGTCATGCAGTCCATATTAGTCATGTTGTGAAAGAAAATAGACCTACCCCCAAAAAATAAGAAAAATAAAATTTTTTGAAAAAAAAATGTATCTTCAATTTGCATTTAGATTTCATCACTCTTTCTCTGGAGGTGGATAATATTTTTCATCATAAGACTTTCATAGGTATTGCTGAGAATGACAAAGTCATCCACAGATGATCATTGTACAGTATTGTTCTTCCTGTAGAAACTGTTCTAGTTCTGCTCACTTTATTTTATTAGTTCATGTCTTTCCTGGATTTTTTCTGAAAGGACCCAGCTCATATTTCCTAATAAAATAAGTGTATTCCCTCAGAATTACATACCTTGTTCAGCCATTCTCCAATTGATAGTCATCCCCTCAATTCCCAATTATTTGCCACCACAAAAAGAGCTGCTCTAAATATATCTGTACATGTAATTACTTTTCTTTCTTTCTTTTTTATCTCTTTGGGATATGGAACTAGTAGTGATATTCTTATAAATTTTACTCATTTTGAGGAATGAGGCCTTTATAAGAGAAACTTATAGTAAAACAAAAATTCACAGGGTTGATAACTATGTTTCTTTCCATACTGTTTTACCCTGCTTATTTTCTTTTCTCTTTCCTTTCATCCTGTCCCTCCTCAAAAGTATTGTCCTTCTAACAAGTGCCTTTCCCAATCTGCTCTCTGTTTTATCAACACCTCCCCTTTATGAGTAGCCCCCAAGTCTTACTTATGGTTTCTCTGGATACTGTCTATACTGGGCTGCGTTCCCACCAGTTAGACCTTATCAACTGATCATTTAAGTTTGCTTGGGCTGTAAAACTATTTCACCCCATCCTTTTTTGTTAGTTTTGCCACTCCAGAATTCATTTTGAAGCATTATTCTAAAGTTATTTGGAGAGCAACTTGGGAGAGCTCAGGCAGGGCTCTGCCTTTATTCTGCCATATTGATTCCCAAAAACTTAATTTTCAAAATTGTTCTTTGAAACAACGTCTTAGAGCTAAATTATGGAGAATAAACCCATGTATATTTCATGATAAGATTGGGGTTTGATTTAAAGGAAAGTTTTTACAATATTAAATATGAAAATATTTTGGAGAAGTATAATGTAAAATATTGATAGGTAGTATATTGTAGTTGAAAAGCCTAAGGATGGGTAAAATGAAGGGCTTCAACAAAATTATCTCTTAAATCCCCTTGAAGTAAAAACAACAAAAAAACCATGATTCATATAATTATGAAAAAGATAGATGAAAACTTATCCTTGGAATATATTATAAAGGAAATCTTTTTAAAGTATAATTTTCCTAACTTTTATTGTAACTGTCTACACATTAAAAATTCTTCATAATTAAAAGAATTATTAATTTATTATATTATTATTATTTTAATAGTTTAAATTAGTTAATAGTTTAATAGTGCCTGAAGTGAGCTTTATATCCATATATCCTGACTCCAAGTACAAAACTCTTTCATACTATATTGCAATAGTAGCAAATACTAATTTTAAAACATTTTATGATATTATTAATTTATTATTATTTTTTAAAATAAATGTATTTGTTTATTTTTTGTTTACAACATTCAATTCCATAGTTCCTTGAGTTTCAAATTTCCCTTCCCTCCCTCCCCCCACACCATCTGCAAATACTTTCACAGTAGCCATCAGTCAAGTTACAAAGGCTTATTGTACTAGATGGGATGAAAATCGCTAAAGAAGAAATAAAACCAAACAATGAAGAGAAAAAGATTAATTAGTTTTCTTCCATCAGGATATTAATGTATTATTAATACTAGTATATAATTTATACATATATACACACAGACACATGCATATATATATATATACATATATATATATATGCATACATACTTATATACCTATAAAGAAGCCTGATCTAGGACTCAGATAATTACCCAATAATAATGCACTTTAATATAAAAAATTTCCTTGAGGTAGGACTTCTTTGTTAAGTTAGCTCCTGAGTTCTTTCTTTTGGGTTACACTTAAAAGAATGTATTTTGAGTTCTGAGACCAATAGGGTGTTCCCCAAGATTTTAGTTATGTTTAGATGGTTGGCTCCTATGCAAATGCCCTTGATGATCTCTGCTTTGGCTTAGGCCTTGAGACTAGCTCTCCACAGTATCCTTTGTAATGTGACTGCATATGAAAGGAGTTAAGTGACTCTTTCTAAGACTCTCTGATACCTAGAGAACAAATCCATATCAAATCATCTATTCTGTGCTGATTCCAGGATATAGCAGAGGATGGTAATGATAAGAAAACTTGGGTCCACTTCCTTTGTCTCATTGTTCTATTAGAACCTTGTCCTAAGAATCAATAAATGGAGTTCAGGATTCTTCTTTGAACTACCCATATGGCCTAGTCGTTTCTTTATTCATATCTCTGGTTATGCTTAAGTGCTGGACACTGAGCAGCCTATGACATATTTGCATGTCCATATGTTTAGTTTTAGGACTTTGGGAATCTCCACTAAAGTGCGGGAAAAGATTGGGCAAAATTCATGACAGGGAGGAAGGAGAAAGTGAAGAGAGTAACCCTACTACAGATACAAAAGTGTTGGCAGTCCTACAGAGAAATGAGAGCCCAGGACATTGTTAGGAATTACATTTAAGGCAGGAATAGACCGTTCCTTTCACACACAGATTTCTAAAATTTGGGGTACTATACATGTTTTCAGCATAGGTATTGAGTACCTGCTACTATATGTGCATTGATGAATTTAAATAGTTCTTTAAGATTTTCAAAGTGTTTTCCAAACTAGGACCTTATGAAGAAGTACTTCAAATATTGTCAACATCATTTTACAGACGAGAAAATTGAGGCTTTGAAAAGTTCTCACTTTTCCATGGTATTAACCAAGTGCCTGAAGTGAGCTTCATATACAAATGCTCTGACTCCAAGAACAAAGCTTTTCCACACTATAATATATTAGTATGAATTTTTTATATTTTATAATTTTCAAAACATTATTGTGTTCATATTGCATTTTATGCTGAAAATTAGATTCAGCAATTGTGTTCTCAAAAGAATCTGCTAAGGAAGTCAGGACATGCATTATCTACAGGTAATAGATAGTTTTGTTCTTCCTTAGCTTCAATTTCCTTACCTGTAAAATGAGGTGCTACCTTCCAAGGTTCCTTCCAAGTCTAAATTAATAATCTTGTGATAATTTCAGAGAGGATAAGTGACATTTTCATATTACACTGCCAGGAAATGAATGAGCACTAGCTTGAACACCTCTGTATAGTCCTATGTCTGTCATGAAATCATTTGTATGTTTTTTTAAACAAATGCTTTAATTTCTGTTTTACATCATTCATTTCCACCAGATTTTGAGTTACAATCATTTTCCCCCCATTATTCCCCTACCCAACCTCCCAGAATAGTAATCCCACAAGATATCGCTTCCTCCAATCTGCTCTCTCCCATACCTTCTCCCATACCCCCATAGACTTTTCCATTAGAGGAAGGTGAGTCTTTGTGTCCCAATGCCTGCACATCTTATCTCCCTATTACAAGCAAAAGAGTATTAATAATAGTATTTATAGATATTTGAAACATTTAATGTTACGACCTCAAATTTCAGATCCATTTCCTTCCTCCCTTGTCAACCATTCCCTCTTGGGAGATAAGTAATCCAGTATATGTTGTACATGTCTAGCTATGCAAAACATCATCATAGTAGATATATTGTACAAGGCTGCTTATAATTCCCTCCCACTCATCCCACCCCCCACCGGGTCCATTCCCTACATGATCCTGTCCCTCTTTTATAGTGGGTACTTCCAACCTCCACTCACCCCAAGGATGCCCTCCCATCCATCATCCCTCCTCCCATCCCCCTTCCCCCTATCCTGCTGCAAGTTGAGATATCCCATTTAGTTTGTATGTCATTTTCTCCCTGAACCAAATTCAATGTGAATGTGGTTTTGCCTTTTTAGACTTCCTTATTCTCCCCCTCTTTTGTAACCACTTCCCCTTGCTTCTTCTGCATGGGATAGTTTACACTACCCTGTCTCTCCCTGTCTCCTCTTGCCACTTTCCTCTCTCACCTCATAATTTCATCCCTTGAGTATTCTCCCTTCCCAACAAATTCAACTTATGCCCTCTATCCATATATAACTGTAACCATATACACACACATTCACATATGTATTCATATGACCACACCCACTTCTTCCATTATTTTCATAGTGAGAAAGATATCATCAGTCACAGTTATTGCTTTTCCATATAGGAATGTAAATAGTTCAACTTTGATAAGTTCCTTTTGATTTCTTTTCCCTGATTACCTTCTCAGCATCTCTTCCTTCTTGTGTCTGGATGTCAAATTTTCTATTCAATTCTGGTTTTTTCCTCAAGAATGCTTGAAAGTCCTCTATTCCACTGAATGACCATATTTTCCCCTGAAACAAAATACTCAGTTTTGCTGGGTAGGTGACCCTTGGGTTCATTCCCAGTTCTTTTGCCCTCTGGAATATCATATTCCATGCCCTTCGATCCTCAGTGTAGAAGCTGCCAGGTCCTGGGCTATTCTGATTGTGTTTCCACAATATTGAAATTGTTTCTTCCTGGCAGCTTGGAGTATTTTCTCCTTGATCTGGGGATTCTGGAACCTGGCTATAATATTCCTGGGAGTTTTCTTTTTGGGATCTTTTTCAGGAGGTGATCTGTGGATTCTTTCAACCTCTATTTTGCCCTCTGGATCTAAAACATCAGGGCAGTTTTCCTTGAGAATTTCTTGAAGGGTGATTTCTAGGTTCTTTTCCTTGATCATGGCTTTCAGGTAGTCCAATAATTTTTAAATTGTCTCTCCTGGATCTATTTTCCACATCAGTGGTTTTTCCCATGAGATATTTCACATTGCCTTCTAATCTTTCATTTGTTTGGATGTGCTTAACAGCATCTTGATTTCTCATAAAGTCACTAGCTTCCATTTGCTCCAGTCTAACTCTGAAGGAATGAATCTCCTCAGTGAACTTTTGAGATTCTTTTTTCATCTGGCAAATTCGACTTTTTAAGGCATTCTTCTCCTCATTGCCCTTTTGGGCCTCCTTTGCCATTTGAGTTAGTCTATTTTTTAAGGTATTGTTTTCTTCAGTCAGGCTGTTGACCCTCATTTCGTACTTTTCCTGCATCCTTCTCATTTCTCTTCCCAATTTTTCCTCCACTTCTCTTATTTGATTTTTAAAGTCCTTCTTAAGGTCCTCTATGGTCTGCAACCCACTCATGTTTTCCCCTGGGGCTTTTGTAGCAGGACTTCTGACCTCACAGTCTTTTCCCGCTCTATGCCCCCAAAATAGGAGTCTAGGGTTGCATTTTTCTTTTTCCTTTGCCTTGGCATGTTGCCACTTAATTACTTGACTTTTGGGCTTGTTGCCGCACTATGGCTTTAAGGCCAGATAGAGGAATTTTCGTCCCAAACATGTGGGGGGCAACTTCCGTTTCTGGCAAGCTGTAAACCCACCCACGACTTCCACCCTAGATCACAATCCAGATCCAGGGAGGTTAAAGCAAGAGCGATTACCCCCCCAAGACTGATCGCTGGATCTCCCTACAAATTTGCACGCTGGGAGCGGGCGCTGCCTCTGAAAACTACAAAATGGTGTTTGTCCTCAGAGGCTTCTAGCCCCCAGGGGAGGAGCCGACGCATTCCCTAATACCAGTCCCAAAGTCCATAGGACACTAACCTCTTACTTTGTCCTAGGCAAGTCTATGTTGATAATTCTGGAGTCGCCACAGCTCCTCATGTTCTGGGGTTCCTCCCGCTGGTTGCTGGCCCTGCCGCCCTGTGGCTAAAACCTCCGCTTATGTGGACCTGGGCTCCGCTCGGCTCCTGCGCTCTGTGCGCTGCATGCTGCCAGGTCCCAGACCACTGCGCTGGTCCTTCCTGCAGGGCTGCTGGGCTGTCCTCAGTGGGAGTTTAGCTTCTCTGTGTCGTTTTTTGGGTGCTGGGGCTCCAGAAGTTGTTCAGAGTCCCCTTTTACATCGTTTGGGGGGAATCTGGGGGCAGAGTGGCTTGGATGAGCTGTTTCTATTCTGCCATCTTGGCTCTGCCCCCAAATCATTTGTAATTTTAAGATTCTTCATTGAAAATGGGGAGGAGGGGATTCATAATAATGATGATGAATTCCAAAGCAGATTAATTTCATAAAATTGAAAGTGTGTTAATGAAGGTAAAAATTTTAGATAACTCTATGAGAGAATGATCTCCTTTGAAGACCCAGTTTGTTTAATAGAAGTAATACTATCCTTAGATAAGATCTAATCACAATTTTAGACTATTTCTGCTGATTTGAAGATGAAAATTTCTCAGGTGAGAGTGTTTCTTGTTAAAATGTATTTTCCATAGTTGTTATTTACTAAACTAGCATAATTTAGACTTTGTGTGTGTAACTTTTTTTTTTAAATTATAAAATAAAAATTTAGGAGCTCAAATCTTGGACAAAAGGACATTTTTAGCATTGCTCTAAGAAAAGGCAGGGCTTAACATTGAGTGTTCTTAAGAAAGAAAAAAAAAATGTATGTATGTCAGGGCAAGGAGAGGGAGAGTGCATTCCTCATGGATTTTTGTATAAGTGCCATTTTAGGGGGAGTGGCACAGTGCAGTGTTCCAACAGCGTTTGTAAATAACTCATCTAAGAATGAGTTGGAAGAAAGGCAGAAAGAGAAATAATTAAAAAAAAAGAAAAGAAAAGCAAGATGAAGGACAAAGGGCTGAAAATAAAAAAAAAACTACCAAGGGGAAGATATTAAATGAATTTTTTAAAAAGTAAAGAAGATAAATGATGAGAGAAATGAGCTTAAAAATCAGAGAGAAATGAAAGACAGATTGTTTCCATTTGATGACTATGTGGTGGTCTATATGAAAGAGATTGATTTTCCCTGTCTCCTTCCTACTAGGTACTCATCCATATTCCAAGACAAGGATGTGATTTGCTTCAAAATAAAGTTTATATCAATATAAAACTATCATAGAATTCTTTCCTAGGTGTTATTTAACAATATATTAACTAGAAAATGTAGTTTGGGGAGAAATCGAAAATTATGGAAATACAGATGAGACCTAAAATAAGTATGTGTACAAGGAAGAATATTATAAACAAAATATCTTTTAAAACAAGCTTTATTATGATCATATACTCACTGGAAAGGGTTGACAACTTCCTGATTTACTCTTTGAAATGATAAAAATGGAAGGCCTGAAGTCAAAGCAGAATTTAATCAAACCTAATTTCAAACCCAACTCCCTGGCACATTTTTGTCTATATGTTTATGTAATAATTTTAGGTGGTAGATCATGTGTCACAAAATTTACCAGAAGTAATATCTTTAAAACCTTTGAGAAAACATTGACCAAGGAAAATGAAATAACAGAAGACAGTAACCTTAATATGTCATTGAAAATTGCTATTATTTTCATAAATAGATATATGTACATACACATACGTATATAGACACACACAATTAAAGAAGCAGGTGAAGAGAGAGAGCAAAGTGTTATATATATACATGTATACATACAAGTATATGTGTCTATGCATGTTACTTTTTTCCTCTAAGCATCTTTTCTTTTCTGGTGCTCTTTTTATTTTTTTCCCTTGCAGCTGCTATAGAAAACCATATTTCTGTTTAGGCTTCCTGAAGAGCTTCAGCAGTTTAGCTTCATTTTTGCCAGGTGCATCTTTTAGTCATTAAGGCATCAATCAAAGCAGATCTGTACTGGCAAACTTTATATTCCTCCTCCGCACTCTCTTTTCCTTTTTCAAAGAATAACTCCATAGTCTTAGTATTATCTCAAAAACTTGGTAAATTATTTGTTCATTACAAATAATATCTAGATTTCTTTACATATCAATCCTCTCAATTTCCCTTTCAGTATTAATGTAAATATATGTGTTTACATACACACACACGCACACACACACACACACATATATATATATATATATATATATATATATATATATACATATCTACACATATATGTGTAGTGTAATTAGAGAACCAAGCTTTATATTTCTAATTTTATTCTTTTGTTTTTGCTAGTCCTACTTCTTTCTCCCATTTTTAAAGAAACAAAAATCATTTTAAAAGTATTTTGGGGAATTTGATAAAAAAAACACTTTCATTTCATTAAAAAAATATATTTGCAGCATTTTCTGAAATGTGGCATGTCCTGCCAACTTTTCTGAATAGAGCTGTCATTTCTACATTATCATAGGCAAGTTGTACCAGTTGGATTTGGAGCACTTGGTTAGTTGTCCTTGAAAACACAACTTGCAAATTGGCCACTTATTATGAAGAATTGCATTTTGTGCATTTTCATATTATATTTAATATAATGCTACAGTCAAAACAAAAGGATTTAACTGTTTCAGTGTTAATATCTTTAAATTGTAATTCATGTTCAATGATATTAGGTAGATGATGATGATAGATAGATAGACAGATAGATAGGTAGATAGATGACAGAAAAAGATTCTCATCATTATGCTTTTCTTGACTCCCAGAAATCCACACTGTGCTCTCTCATCTTGGAACTTGCCTCAAGATCTAGGTCTACCTCATCCTTGAATAGTCAGTGACACCTATAGTCTTCTCAACATGAACATCCTGCTAAAAGATCCATACCTTTCTCCCATTCTTATTTTTGATCTGGAGCTTATGTTTTTTAGAAGAACTCAGACCAGATTTAGTTTCCCCCCTCATTCTACTCCTGAATCCCTAACCTCACAACTGCATATCTGCACTATAATTCAACTTTTATCTCCTTATTTTAGCAATCTTTTTTTACATTGATTTCCCACTGTAGAATGTAAACTCTTTGAGGGTAGGGATTGACTTTTTGTATTATATTTTCTCTTCAGAGCTTAGCACCGTACCTAGCTTATACTAAGTATTGCTATATCTACATGTATAGAATTTCATCCATGTCATAGTTGTCCATATATCGACTTAATTACACTGTATGTGTGTCCATATACCCTTAATATTGATTGCCATGAATAAAAAAATGTTTCCTATGAATTTATTTTGATTGTATTGAATAAAAATACATATCTTATATTGTTCTAATATAAATATATTAATTATCTTAGATACTTTTATTATGTTACTTTCATGACCACTTCTGAATAGACTCAGCTTCCTTGTTGCCCTGGAAGTACCCTTAGTGCTTTTAGCCTTTTCACCCTGAAGTATTGTTGTACCATGCCAATCATGATCTCTCACTAGTGAGTTCTTTCAGGTATCTCCATTTTGGAGTACGCTCAGGCTGGTAATGCTTCATTTCCTTTATAAAATGTACTTTTGACTCTCTCTCTCTCTCTGGAATTCTCAATTCTGCTCTCATGAGGGTACTTTACACCTACTTTCAGGTCTCTTTATATGTGTGAATGTGTGCATATAACTTCTACCAATAATAATATAAGCTCCTTGAGGGCAGGGACTATCTTTCTTTTTGCTCATATCTTTATCTTCAATGATTAGCTCTGTGAATAGAATTAGTATGCCCTTGAATAGGCCTGAATATTTGCACTACAGGGTTTTATGTTCTTATGGGCAAAAATAACTTTTTGAGTATGAAAAACAGATAAAACCAATGTATAAAGAAAAAACATGGTTTTACTATTAAATGTGAAGAATGAAACAGACTATTAAAATTATTTATTTGAAGGCAAAGACATACTTCAAGCTGAAAGGTATGATGGCTTCTTAGTTCATTTTCATATGACTACATTTAGTCTGAGAAGCTTAAACTGAAATGACAAATCAGAGATGTAGAAAGTATGGGAAGTTTAAAGACTTGGTTACAAAATGGACAGAAGGGTGAGTTTCATGAGCAAAGCATCATGAATGAAAGAAAGTAAGTGATCCAACAGAAGGCCCTTATTTGATGCATTGAGAATACAGGAAATTTCATCATTTAAAGAGTTGACCTTGGAAGTTACCAAGAACAGTGTGGAAAAACCCAGTAAGAGATTAGGCTAACAGGAAGACTTTAGTGGCTGTGCTAGGATGGTAAAGATAAGCTGGAGAAAGTCTAGATGCTCATTGGAAGAGAGGCTACTGGGCCTACAATACTAGCTGTTGTCCTTCAGTGTCATATGTGCTTGAGACAGGTGAAATTTTTAAGATATTTAGTTGCTCTCTCCTGCTCTTTTTAATATGAGAGATGGAAACGGAAGGAGGAAGAAACAGGTTGTGGCAACTTCCTTAGCAGCCCAAAGAGTGTGAAGTTAGGGCTAAGACCATGCAGGTGTTACACTAGTTTGCTACCTGGAAAGATCTACTGAAGTTAGGGATCTTAATAATCAGAGTATGAATACAACCAGGTGTGCAGTGTGTGTATATGTGTACATAATTCAGTACACATGCTTGTGTTTGCATGCATGTGTCTATGCACACATGTATACAATAAACAACATGTGTGTGGGGGCATATATATACGGACATGCACAATACATACATGTATCTATGGCTGCACATGTGTGTTTAGAGAATTAGGAAGACCAGAATATTTTAGTCCAAGAAACAATTTATATATATATATATATATATACACACACACATAGATCTCTCTCTCTCTCTCTCTCCATATATATATATATATATATATATATATATATATATATATATATATATATATATATATATAAACATAGTATCACAAACCACTTTCAGAAAAAAAGTAAAATTCTTTATAGTCATTTAATCCATGTGTTCTTTACAGACTGAGAGAAAGGAAGTAGTGATATTCAAGATGAAGCAAGCTATTGATTCCTTTTCCTTATTTATTTAAAAATTATTTAATATACAGATTCAAAAACTAACCAAGCAGGTGTTTATTACATAATATTACTCTAAATAATTTGAACAGATGATTTAATACCATTTCTTCAAAACCCAGTAATAAATTATAGTAATTAAAATCCTTTATATTGATAATCCACATTTTTATAACATATCATTTGAATAATACTTTAATTTTAGCTTTAAAAAGAGAGCATCACTTTATATTAGTATATTTTTTAACTGACAATGAAAGTATACTTAAAGGACAAATCAGTGGGGGATGTATTTTATCCTCAATTAGCATCCCATCATAGGGATGGCAGCAAGAATTTGCCTTCCTCAGTGCCATGAAAGGTCCCTTATGTAGGCTAATGAAGCAAGATGACTTTAAAATCAAGGATCCTCTGTCAAATTAACCTTAGTAATTTTGAACTATTTAAGACTAGAACTTGTTAATATTGAAGATTGTGTATCTCACTATAAATGATATAACTGAGAATACATATGAAACAGATGGTGCTAAACCTATGGGTAATGAGTAGAAGCAAATAATTCAAGTTCCCTACAAATTAAACCATCACACTTCTTCATAAGATACAATTAAATATCATGCTATAGGAAAAAAAAATGCCTAAACTACTAGCGTTACCACACACATTACCCCTCCAATTAAAACAAAACAAAAACAAAAATAGAAATGTGCCTTGATATTGGATTTAGGTAAATAGCAACAAGAATGTGGAAAAACCTACCAGAATCATCAGAAGTTTACCATAGAAGAGATATTTAAAATCATTTAAAATTATTACTTCAGGAAGTTACAATTCTTTAACCCAACATTCAGAATAACCATTTATAAAATTGGGAAAAGATCAGTCCTGCTTCTCAAACTACCATCAGGGATCCTGGTTCAGTGATTGCACATTGAAAGACCTAACTCATACATTTGAATTTGCATTCTCTTCTCTTTTTAAACCTTTGAATACAGCAAATTAGAGGTCACTGTATGAGTTGACTTCTGTGATTATCACAGAACTAGAAACAGAATTAGGGTAGGTGCCCTGGGGAATCCTTGACATAGATGCCTGTACCAATCCCTGGGAATATTAAGTGCATTAGACCAGGTAGCTTTTATGCAAGCAGAGATGTTAAAGCTATTAGTAGTCCCAGAGAGGATCCAGGTTTCTAATGAGATCACTGATAACCTGAAGCCTAGGTCTTTTCAATTCAATTCAAATTGATTCAATTCAAATTTTAGAGACCTTAAGATATAAAGCCAGAAGGAACCTTAGAGACTTCTAGTATAAATCTGATATTTTAAAGATTCAACTAAATCCAATTTAACAAACAGATACTGAGAGTTTAGAATGTGTAAAGAATTGTACTAGGTACCATCTAGGCAAGGATGAAAAACAGTCCCTGAAGCCAAGGACCTTTGAATATAGTAGGAAAAGTCTTGTCTATAAATAACCATAATACAAGTTAGGATGTGATTAAGAGAGACTGACTGCTGACTGAAAGATTCAAGGTTTGAAGGGCATCTTTTATCCAGACAAGTGAGGAAAGCTCCAAGTAGGGAGTGGTGTGTAAAATGGGCCTTTTAGGAAGGAAGAATGGTGCTGAATAGGCATCCTCCCACAGCTGCTAACTTACTCTTTTCCTAATACTTTGTGCTGCTCTGTGAACTCACTACCTCCTCCTGGTTTCTGAGATGTTTTCGCAGGCTCCATTCAATTTAAGTCAACAAAAAATATGGCAAGAACTTATTGTATGTAAGGGGATTTACTGGACACAGAGGATATACAAAGTTATAAAGAAATAGTTTTGTTTTAAAGGACTTTGACATCTTTTGGGATATGAGATAGACTCAGAGACGGAGGTGTGGTATAGAGAGAGCACACAGTTGAGGATTTGTCTGCTACCAAGTTTGAGACTTTTACATCTAAAACTTACCTTTATTTGACAGACTGGGGCAAGCTGTCCTTGCTTTCAGTCCCATTCTCCTGTGCATAATAATACTGGTCTTTTCCTGGCACAAACTTCTAAGGGTGTTATGGAGAGCTCACTTACCCAATCATTGTACTGAGGCTTGGCAGGGGAAGTTGGAGGGGGTGTGGAGGAAGCCTGAAGCAATGCTGGCAGTCACCGGGTATTATTATTAAGAAGAAGAAAAATGCAGTAAATTTATATGTATATGTATTTATGTGTATGTGTACATGTATATTTATGTGCATATGTGCTTCTACTTTTATGCATATGCATAGAAATACCCACATACATGCATACATACACGCCAAAGAATTTGAATAGACAAAAGATCTCTAAGAACTATAAGGATCAGGAAAAAACAAAACAAAACAAACAAACAAACAAAAAAAACCCAACAAAACAAACATACAAAAAAAATGAAGAAAAATGCCTCTCCATAGGAGATATAACTATTTTAAGTCTTGTAGACCTTAACAGAAGATTGTTGTGGTTGTTGTTCATCCTTCTTTTTTGAAAAATACCAGTGACATCTGTTAACCACATCTGACTATGAGGTGACTGCAGCTGATATTGTCCCATTCCCAGACTTATGAATTGCCTGAAACTGACCACAAAGTATTACCACCAACATCTTTCTCTCCCACATGCCCTAACTCACCCCATCCCACCCAGCCTCTATCATATAAAAATTCAACTTTTTCCTCCTGAGATTCCCACTTACCTGGTAAAATTCTAGAATGCCCCAACTTACTCACTTTAACTGCTGGGCTATACCAAAAATTGTATTCCTCTCCCTCCACTCTGGCATTCTAAAATAACACAACCATCTCTTTGTGAATTCCAGTATATTGAGGTCACATATTGATGTTTACAGGGATTGCATTTCTCTTGCCTATATTAAAGATCATAATTTTTACTCCTACTGCTGGTCTTCCCTATAATTCAGTTTGACCCATCACAGACTGATGTCTTGATTTCTGCATGAATTGGATTTAACTGATATGGAATTGCACAAAATCCTGAGTCTCACATTCTCTTCCAGAAATATCTAAGTCCAGTGATAGGAAAAAAAATAAAAAAGTCAAGATGGTTGGTGATGACCTGGGATGCAGTAGATGACTTTGATGTCTTCAATGTCTGACCAAACTCTTATGTCTTCCACAATCCCTGCTTCCACTTCCTTCATGGCCATTGGAATAAACTCTTCTCATCTGCTCAATCAGACAGAAGTCTTCACATGCTTGGGGTATAAATTTCCCTAACTCACCAATAGTTTTGTGGCCCAAAGGGCTTAAGAAACATTGGTTAGCTTCAACCTGGTTTAACTTGTTAGCCAAGACAATTTTGCTTGGGTGTGGCCACTACACGCTACAATTTATTAGAGCCACAAGTGAGAATTGAATGATAGGTCAACTCAAAGATAGATGCACAGCCCTGAAAAAGGCAAAGGAACTGATCACTCCAGATATTATAGTCCTGCCTGAACATCTCATAACCACCTAAAAGAAGGTGAGGATATAGAGGCAGGCATGAGGGGGGCCTTCTTGCCATGTTCAGCCCGTGCAAAATTATAGAGATGTGAGATGAAAATACAGCTTTGAGAAAAAGCTCCTTGTCCTTCTGATTGTACCTAGTTCCAATATTAAATCAATGCTGCATGTCCTCATTTCCCCTTCCCATGTTGTATTTATGTCTCTTACATAGCTAAAATTTTCCTTACAAAGCCATATCTACTTAAGTTCTGGACCTTATTTATGTCTTGATCTTTTACTGGTTTCATTTTAGTTTTGCCTCTAGGGATTATATTCATTATTCTTCCCTTTTGGCCTTGATCCCTTTTTTAACCTAATAATTAGCATTTCTGCCATACATAGCCAAGTCTGGTTGTCTTAGGCTGCTCAGTGTTCAGCACTAAGCTTGAGTGGAGATGTGAATAAGAAATGACCAGAACATGTGGGTAGCTCAAGGAAGAACTATGAACTCCATTTAATGATTCTTAGGACAAGGTTTTTATAGAGCAATGAGACAAATGAAAAAGGACTCAAGTTTTCTTAACGTTATCATAGTCTGTTATATCTTGTAAGTAGCACAGAATAGATACTTTGATAAGGCTTTTGTTATCTAGGCACCAAAAAGTCTTAGGAAAATTCAGTTAACTCCTTTCACATGCAGTCACAATACAAAGGATGCACTCCAAAACTGGCTTCAAGGACCAAGCCAAAATCAAGGTCATCAAGGACATCTGCATAGGAACCTCTCACCAAGGAATCAATCTGAATCAAATATTTTGGCTCTCAACATCTGGTCATTTGGGAAGGTGTGGAATCTTAATATTTCTATCATGTTGAAATAGATTGGAAACAGAGACCATGAGAGATGAATTGTTTGAGGACCTGAGAAGTCTGGGTTTGGGAAGGGAATCAAAATTTAATTGAAAAGAAAACTATGTGTCAGGTATCAAATTTATTTAGTAAGTGAGTGAAGGTCCATAGAGTCCAGTAACAAGGTCCTTGATGAGATGTGTTGAACATGAAATGATTTTTGGGAGAAGAAATAGGAACCAAAGGGAATAGAATAGGAAACAAAAATTATTACTCTTTTTAGGATATGATGATATACTTTGAGGATCGTAAAGAACCAACTAAAATTAGTCAAAATCATTAATAACTTCAGCAAAGTTGAAGGATATACAATAATCCCACATAAATCATTAAAGTTTCTACATATAATAAAGTCCATTAGGAAGAAATAGAAATTTGTTGTAAATTGAAGGCAAAAAAAAATATTTGGGATTCTAAATACCAAAATAAACCCAAGGACTAAATGAAAAAAAATACAGAACATTATTCACATAAATAAAGTCAGATCTAAATGATGTGAAAAATATTTTTTGGTCATCGATAGGCTAAGCCAATATAATAAAAATGGAAATTCTACCTAAATTAATTTACTTATTCAGTGTCATGCCAAATCACTAAAAATGTTTTGTAGAGATAGAAAAAATTAATATCACCTTAAAAATAGACTGACTCAAATGTCAAAGGAGTCCCAAAAGGGCAATGAGGAGAAGAATGCCTTAAAAAGTCAAATTTGCCAGACGGAAAATGAATCTCAAAAGTTCACTGAGGAGATTCAGTCCTTCAGAGTTAGACTGGAGCAAATGGAAGCTTTATGACTTTATGAGAAATCAAGATGCTGTTAAGCAGATCCAAACAAATGAAAGATTAGAAGGCAATGTGAAATATCTCATGGGAAAAACCACTGACCTGGAAAATAGATCCAGGAGAGACAATTTAAAAATTATTGGATTACCTGAAAGCCATGATCAAAGAAAGAACCTAGAAATCATCCTTCAAGAAATTCTCAAGGAATATTGCCCTGATGTTTTAGACCCAGGGGGCAAAATAGAGGTTGAATGAATCCACCAATCGCCTCCTGAAAAAGATCACAAAAAGAAAACTCCTAGGAATATTATAGCCAGTTTCCAGAACTCCCAGATCAAGGATAAAATACTACAAGCAGCCAGGAAGAAACAATTTCAATATTATGGAAACACAATCAGTATAGCACAGCACCTGGCAGCTTCTACACTAAGGGATTGAAGGGCATGGAATATGATATTCCAGAGGGCAAAAGAGCTGGGATTGAAGCCAAGTGTCACCTACCCAGCAAAACTGAGTATCTTGTTTCAGGGGAAAATATTTTCATTCAGTGGAATAGAGGACTTTCGAGCATTCTTGAGGAAAAAAACAGAGTTGAATAGAAAGTTTGACATTGATTTAACATTCAGACACAATGAAGATGAAAAGGAGGGCAAATTGAAGATGCATTTCAGAGGCGAAACTGTAGTGAGGAAGGACAGGGTGAAATGAGAGAGAGAAATATAAATGGGGTAAAGTAAAATGGAGGGAAATACAAAATTAATAATCATAACTTTCGATGTTAATGGAAAGAACTCATCCAAAAATGAAGTGGATTGCAGAGTGAATTAAAAACCATATCTCTGCAATATATTGTTTAGAAGAAACTCATTTGAAGCAGAGAAACAAATGCAGGGAAAAGGTAAGAGTCTAGAGCATAAAATATTATACTTCAACTGAAGTTTAAAAAAAAGTAGGGATAACAATACTGATCTCAGACAAAGCAAAATCAAAAATAAATCTAATTAAAGAAGATAAGGAAAGAAACTACTTCTTGCTAAATAGATGCTATAGACATGAAATAACATCAAAAATAAAAATAGGCAACAAGTGGTTCAGTATAAAAATTATAATTTTTTTTGGAGGGAAATTGGGGTGAAGTAACTTGCCCAAGGTCTCATGGCTAGGTTTTTGTTTTGAGTGTGCTTTAAGTGTCTGAGGCCGGATCTAAACTCAGGTCCTTCTGACTCCAGGGCTGATGCTCTACTCACTGCGCCACCTAGCCTCCCCTGGGGATAAAAATTCTTAGAGGATATATTAAGTGAATTACAGAAAGAGACTTAAAGGAAGAAACTATAATTATGGGGGACCTCCTCTTTCCCCTGTAAGAACTAGATAAACCTAACCACAACATAAATGAGAAAAAAGTTAAAGAGATAAATATAATTTTGGAAAAGTTAGATATGGTTGACCTCTGAAACAAACTGAATGAAGAAAGAAAGGAATATACCTTTCCCTCAGTGAAAAATGGCTCCTTCACAAAACCTGATTATGTATTAGGGCATAAAAAACTCACATTCAAAAATAGAAAGGCAGAAATAATAAATGTACCATTTTCAGATCATGAAGGAATAAAAATTATGTGTCATAAAGGGTCATTTAAAATTATTTGGAAACTAAATAATCTAATCTTAAAGAATGGGTGGGTGAAAAACAAATGCTGGAAATAATGAATAATTTCAACAAGGAGAAGGAAAAAAAGATGATGTGGCATACCAAAACCCATAGAAGGAAGCCAAAGCAGTTCTTAGTGACAAGTTTATATCTCTAATTACTTTCATGAATAAAAGAGATAAAGAGGAGATCAAAGATATGACACTAAAAAAAGCTAGGGAAAGAAAAATTTAATTATCTTCAACAAAATATTAAATTCGAAATTCTGAAAAATCAAAGGAGAAATCAATATAATTGAAATTAGAAAAATTACTAAAAGATAAAGCTAAAAACTTGTTTTATGAAAAAAAATACATAAACCATTGAGTGATTTGATTTTAAAAAAGGAACAAAAGCAAATCACCAGTATGAAAAAGGAAAAAGGGTCAATTCACCACCATTGAAGAAGAAATGAAAGCAATAGTGAGGAATTATTTTGTCCAGATGTATGATGATAATTATGACAATCTAAGTGAAATGTATGAATATATATGGGAACATACATCACCCAGATTAACAGCAGAGGAAATAAAATACTAACCTGGCCCCATTTTAGAAAAAAAAAAATTGAACAAGCCATCACCGAATTTCTTAAGAAAAAACCTGGAGGGCCAGATGGATTTCCAAGTTATTTCGACCAAATACTAAAGAATGATTAATTCTAGTACTACATAAACTATTTGCAAAAAAAAAAAAATAGAAAAAGAAGGAATTCTACCATATTACTTTTGTGAAAAAAATAAAATGCTGAACCCTCAATCAGGAAGATCCAAAATGTAGAAGGAAAACTATAGACAAATTTCCATAATAAATATTATTGCAAAAAAATTAAATTGTTAGCAAAGAACTTGCAACATTTCTTTAAGATGATAATATACTATGACCAGGTGGGATTTATAAGAGTAATGCAGGGTAGGCTCAATATTATGAAATCTATCAACATAATTTGTCATATCAATAACAGAACTAAGAAAAATCATATTATTATCTCCATATATACAAAAAAGCTATTCCAAATAAAAACGCTACAGAGTATATGAATAAATTGAGATTACAGGGGGTGACTAGGTGGTAGAGGAAATAGAGCACCAGTCCTGGTGTCAGGAGTATCTGAATTCAAATGCATCCTCAGACATTTAATATGCATTAGCAATGTGACCTCAGGCAAGTCACTTAAGCCCAATTGCCTTGCCTGCCCCCTCCAAAAAAATAAATAAATGGAGATTCCCTTAAAATGATAAATAGTAACTATCCAAAACCATCAGCAAGCATTATTTGTTTTTTTTTTGTTTGTTTTGTTTTGTTTTGTTTTGTTTTCTTTCATTTTTTTTCTAAGTGCTTTATTAACTTCTGGTTTACATCATTCATTTCTATCAGATTTTGAGTTACAATTTTCCCCCATTTTTCCCTTACACACCACCCCAGAATAACAGTCATACAGGATATCCCCTCATGCAATCTGCTCTCTCCCATCTCTTCTCCCATACCCCCTTCAACTTTTCCAATAGAGTGAGGTGAATCCCTGTGCCCCATTGCCTATACATATTATCTCCCAATTATATCTAAAATAGTATTAATCATGCTATTCATATAAATATTTTTAAATGATTTTAAAGGAAGATAAGCAACTTAATATATGTTTTACATGTGTAGCTATGCAAAACATTACCATAGTCAATATATTGTAAAATAATGACTCTAATTCCCTCCCTCCCATCCCATCTTCCACCTGGTCCACTCCCCACCTTGATCCTGTCCCTTTACAAAAGTGGGTGCTTCCAATATCCTCCCCCCCACAGCCCTCCCTTCCTTCCACCACCTTCCCCCACCCCCCACCGCCCCATGATCCTGTAGGGTGGGACACTCTATTTAGTATGCATGTCATTCTCTCCCTGCTCCAAATTCAATGAGCATAAGGTTTTGCCTTTTTGCTTTCCAGTTCTTCCCCTCCCCTGCAACCACCTTCCCCTTCCCCCTCTACACGAGATAGTTAATCCCATTGTATCTCCCCATTTCCCCTCACCTCATTACTCTCTCACCTCTTAACCTCACCTTTTAAGTATCATCCCTAACTACTAAATTCAACCTGTGCCCTCTATCTATGTATACCTTAAAACATATATACACACATTCAGATATGTATCCTTTTACCCATATACCCTTCTTCATCTATTTTCTTTTTTTTTAACAAATGCTTTATTAACTTCTGTTTTACATCATTCATTTCTGCCAGATTTTGAGTTACAATCATTTTCCCCCCATTATTCCCCTACCCAGCCTCCGAGAATAGCAGTCCCACAAGATATCGCTTCCTGCAATCTGCTCTCTCCCATACCTTCTCCCATGCCCCCTTCTACTTTTCCATTAGTGGAAGGTGAATCTTTGTGTCCCAATGCCTGCACATCTTATCTCCCAATTATAAGCAAAAGAGTATTAATAATAGTATTTATATATATTTGAAACATTTAAACTTAATACCTCGAATTTCAGACCCATTTCCTTCCTCCCTTGTCACCCATTCCCTCTGGGGAGATAAGTAATTCAGTATATGTTGTACATGTCTAGCTATGCAAAACATTATCATACTAGATATATTGTACAAGGCTGCTTATAATTCCCTCCCTCTCATCCCATCCCCACCTGGTCCATTCCCTACATGATCCTGTCCCTCTTCTATAGTGGGTACTTCCAACCTCCCCTCCCCCCAAGGATGCCCCCCAATCAATCATCCCTCCTCTCATCCCCCTTCCCCCTATTCTGCTGGAGGTTGAGATATCCCATTTACTATTTATGTCATTCTCTCCCTGAACCAAATTAAATGAGAATGTGGATTTGCCTTTTTTTTCCCTTCCTTTCTCCCCCTTCCTTGCAACCATGTCCCCTTGCTTCTTCTACATGAGATAGTTTACCCAACCCTGTCTTTCCCCATCACCTCTTGCCACTTTCCTCTCTCACCACATAATTTCATCCCTTGAGTATTCTCCCTTCCCAACAAATTCAACCTATGCCCTCTATCCATATACACACACATTGACATATGTATTCATATGACCACACAACCTTCTTCCATTGTTTTCATAGTGAGAAAGATATCATCACTCACAGTTATTGTTTTTCCATATAGGAATGTAAATAGTTCAAATTTGATAATTTCCTTTTGATTTCTTTGCCCTGATTACCTTCTCAGGCATCTCTTACTTCTTGTGTCTGGGTGTCAAATTTTCTATTCAGCTCTGGTTTTTTCCTCAAGAATGCTTGAAAGTCCTCTATTCCACTGAATGAACATATTTTCCCCTGAAACAAAACACTCAGTTTTGCTGGGTAGGTGACCCTTGGGTTCATTCTCAGTTATTTTGCCCTCTGGAATATCATATTCCATGCCCTTCGATCCCTCAGTGTAGAAGCTGCCAGGTCTTGGGCTATTCTGATTGTGTTTCCACAATATTGAAATTGTTTCTTCCTGGCAGCTTGTAGTATTTTCTCCTTGATCTGGGGATTCTGGAACCTGGCTATAATATTCCTGGGGGTTTTCTTTTTGGGATCTTTTTCAGGAAGTGATCGGTGGATTCTTTCAACCTCTGTTTTGCCCTCTGGATCTAGAACATCAGGGCAGTTTTCCTTGAGAATTTCTTGAAGGGTGATTTCTAGGTTCTTTCTTTGATCATGGCTTTCAGGTAGTCCAATAACTTTTAAATTGTCTCTCCTGGATCTATTTTCCACATCAGTGGTTTTTCCCATGAGATATTTCACATTGCCTTCTAATCTTTCGTTTGTTTGGATCTGCTTAACAGCATCTTGATTTCTCATAAAGTCATTAGCTTCCATTTGCTCCAGTCTAACTCTGAAGGAATGAATCTCCTCAGTGAACTTTTGAGATTCTTTTTCGATCTGGCAAATTCGACTTTTTAAGGCATTCTTCTCCTCATTGCCCTTTTGGGCCTCCTTTGCCATTTGAGTCAGTCTATTTTTTAAGGTGCTATTTTCCTCATTCAGGCTGATGACCCTCATTTCATACTTTTCCTGCATCCTTCTCATTTCTCTTTCCAATTTTTCCTCCACTTCTCTTATTTGATTTTTAATGTCCTTCTTAATGTTTTCTGTGGCCTTCAACTCGCTCATGTTTTCCCCTGGGGCTTGTGGAGCAGGACTTCTGACCTCACAGTCCTTTTCCCTCTCTATGCCCCCAAAATAGGAGTCTAGGGTTGCATTTTTCTTTTTCCTTTGCCTTGGCATGTTGCCACTTGATTACCTGAAATTTGGGCTTGTTGCCATACTATGGCTTTAAGGTCAGCTAGAGGAATTTTCTTCCTGAACGTGTGGGGGGCAACTCCAGTTTTGGCAAGCTGTAAACCCACCCACGACTTCCACCTTAGATCATAATCTAGATCCAGGGAGGTTAAAGCAAGAGCAATTACCCCCCCAAGACTGATCGCTGGATCTCCCTACAATTAATTGCAGGCCAAGAGCTGGAGCTGCCTCTGAAAACTACAAAATGGCGTGTCTGCTCAGCGGCTTCTAGCCCCCAGGGGAGGAAGCCGACGCATTCCCCCAAATACAAGTCCCAAAGTCCATAGGACACTAACTTCTTACTTTGTCCTAGGCATGTCTATGTTGATAATTCTGGAGTCGCCACAGCTGCTGGTGTTCTGGGGTTCTTCCAGCCAACTGCTGGCCCTGTCGCCCTGGGGCTAAAACCTCAGCTCACGTGGACCTGGGCTCAGCTGGGCTCTGCTTCCTGCGTTCTACGCGTTGCGTGCTGCCGGCTCCCAGACCTCTCTGCTGGTCCTTCCTGCAGGGCTGCTGGGCTGTCCTCAGTGGGAGGTTAGCTTCTCTGTGTTGTTCTGTGGGTGCTGGGGCTCCAGAAGTTGTTCAGATTCCCCTTTTACATAGTTTGGGGTGAATCTGGGGGCAGAGTGGCTTGGATGAGCTGTTTCTACTCCGCCATCTTGGCTCCGCCCCCATCTATTTTCAAAATGAGAAAAGTTTCATCAGTTACAGTTATTGTTTTTCCCTCTAGGAATGTAAATAGTTCAACTTTGATAAATTCACAGTGATTTATTTTCCCTGTTTACCTTCTCAAGCATCTCTTCTTTTATCTGTCAAATTTTCTATTCAACTCTTTTTTTTTTCCTCAAGAATTGCCTAAAGCCATCTATTCCACTGAATGACCAAAATTTTCCCTGAAACATGATACTCAGTTTTGCTGGGTAGGTGAGTTTTGGTTTTAATCCCAAGTCCTTTCATCTGTGGAATATTATATCAAGGGAATTAATGGGGAAAATGGAAAGGAATGTGGTCTAGTTGTAAAAGATCTAAAATTATATTATAAAGTAGCAGTCATCAAAACTTTTTTGTATTGGATATGAAATAGTGTGATGGATCAGTGGAATAGGTTTGAAACAAGTAGTAAATGACTATAGTAATCTATTGCTTTATAAACACCAAAACTCAAGTTTCTCAGATAAGAACTCATAATTTGGGGAAAATTTCAAGGAAAACTGGAAAATACCATGGCAGGAACTGGGCATAAAACAATATCTCACATTGTATAGCAAGATATGTTCAAAAAGGGTACATGATCTATGGTGGCATAAATGGGTGGCATCATAAGCAATTTCCCAATTGATAAATGGGCAAAGGATATGAAAAGATGGTTTTGGATGAAGAAATTAAAGCTATCTATAGCCATATAAAAAACACTATAACTTACTATTGATTAGATAAATGTAAATTAAAACAATTCTGAATTACCTGCTAGCACCTATCATATTTTGTAATATAATAGAAAAGGAAAATGATAAATGTTGGAAAAGATGTGGGGATATTGTCATACTAATGTGTTCTTGGTGTAGTTGTAAATTCATTCAATGATTCTGAAAAGCACTTGGAATTATGTCCAAAGGGTTAGTCTGTATTCCAAAAGCATCCTGAAAATGTGAAAGGACCCACATGTTCCCAAATACTTATAACAGTTATTTTTGTGGGCAAAGTGTTGGAAATTGTGGGGATGCCCATCAATTGGGGAATGGCTGAATTACCTGTGGTATATAAATGAAATGGAATAATATTTTTCAATAATGAATGATAAGTGAGGGAGGCAGAGCCAAGATGGCAGTGTAGAAGCATGAAACCACAGTGAGTCCCCCCTTAACCACTTCAAATACCTATAAAATATGAATCTAAACAAAATTTTGAGCTACAGAACCCACAAAGTGACAGACAGAAACAAATCTTCCAGTGAAAGAAGGCTGGAAGGCTGAAAAGAAGGGTCCATGTCAGGATGTTGGAAGCAGCGCAGGCCTTGTGTGCGCCCACAGTTTTAGGCCCATGGCCGACCCCACCAGCAGAGGTTGAACTTTGGAAGAGTGGATCACTAGAAGCAGTGGTTATTTACAGAACTATCAACACATAGATGCCAAGGACAAAGTAAAATATCAGGGTAGAACTCTGTTGGAACTGAGGGAGTCTAGGTGTGTGGGTCTGGCCTCTTCCCCCAGAAGGGAGAGGTGGATGAGGTGCTGCAGCCATGCAGAGACCTCCAGATAGCTTCTTCTGAGCTCTGGGTCTGCAGATCCTAGGGGGCCTGTAGCAGCAAGCACCTCAACATACCCAGGATGGCTGCCAACTCATGTTCTTAGATCTGCTTTTCTAAAGGAAAGCAATTCAATTAATTGAATAGGAAGGGATGAAATTTAAAAGGTCAAAATGAGAGGTGAGAGAGTAATATAACGAGAGGTGATAGGGAGAGACTGAATGGGGCAAATTATCTCATATAGAAGAGGCAAGGGAAAACTGTTAGAATGTAGGGGAAGAACAGGAAGGCAAAAGAGAATGGGTCAACCTTACTCTCACTGAATTTGGCTTAGGGAGGGAATGGCATACACACTAAATTGTGTATCTTGCCCTACAGCAGAATAATGGGAAAGGGGAGGAGTGGGAGCATGATGGAGGGGAGGGCAAGTTGTAGGGAAGAAGGTAGTTAGAAGCACCTGCTTTTGAAAAGGGACAGGGTCTAGTAATCTATTGTTCGATAAACCCAAAGACCCCAGTTTTTGGGATAAGAATGCACTATTTGACAAAAACTGCTGGGAAAACTGGAATACAGTATGGCAGAAACTGGGCATAGATCACTATCTAACACCATATACCAAAATCAAATCTAAATGGGTGCATGATCTAGGTGTAAAGGATGATACTGTAAGCAATTTGGGAAAGCAAGGAATAGTTTACCTGACAGATCTGTGGAGAGGGGAAGACTTTAGGACCAAACAAGAATTAGAGAGCATTATAAAATGCAAAATGGATAATTTTGATTACATTAAATTGAAAAGCTTCTGTACAAACAAAGCCAATGTAACCAAGATCAAGAGGGAGGTGGGAAATTGGGAAAGAATTTTTACAACTTGTGTCTCTGATAAAGGACTCATTTCTAAAATTTATAGAGAATTGAGCCAAATCTATATGAATACAAGTCATTCCCCAATTGATAAATGGTCAAAGGATATGAACAGGCAGTTTTCAGAGAAAGAAATTAAAGATATCTATAAACATATGAAGAAATGCTCTAAATCAGTATTGATTAGAGAAATGCAAATCAAAACAACTCTGAGATACCACATCTCTCCAGTCAGATTGGCTAAGATAACAAAACAAGAAAGTGACAAATGCTGGAGAGGATGTGGGCAAATTGGAACGCTAATACATTGCTGGTGGAGTTGTGAACTTATCCAACCATTCTGGAGAGCAATCTGGAATTATGCACAAAGGATTATAAATAATTTCATACCCTTTGACCCAGCCATACCACTTCTAGGGTTATATCCCAAAGAGATCATAGAAGTGGGAGGAAGACCCATATGTACAAAAATATTTTTAGCAGCCCTTTTTGTGGTTGCAAAGAATTGGAAACTAAAGGGGTGCCCATCAATTGGGGAATGGCTAAACAAGTTGTGGTATATGAATGTAATGGAATATTATTGTGCTATAAGAAACGAGGTGACGGATTTCATAATTACCTGGAGAGACTTATACAAACTGATGCTGAGCAAGAAGAGTAGAATCAGAAGAAATTTGTATACAATCACAGACATACCATATCTGTGATGACCAACTATGACAGACTGGACTCTTTTCAGCAATGCAGTGATATAAGTTAATCCCGAATGACTCAAGAAAGTGAGAAATGTGCCATCCAGAGATATAACTAGAAGGAACTGAGCCTGAATCCTGATGGAAGCAAACTAAATGATCTTGTTCTTCTCATTGTTTTTACTTCTTCCTTACCATCTTTCATCCCACCTAGTACAATATGCCTTTGTAATTGGAATAATGTTTAATATGAATGCATTTGCAGACCCTATACTGTACTATATGCTGTCATGAGGGGAGGGGGAAGGGAAGTAAAGGAAATTTGAAAATAAAAAATTAAAAAAAAAAAGAAAAGGGACAGGGTCACAGTAGAGAATAGACCAAGTGGCGGGGTCGGATAGGATGGAGGAAAATATAGTCAGTTTTTCACAATCTATCTACTATGGAAATGTTTTTTGGAACTACTCATGTAACACCTATATTGAATTAATTATCTTCCCAGTAAAGGTGAGACAAGGGAGGAAGGTAAAGAATCTGGAATTAAAAGTTTTAAAATAAATTGTTTTAAAAAAAAAAAAAATATAGATATAGATATAGATATAGATATAGATATAGATATAGATATAGATATGTGTGTGTGTTTCTGTGTGTGTGTGTATACAATTTTTTATGTGACTCGGAAATAAGTTATACAGGCACTATTGTATGGAGATCCATCTTCCTCTACCAGAAAGTCAGGGGGGAATGGAGTAGTATAGAAGAGAGAAGATTCAGGGAGGTCTTATAGAGTGGGATCATTACTTTGGGATGGTGGGTAGGAGAAAGATGGAGATAAAATTTGTAACTCAAAATCTTGTGGAAATGAAAAATGCAAACTAAAAGTAAACATAAAAAGAAAAGAACAACAATAAAACACATTTCTATTGCAATTCCTTGTAAGGTAAAAAATAAGGAGAAAAAAAAAGAAAATAAATATGATGAGTGAGCATATTTTACAAAAACCAGGAAAGATTTACATGAACAGGTGCTGAGTGAAGTGAGTAGAACCAGGATAGCATTGTACACTGTTACTACAACATTATGCAATGATCAGCTATGATAAACTTAGCTCTTCTCAGCAATACAGTGATCTAAGACTATTCTAAAAAAAAAAATCACAATGGAAAATGTTATCCGTATCCAGAGAAAGAGCAATAGAGTCTGAATGTAAATCAAAGCATACTTTTTTTCACTTATTTCTTAAATTTTTAAAGATTTTTAAAAATCTTTTTTGATCTGATTCTTTTTTCCCAACATGACTAATGTGGAAGTATGTTCAATATGATTATACATGTCTAAACTCTATCAAATTGCTTTCCATCTTTGGGAAGTTTAGTGAAGAGGGGTAGGGGAGAGAGCAAGGGATAAAAAAAAAATTGAAATTCAAAATTTTTGTAAAAGTGAATACTGAAAACTATCTTTACATCAAATTAGAAAAAAAGCCCTATTAAGTAGGATAAAACATGTCATTTAATACATCTAACTGAAAGACCTATTCCAGTATTATAGGTGCAAATTTATATTCCTGATTGCAAATCAAAATGTAGGATCTGGTCAAAGGATTGATGAAGTCACAGTGGAGATTTTAGGTAACTTCATCTTGTGAAACATTTCAGGGAAATTGTTTATGCTGTCATGATAGAGGACAACAAAACCCACATTTCATAAAGATGTGAACTTATGAGAGAACTGATTTGTCTTTTTTCTAGAAAACAGTCTGCTGAAAATGACTCAAAGTATTGTAGATGACTATATATACAGTCATGTGGAAGACATATATCTGGAGAAAAGCAGGGAAAAAAAGCAACAATAACATTCTTTGAAAAGAGTGGATAGCTAGAGCAATAGTGACAGGCCATACCCTGCAAGCTCTAGGGAGAGGTATTAGATGTTACATGCTGAGGAACTAAAAATGGAAATGTGTACTAGGTGAATAATTATTGCATGAATAGAAGTGACAGACAATAGGCAAATTACTAGAAATGGATATTTTGTTATTGGATATCAACATTATAGTAAATTTGAGAAAGTATTCTCTTTATTTTCTTCAACCTGTGAGAAAGAACTACAGAGATATTCAGTTTTTCATTGTTGTGTAGAAACAATATTGAGTCTTCAAAGCCTATGCCAATGGAGTACATATTCTGATATATTCCACCATTTAGTCAATGCCTTGTAGTAGAGCTGCAATGCCAAACATACTTTATAAGGTCCAACAGAAAGGACTCTAAAGATATTCACTACAATTACACTGGCTACTAGGTATTGAATTCTTTGGCTACAGCTACCCAGGAAGCAAAGAAAAACAGAAAATGACCCATAAATATGTTTCATCTCTTTCCCCAGTGATCATGATGAAATGAATGAAACGGAGGTTTTTATGTATGTAATGTAAAATATGATGTAACCATCATACTGATCAATTACTGATTGTTTCTTTTTTTTCATTTTCTTTTATTGTTGTTGTTATCAGGGATTGTTCTCTGAGGGGCAGAATATTTATTTTGGAGAAATACACAATCAATTAAAATATTAACTTTAAAACTGATTCTCTAAATCAGTATTATCTAGGTACTTATCTATGTACTAAAAAGTGAACACACTACTAAAAGAAATGAATTATACCAATTGTAATAGGCTTACTTTAAATGGAACTAAAAGACAAAAAGAAGTTGAAGGAAAATATAAATATGGATCAGGTCCTTTCCCAGTTTGTCAAATAATGTAAAAAGTTAATTTGCTTTTATATTGCATTCATGGCAAATCCAAAGACTATTAAAATCATACAAAAGTATTTAGACCTAGGACACAGGGATCTTAGAAATAATCAAGTCATAGAATAACTGAGCCTAGGGGGTGTATGTAAATTACTCAAAGTCATAAAGGTAAATAGCTGTAATGGCAAGCAAACAAGAACTTAGCACCTCATTCAGTTTAACCTTGCCTGTGATTATATCAAGTCTTTAAAGTAACAGAACTTGTGAAACCTACTATGGGAGGGACTAGCCAGAGACAGGAACAGGAAGGACATAAGAGGTGGGCAGAACAGGGAGGGGCTAATGAGCATATAAAAACAGGATTACAAGCTGGGAGAGAGCAGAACTGAGAATAGAACACACATGGTGGCCTGCATACTCTTTATCTGTCCTGTCTGTGTTGATTTATGTTTGTAATGCTTTTTACAGAATCTCTAGGACCTTACTGGAAGCTCTGAAAGAGGATATTCTTGTTTGTTTTTAGAAGTGCTAGAGGAGGGTTTCAGAGGTCCTGGGTCTAATACTGACAAATTGTGTTGAATTTTCAGACCTTGTTTGTGGATCTGTGTTGATTTTGCAGCAGAGAGTGAATTGATCATGATTCCTGCAATATATATGAATATAGTTTTGTCTCTGTTAAGCTTTGTCTTCCCAGAAACAGAAACTGTCAAGGACTTGAGGTGGGCTGGATGCGGTGAGCTTCAATATGGAACAGGAACTGGATGAGGAACTGGACTAGGATCTGAAGGCTGCCTGCCTTTGTGTCTGGGTGACAGTTGGGTAGATTCAACCAGGGGCTGGACCCATGGAAGAGGAACCATGGAATCTGGGAGCCGTCCTAGAGCCAAGATGAAAAGTCCTCACCTTGGGTACTTAGTGCTGACTGAGAAGATCATGATTTACTGTGGCCTAGGGGTGGGAGAACTTTGTACTTCCTACCTTGTACCCTTTAAGGATGATTGAGTTAAGGATGATTGGAAACTAATCTCCAGTCAAGAAGAAAGAAATCTTTGTGACTGAGATATTAGGACAATGTTACCTAGGGGTATGAAAACTTTGACCATCTTACTTTGTGCCCCTTAAGTAGGATTGCTCCTTAAGAATGATTGTGTTAAGGACTTTCTGAATGATATTTTTCGTTTAAAACTATGTGGCCATTAGTGGGGCCGAGGTGGTGCAGTGAGTAAGAGAGCTAGCCATAGAGTCAGGAGGACCCATGATCGGTTCTTGCCTCAGTTACTTATCACCTATACATAAATAACTAGCCGTATAACCTTGAGCAAATTATTTAACCCCAATTGTTTATTTAAAAAAAAAATATGTGGCCACTTTAGTAATAAGTTGTTATGTTATATCATTGGGAATGCTGTATTTTGGTTAGTGTAAATGTTTTGCCTTTGTTTATTGCTGAATAGAGTTCACTATATATTGTGATCAGGACCCTAAAAGTATTCACATGAGCAGTCCTCTGGAGAGCTGTTCCTGCTTGGTTTTACAGTGGCCTACCAAAGATTGAAACTAATGTCTTCTCAAATGCAATTTACAACTTTAAGATGCTACCTAACAATTATCAGATTGGCTAAAATGACATAAAAGGAAAATGACAAATGCTGGAGACAATATGGAAAAACAGCAACACTAAAGTGTTGTTGGTGGAGTTGCAAACTGGTGCAACCACTCTAAACAACATGGTACTATGACCAAAGGAATATGAAATTGGGCATACTCTTTGATCCAACACAACTGGTGATAGATCTATATCCCAAAAAACTCAAAGGAAATGGAAAAGGAACAGTATATTACATGTATATATATATATATATATAACATATATTTTATATATTATATATAATATTATATATAATATTATGTATAACATTTGGGTCCTTTGCCATTGAATATAGATATGTTTATGTATAGATATAGATCTGTGGAAATGTACATCTATCTATATCTATTTACACATCTATAAACATACTCATGTGTATGTGTGTGTGTGAGTGTGTGTGTTTGTTTGTGTGTGTGTGTGTGTGTGTGTGTGTGTGTATGTTTGTTTTTTATGGTGGCAAGGAATTGGAAATTGAGAGAGTGAATATCATTTAAAGAATTGCTGAACAAGATATGGTATATGATTGTGAGGGAATGGTATTGTGCTTTAAGAAATGATGATGGTTCCAGAAAAACCTGAGAAGATGTATATGAATTGATGCACAGTGATATGAGCAAAATCAGAAGAAAAGTTTAAGCAATAATAGGAATATTGTAATGATGATCAAATATGAAAGACATAGATAGCTACTTGGATCAATATAGTGATCTAAGACAAAGAACTCATGATAAAAAATGCTATCTACTCCAGAGAGAGAACTGATGAGCTCTCATTACCAATTGAAATATATTTTAACCTTTTTTTGCAATATGACTGATATTGGAATATGCTTTCCATAATTTCATATGTATAAGATATCATATTCTTTGTATCCTCAATGGATGAAGGAAGGGAAAGTATTTTGGACTTCAGTTTTTTAGAAGAATGTTAAAAATTAATAAATATAAAGAATTAAAAAAAATAACCCTGAAGTATTCTCACTTAAGTTCCACTACTCTTTCCTATGCCTCATAGTCACTGATATTTTTATGGAACACTTGATTGTTTCAAAATATAGTGCTCAGGATGAAGACGTATACCATAGCCTAAGGCATAGATTAGAAAGAGGCCTCATACCTACTGATGATGATTTATTTCTATAAGAAGAAAGTGAAGTAGTATTAGACATAACACATCTGAAATATGTGATTATATTAAAGATTTCTGATTTTGACATCCTAAAGAATTCACAGTATAGGAACTCTGTTAATGCAGATCACATCACATCACACACACACGCACACACACACACACTGAAATAGGGTTATTTTGACAGATATAAAATGGTCTGATACCAATATTGATGTCATTTCCAAATCAGACTGAAGAAAATGGAGCCAAAAGAATAATGTACTTTATATGATTACAATGATACACATGAAAGACTACACTAGTGTAAATAAAAAACCAATAAAAAGTGATCAGGCTCCATTGAATTACAATAAACAATTATATTTATAAGAAATTCTACATGACAATTATATTTACAAGTTGCTTTGATGAGGTATAATTAATTAAAATCATTCAAAAAAGAAATTAAAGACAAAAGTAGAAGGAACACAATAAAGATGTAGTAGTTCCTCTACCTTATTGTTATAACTACTTCTATCTCTTCATAACAGTAGAGTCACATCTATTTTCAAATATACTGGTCTTTAAGGTACCATGGGAAGAAGTAGAAATATCTCCAAAGAAAATTTTGAAAGGGGAAAAAGAGATTTTGGGGAGACAAGATGGTGGAGTAAAGGCAGGGATTCACAGAACTCTGCCCCAAACAACTCCAAATACCTATAAATAATGAATCAAAACAATTCTAGAGAGGCAGAACCATAAAAAGACATAGGGAAACAATTTTCTAACCCAAAGCAACTTAAAAGGTCAGCAGGAAAAGGCTGTCAAACTTGGTTGAGAGTGGAGCATAATCAAGTGCAGGCTGTCCTGGCAAACCAGGAGCAGACCCTGGGATTACCAAGTCAATAGTGGCAGCATCTTCTTCCAGAGCTCTCAGCTCACAGACTATAAGGGGGTCAAAAAACTAATCAGAAAGAGATTAAAGTGGCTCCTTTACTAACACTTATGCAGGGCTCTGTTACTTTGCCAATACTAAGATTTCAGTCCTGGGACAAGAAGAAGCACTAACACACCCGAGCTTGCAGCCATAGTGGAGTAGGTACCCTCATCAAAATTCCATGGCAAAAAAAGAGTGATTGTGGTCCCTCACTCAACATAGCACAGACAAGGAAAGTAGTAAAGAAAACTCCACTTAGGTAATATCACTTTGGAAGAACTGAAAACTTACAGGTCCCGAAATGTATCTTTAGATATAGCTGCACAAAATCCTTGAAGCTTGTGGCAGTGTGCTCTATACCCTGGAAGAAGAACCATTCTTTTACAAGTAGTTAAAAGACAAGAAACAGGCTGGGAAAAAGAGGAAACAACAGGAAAAAAAGTCTTTCAATAGAAAGTTACTATGGTGACAAGGAAGATCAAACACACTCAGAAGACAACAAAGTAAAAGCTCTTACATCCAGAGACTCCAAAATATATGAATTAGTCTCAGGTCATGAAAGAACTCAAAACTATTTTGAAAATCAAGAGCAATAGAGGAAAAATCAGGAACTGAAATGAGAATGATGCAAGACCATCATGAAAAACAAGTCAACAGTTTGGTAAAGGAGATACAAGAAAGTTACTGAAGAAAATAACACCTTAAAAAACAGACTAGGTCAAATGGTAAAAGATGTTGAATAATACAATGAGGAGAAAAATTACTTAAAAAGCAGAATTGTACAAAGGATAAGGATACCCAAAGGCTCCCTAGAGAACATAATTCTTAAAAAAAAATAGAATGGAGCAAGTGGAAACTAATGAATTTATGAGAAACCAAGGAACAATAAAACAAAAGCAAAAATGAAAAAAAAAGTCGAAGATAATGTGAAATATCTCATCGGACAGAGAACTGACCTGGAAAATAGATCTAGAATAGGTAATTTAGAAATATTGCATGACCTGAAAGCTGTGATTAAAAAAGAGCCTAGACATCATCCTTCAATAAATAATCAAGGAAAATAATCTAGAATCAGAGGGTCAGACTGAAATTGAAAGAATCCACCAATCACTTCCCGAATGAGATTCCAAATTGAAAACTTCTGGGAATATTACAGCCAAATCTCAGGGTTCCCATGCCAAGGAGAAAATACTGGAAGCAACCAGAAAGAAACAATTCAAGTAATGTGGAGCCATGATCAGAACAGCACAAGATTTAGCAGCTTCTACATTACAGGATCAGAGGACTTGGGATATGATAGGATGGAGGGCAAAGGAAGAGAGGGTTATGAGCAAGAATCACCTTCTTAGAAAAACTGAGTATAATATGTCAAGGGGGAAAATGGATATCCGTTGAGATAGAGGACTTTCAAACATTCTCAATGCAAAGACCAGGGCTGAATAAAGACTCTGACTTTCAAATACAAGGATCAAGGGAAGAATAAGAAGGTGAACAGGAAAGGGCAATAATAAGAGACTTGATGATGTTAAACTATTTGTATTCTTAGGTGAGAAGGTGATATTTGAAACTCATAAGACCTTTTTCATTATTAAGATAGTTAGAAGGGGTATATCTAGACAGAGGGTACTGGTGTGATCTGAATATGAAAGAGTGATATCTAAAAAAATTGAAATAAGTTGTGAGAGAGGAATATGCTGGGACAAAGAAAAAGGAAAAAAGTGGAATAGAGTAAATTATCTCATATAAAAGGGGCAAGAAAAAGCTTTTACAGTGGAGGGGAAGTGGAGGGAGGTAAAGGGAAGTGGGAGGATGTGAGTGGAAGTGAGTGAATCTTACTCTCATGAAAATTATCACAAAGAGTGAAAAACATACACACTCAATAGGGTATGGAAATCTATCTTACCCAAAAGGAAAGCAGGGGGAAGTTGATAAGATAAGGTGGGGTGATAATTTTAGGGCAGATTGGAGGAGTAAGTAGTCAGAAACAAAATACTTTTAAGTAGAGACATGATACAAAAGAGAGAGAATAGAATAACACACTTGTATATAATAAGTGAAAAACAAAACAAAAGAAAACTGAAGCAAATTTCTCCAGTAATGGACACATATTTCAAATGAGTCAAATTTACAAAAAATAAAAGCCATTCCACAACTGACAAAATATTGAAAGGTATGAGCAATTTTCTAATGAAGTAAACAAATCTATCTATGTTCACTTGAAAAAAATGCTCTAACTCATTACTGATTACAGAAATGCAAATTAAAACCATTCTGAAGTATTGGCTCAGACATATTATATTGGATAATAGGATAGAAAAGATAAAGTACTAATATTCAAAATGTGGGGAAAATGAAACTGTAATACATTGTTGGTGGAATTGTGAACTTTTTCATTCATTTTAAAAAATTATTTATTTTTATTTTGTAACATTCATTTCCAGAAGCAACTGAGTTACACATTTTCTTCCTGTTTTTCATCAAACCCCACGCCAAGATAGCCAGCCTATTGAATATGCTTCCCCCAATCTCTTAAATCTTGTATTCTCCCCAATAGCACTGCTTAACTTTCTATATATATATATATATATGTATATTTATATAAATATATATTTATATAAATATATATTATATATATATATATATATATATGTATATTTATATAAATATATATTTATATAAATATATATTTATATATTTATAAATATATATATGAAACATTTAATGTTAAGACCTCAAATTTCAGATCCATTTCCTTCCTCCCTTGTCACCCATTCCCTCTGGGGAGATAAGTAATTCAGTATATGTTGTACATGTCTAACTATGCAAAACATTATCATAGTAGATATATTGTACAAGGCTGCTTACAATTCCCTCACACTCATCCCACCCCCCACCTGGTCCATTCCCTACATGATCCTGTCCCTCTTCTATAGTGGGTACTTCCAACCTCCCCTCCCCCCAAAGATGCCCTCCCATCCATCATACCTCCTCTCATCCCCCTTCCCCCTATTCTGCTGCAGGTTGAGATGTCCCATTTAGTTTGTATGTCATTTTCTCCCTGAACCAAATTCAATGAGAATGTGGTTTTGCCTTTTTTGCCTTCCTATTCTCCCCCTCCCTTGCAACCACTCCCCCTTGCTTCTTCTACATGAGATAGTTTACCCTACCCTGTCTCTAAACATCTCCTCTTGCCACTTTCCTCTCTCACCACATAATTTCATCCCTTGAGTATTCTTCCTTCCCAACAAATTCAACCTATGCCCTCTATCCATATATAACTGTAAACATATACACACACATTCACATATGTATTTAAATGACCACACACACACTTTTCCCATTATTTTCATAGTGAGAAGGATATCATTGGTCACAGTCATTGCTTTTCCATATAAGAATGTTAATAGTTCAACTTTGATAAGTTCCTTTTGATTTCTTTTCACTGATTACCTTCTCAGGCATCTCTGGCTTCTTGTGTCTGGATGTCAAATTTTCTATTCAATTCTGGTTCTTTCCTCAAGAATGTTTGAAAGTCCTCTATTCCACTGAATGACCATATTTTCCCCTGAAACAAAATACTCAATTTTGCTGGGTGAGTGACCCTTGGGTTCATTCCCATTACTTTTGCCTTCTGGAATATAATATTCCATGCCATTAAATCCCTCAGTGTAGAAGCTGCCAGGTGCTGGCCTATTCTGATTGTGTTTCTGCAATATAGAAATTATTTCTTACTGCCTGCTTGTAGTATTTTCTCCTTGATCTGGGGATTCTGGAACCTGACTATAATATTCCTGGGAGTTTTCTTTTTGGTATCTTTTTTAGGAGGCGATTGGTGGATTCTTTCAACCTCTATTTTGCCCTCTGGATCTAAAACATCAGGTCAACTTTCCTTGAGAATTTCTTAAAGGGTGATTTCTAGGTTCTTTCTTTGATCATGGCTTTTGGGTAGTCCAATAATTTTGAAATTGTCTCTCCTGTATCTATTCTCCAGTTCAGTGGTTTTTCCCATGATATATTTCACATTGCCTTCTAATCTTTCATTTATTTGGATCTGCTTAAAAACATTTTGATCTCTCATAAAGTCATTAGCTTCCATTTGCTCCAGTCTAACTCTGAAGGAATGAATCTCCTCAGTGAACTTTGAGATTCGTTTTCCATCTGGCAAATTCGACTTTTTAAGGCATTCTTCTCCTCATTGCCCTTTTGGGCCTCCTTTGCCATTTGAGTTAGTGTATTTTTTAAGTTTTTTTTTCCTCAGTCAGGCTGTTGACCTCTTTTCATACTTTTCCTGCATCCTTCTCATTTCTCTTTCCAATTTTCCCTCCAATTTTCTTATTTGATTTTTAAAGTCCTTCTTAAGGTCCTCTATGGCCTGCAACCCACTCATGTGTTCCCCTGGAACTTTTGGAGCAGGACTTCTGACCTCACAGTCCTTTTCCCACTCTATGCCCCCAAAATAGGCTTCTAGGGTTGCATTTTCTGTTTCCTTTGCCTTGTTATGTTGCCACTTAATTACTTGACTTTTGGGCTTGTTGCCACACTATGGCTTTAAGGGCAGATAGAGGAATTTATGTCCTGAATGTGTGGGGGACAACTTCTGTTTCTGGCAAGCTGTAAACCCACCCACAACTTCCACACTAGATCACAATCCAGATCCAGGGAAGTTAAAGCAAGAGCGATTACCCCCCAAGACTGATCGCTGGATCGCCCTACAGTTCGCAGGCCAGGAGCTGGAGCTGCCTCTCAAAACTACAAAATGGCTTGTCTCCTCAGCGACTTATAACCCCTAGGGGAGGAAACTGATGCATTCCCCAAATACCGGTCCCAAAGTCCATAGGGCACTAACCTCTTACTTTTTCCTAGGCATGTCTATGTTGATAATTCTGGAGTCGCCACAGCTGCTGATGTTCTGGGGTCTCTCCAGCTGGCTGCTGCCCCTACCACCCTGGGGCTAATACCTCGGCTCACGGGGACCTGGGCTCTGCTCGCCTTAGCTCCCCGCACTCTGCGCGATGTGTGCTGCCGGCTCCCAGAGTGCTGCGCTGGTCCTTCCTGCAGGGTTGCTGCGCTGTCCTCAGTGGGAGGTTAGCTTCTCTGTTTCATTCTGTGGGTGCTGGGGCTCCAGAAGTTGTTCAGAGTCCCCTTTTACATAGTTTGGGGGGAATCTCAGGGCAGAGTGTCTTGGATGAGCTGTTTCTATGCTGCCATCTTGGCTCCGCCCCCACTGCTTAACTTTCTAGTAGCACAATATGAATTTCTATACCCCAGTCCTCACATATATTATTTCCCAGTTTAAAGTAAAAAAAAAAATATTGTAACATTTATTTTTAAAACTTTGATTTCCAGCAGGGCAGAGCAAAGATGCCAGAGTAGAAACAGAGCTTCCACAGACCTCCAGCCAACACCACACCAAAATTAAGTATAAGGAGGACTCTGTCACTCCAGAACTCACAAAATGTCACAGAGACGGTAACCTCCCTCTGAGGACAGCCTGGCAGCCAGCAGGGAGGGGCCAGCATAGGGCTATGGGTGCCAAGCCCTGGCCTGCATGCATCAGAGGTATTAGCCCCAGGGTAGCCAGACCAGAACCGGGCTTGAGGGACCCCAGAACACTAGAAGCAGTGGCATTTCTAGAACTATCAACACATAGATACCTAGATAAGTGAGAAGTCAGTGCCCTATGGACTTTGGGAATGGTTGGGTATGCGCATCAGCACCTTCCACTAGGGGTGAGAAGACACTGAGCAGCCAGGGAAGTTTGCACCACATTGCCACATTGCAGCATCAGGTCCTGACCAGCGAACTGTAGGGTGTTCCGGCAATCACTCTGGGAAGTAACCGCTCTTGAGTTACTCTTCTTGGATCTTGATTTTGGTCTGGGGTGAAGGTCTTGTGGTGTGTGACCAGCTTGCCAGAGTGCGTGGAGGCTTCAGAGCGACCACCCAACCAGCATTTGGGGCAGAAGCTCCCCTGCCTGGAGGCACTGTCCTAGCATAGCAACAAGCCCAAAGTCAAGTAATTGAATGGCAACATGCCTAGGCAAAGGAAACAAAATAAACAGAAAAATTCAACATTAGACTCTTATTTTGGGGGGAAAGTGAATAAAACCATGGAACAGTAGGAGGACGGTGAGTTCAGAAATCCTGCAACAAAAGCCCCAGTTGAAAATATAAGCTGGTTACTGGCCATAGAGGAACTTAAGAAGCAGATAAGAGAAGCTGAGGAAAAATCAGGAAGAGAAATGAGAAGAATGCTGAAAAAGTTTGAAATGAGAGTCAAAAGCCTGACTGAGGAAAATAATACCTTAAAAAATAGACCAACTCCAATGGCAAAAGAGGCTCAATAAGGCAATGAGGAGAAGAATGCCTTCAAAAGCTGAATTTGCCAGATGGAAAAAGAATCTCAAAAGCTCACTGAGGAGATTCATTCTTTTAGAATTAGACTGGTGCAAATGGAATCTAGTGACATTATGAGAAACCAAGATGCTATTAAGGAGATCCAAATAAATGAAAGAATAGAAGGCAATGTGAAATATCTCATGGGAAAATCCACTCACCTGGATAATAGATCCAGTAGGGATAATCTAAAAATTATTGGACTACCTGAAAACAATGATCAAAGAAAGAATCTAGAAATCATCCTTCAAGAAATTCTCAAGGAAAATTGCCCAGATGTTTTAGAACCAGAGGGCAAAATAGAGGTTGAAAGAATCCACCAATCACCTCCTGAAAAAGATCCCCCCAAAAAACTCCTAGGAATATTGTAGCAAGTTTCCAGAGAGAGAAGGTTCAAGGAGAGAATATTAAAAGCACCAAGGAAGAAACAATTTCAATATTGGTGAAGCACAATCAGGATAGTGCATGATCTGGCAGATTCTACCTTGAGGATATAGAAATTCATATAATATGCTATTGAGGAGCGCAAAGGAGCTGGGAATAAAACCAAGAATCACGTACCCAGCAATACTGAGTATCATGTTTCAGGGAAAAATATGGTCATTCAGTGCTGAAGTGGCAGTTAGGTTGCCATAGTGCTAGCTCCTTCACAAGGCCTCTCACAAGGCCCCTGACAGGGCCTCAGAAACATAGTGTAACAGTATGACCATTGTGAAACCTCACATTGTACCTCCCTTGTAACCAAGATGTAAGGAAAACAAAGAACTTCCCCATTAGCTTGCAGCACCCCCCCCCTTAGTTTACATCCCTATGTAGCAACAGTTGCCTTGCTGACCACTATTTGTTTCAGGAAGTACTTTTCACTGTATAAAAGCTTGCTGGACAGATAGCTCAGGGCTGCCTCCCCTCTTGTGGACAGTCGCTGGCTAATAAAAGCATTCCCCAAAATACTAATTGGCTATGCAGTCCTGTATTTGCATTAATTGTCCATTACAGAATAGGGCACTTTCAAGCATTGTTTATTTTTATTTTTTTAATTAAACAAATGCTTTATTAACTTCTGGTTTACAACATTCATTTCCACCACATTGAGTTACATTTTTCCCCCATTTTTCCCTACCCACCAGCCCAGAATAGCACCACCCCTCATCCAATACTCTCTCTCCAATATCTTCTCCCATATCCCCTTCGACTTTGCCATTAGGGCAAGGTGAATATCTGAGTCCCAATGCCTGGACATCTTATGAAACATTTAATTTTAAAACTTCAATTTTCAGATCCATTCCCTTCCTCCCTTGTCACGCACTCCCTCTGAGGAGATAAGCAATTCAGTATGTGTTGTACATGTATAGCTATGCAAAACATTACCATAGTAGATATATTGTAAAAGACTGCATATATTTCCCTCCCACCCATCTCACCTCCCACCTGGTCCATTCCCTACTTTGATCCTGTCCCTCTTTGATAGTGGGTACTTCCAACCTCCCCTCCCCCCAGAATGCCCTCCCCTCCATCTTACCCCGACTCATCCCCATTTCCCCTTCTCAGGGGTGTGAGTGAGGGCAAGATATTCCATTTAGTATGTATGTGATTCTCTCCTTGAGCCAACTTCAATGAGAATATGCTTTTGCCTTTTTGCCTTCCTGTTCTTCCCCTCCCCTGCAACTACTTCTTCAGCAGCTTTTCACCCCCAGGGGGCCAAAGTCCATAGGGCACAAACCTCTCACTTTGTCCTTGGCATATCTGTGCTGATAATTTTGGAATCGCCACAATTGCTGGTGTTCTGGGGTCCCTCCAGCCAGCTGAAGGCCTGGCCATCCTGGGGCTAAAAACCCTGGGGCTTGGCTCTGCGCACTGCGCTGCCTGCTCTCAGAGCACTGCTTTCTGCTCCCTGCAGGGCTGCTGGGTTGTCCTCAGCAGGAGCTTAGCTTCTTTGTGCCATTCTGTGGGTGCTGTGGGTGCTGTGGCTCCAGAAATTGTTTGAAGTCCCCTTTCACATTGTTTGAAATTTGTGTGGGGCAGAGCACATAGGAAATGTTGTTTCTACTCCACCATCTTGGCTCCTGAGAGCACTTTCAAGCATTCTTAAGGAAAAAACCAGAGTTGAATAGAAAATTCGACATTCAAATACAAGATGCAAGAGATGGTGGAGAAGGTAAACTGGGAAAATAAATCATTATGAACTTATCAAAGTTGAACTCTTTACATTCCTACAAGGAAAAACAATAAATGTAATGGATGAAACATTTCTTAGTATGAAAATAATTGAAGAAGGGTATATGGGCACATGAATACATATATGAATGTGTGTATATTTGTTTTCAAGTATACCTAGGTAGAAGGCACAGGTCAAATTTAATAGGAAGGGATGATTCTTAAAAGGTGAAATTAAGAGGTGAGAGAGGAATATAATGCAAGGTGATGGGTATAGCCATAATGGGATGAAATATCTCATACAGAAAAGGCTAGGGGAAATGGTTACAAGGGAGGGGAAGTAGAGGAAGGCAAAAAGGCAAAACCTTATTCTCATTGAATTTCGATCAGGAAGAGAATGACATAAATATTAAATAGGGTGTCTCAATCTACAGGAGAGTAGGGGGGAACGGGATTAGAGGGGGGATAATGGAAGGGAGGGCAGGCTGCGGGGAAGGGTATTTGGAAGCACCTACTTTTTAAAAGGTACAGGATCAAAGTGGGGAGTGGATCATGTCGGAGGAGGCATAAGAGGGAAGGAAATATAGTCAGTCTTTTTCAATAAATCTACTATGGTAATGTATTGCATAGCTACACATGTACAGCATATACTTAGTTGCTTATCTTCCTTTTAAAATCAAATTAAAATACATATAAATAATATGGTTAATATATATGAATACTATGATTAATATTATTTTGCATATAATTATTTTGCATATAATCGGGAGATAATATTTGCAGGAGTTGGGGGATAGTGATTCACCTTACCTTACTGGAAAAGTCAAAGGCAGTATGGGAGAAGAGATGGGAGTGAGCAGACTGGATGAGGGGATATCCTGTGGGACTGCTATTCTGGGGTGGTGGGTAGGGGATAAATGGGAAAATTGTAACTCAAAATCTGATGGAAATGAATGACAAAAACCAGAAGTCAATAAAACTTTTGAGAAAAAAGAAAAAAACAAAACAAAACAAAACAAAAAAACAATAAAAAACCCAATAATACAATATTTTGATTTTCCGATCATTTCTCTTCTTTCCTCCTCATCTACCCCCACTGTGAGGACATGCAATTCAATATAGGTTGCATAAGTGTAGTTATACAAAATGTTTCTGTAGCAGATATATTTTGAAAGACTTAATATATTTCCCTCCATTATATCCCATCCCTCTCTGACTTATTGAATTTTCTACTTTGATCCTGATCCTTTTCAAAATTATTTGCTTCTGCCCTCCCTTCTATCATTCCTACTCTTATCCTCCCTACTTTATTGTAGGGAAAGATTCCCAAATGCATGTTTGTGTTATTCCCTCGTTAAGCTAAATTCAATAAGAGTAAGGTTGACCCACTCACTTTTACATTCCTGCTCTTCCCCTCCATTGTAACAGTTTTCTCTTGCATCTTTTCTATGAGATAATTTATTTCTCCCTTTCTCCTTCTCTGAATATATTATTCTATCACCTCTTAATTTGATTTTTAGATATCATCCCTCTATATTCAAATTATCCAATGCCCTCTGTTTATGTATACATGTACACTCATATACACACATTTATTTGTATATATATATATATATATATATATATATATACACATACACCCTCCTGTACACATATATATGTACATATGTACACATAAATATACATACATACAAACTTCCATGCATACATAATTAGTCACTTCAACTATCATCATATTGAGAAAAGTTTCATGAATAACAATTTTAATTTTTTTCCATGTAGGGATGTAAATAGCTCAACTTTTATAACTTCCTTATGATTTCTTTTTCCTATTTACCTTCCCATTCTTGCTACTTGTATTTGAAAGTCAAATTTCCTGTTCAGCTCTGTATTTTTCATCAAGAATGATTGAAATTGAGTGGAGCCAAGATGGTGGAAAGGAAGCAGTAACTGTGCTAAGCTCCTCAGTCACTAAACTTTAAAAAGTGAATCTGAACGGATTCTGGAGTGGCAAAACCCTTTCCATCCCTCAGTGGAGAAGCTGCCAGATCCTATGCTATCCTCATTGTCTTTCCACAATATTGAAATTGTTTTTTTTTTTCCTGGATGCTTATAATACTTTCTCCTTGATCTGGGAATTCTGCTACAAACCTGGCTACAATATTCCTATGAATTTTCTTTTGGGGATCGTTTTCAGGAAGTTATCTGTGGATTCTTTCAACCTCTATTTTGCCTTATCTTCTAAAACATCTGGGCAATTTTCCTTGAGAATTTTTGGAAGGATGCTTTCTAGATTCTTTCTTTGATAATGGTTTCCAGGTATTCCAATAATTTTTAGATTGTCTCTCCTGGATCTATATTCCAGGTCAGTGTTTTTTCCCATGAGATATTTCACATTGCCTTCTATTCTTTCATTTTTTTTTTGGATCTGCTTAATAGCATCTTGATTTCTCATAAAGTCACTAGCTTCCATTTGCTCCAGTCTAATTCTGAAGGAATAAATCTCCTCAGTAAGCTTTTGAGATTATTTTTCCATCTGGCAAATTCAGCTTTTGAAGGCATTCTTCTCCTTATTTCCTTTTTAAGCCTCTTTTGCCTTTTGAGTTTGTCTGTTTTTTAATATGTTATTTTCCTCAGTCAGGCTGTTGACTCTCATTTCATACTTTTCTTGCATCTTTCTCATTTCTCTTCCCAATTGTTCCCCACTTCTTTTATCTACTTCTTAAGGTACTCTATGGCCTGTTGTCAGCTCGTATTTTCATTTCGGGCTTTTGGTGCAGGAGTTCTGACCTCAAAGTCCTCCTCCTGTTCCATGCTTTGATCCTCTTTCCCCCAAAAAATAACAGTCTAATGTTGCATTTTTTAAATTTTGTTTCCGGGGTGGCTAGGTGGCGCAGTGAGTAGAGCGTCGGCCCTGGAGTCAGAAGGACCTGAGTTCGGATCCGACCTCAGACACTTAGCGCACACACAAACAAAAACCTAGCTGTGTGACTTTGGGCAGGTTACTTAACCCCAATCGCCCTCCAAAAAGCAAAAAAAAAAAAAAAAATTGTTTCCTTTGCCTAGGTGTGTTGTCACTCAATTACTTGATTTTGGGCTTTGTGCCATAGTAGGACATTGCCAACAGCTAGGGGAAACTTCTGTCCCAATCTTTGTGGTTTTCTCAACTTCCAGAGGTGTTAATTGGGTGGCCTGTCTGAAGCCTCCATACACTCTGGCAAGCTGGTCACACACCCCAAGACCTCCACCCCAGACCACAATCCAGATCCAAGAAGGGTAAAGCAAGAGTGATTACCCCCCATGACTGATGGCTGGATCACCCTACAGTTTGCAGGCCAAGAGCTGAAGCTGTAACGCCTCAACTTGCTTCAAGCTGCGCAGGCTCCTCAGCAGCTTCTCATCCCCAGTGGGAAAAGCTAAAGCATTCTCCTAACCAGTCCCAAAGTACATAGGGCACTATCCTCTCACTTTGTCCTAGCCATCTATGTGTTGATAAATCTGGAAATGCCACAGCTCCTGCTGTTCTTGGGTCCCTCCAGCTGGCTGCTGGTATGGCCACCCTTGGGCTAAAACTGGAACTCATGTGGGCCTGGGCTCAGCTCCCAGAGCTCTGTGCTGGCTGTTCCCTGATGGGCTGCAGTACTCTCCTCAGTTGTAGTTTAGCTCCTCTGTTTCATTTTGTGGTTTCTGGAGCTCCAGAGGTCATTGATAATCCCCCCTTTACATAATTTTGAAGTGGTGTGGCTGAAGCTCCGAGGAAGTGCTGTTTCTACTCTGCCATCTTGACTCTGCCCCCACTCCTATGAATTTTCCCTGGCTGTTTCTGATGTTTAAGATTTTCTCTCTTTCTTCTTTCTCTATTTCTTTACCTCCATATTGGGCACCTATGGCTTCTTTTTATTTCCCAGATGAAGTTATATTTGTACAAGAACACTTTCCTAGTCTCCCTTAATACTATACTATTGTCTTCTATTAATTATCTACAATACATCCTATATATCTTTAAAAAATTTGGTACCAATTTCTTCACTCCCCTCCTCCAATATACTGTGAACTCCTTCCTCTTTCCCTTTATTTCTTTCGTTGTATCAGTGGTGCTTAGTAAAGCTACTGGCCTCTCTTAATCCTTTTTGATTTGATTTGACTGATTATAAGAAGGGATGGACATTCTCATTGATTTTTCATGATCTATTGATGCTATGATTTTTTTTTTCTGTGTGTGTGTGTGTGCGTGCTAAGCCTCTGAATTCCAGTATTCAGCCGCATTTCACAAGACTTCATTTTACACATTTTGATTCCATCAGACTGAGATTTTTCTTGTTCCTCACTTACTGCACTTAATCCCACTTTTTTGTCATCTTTCCTGGAATTTATTTTTTCCTTATCTCTATCTCTTAATTTCTCTCAAAGGTCCATTCAAGTGCTATCTTCTAAATTAGTCCTCTCTTGATCTTCCAAATTGAAAGTACTACTCTCATTCAAAACTGCCTTAAACTTAATTTGTCTTTATCTTATGTATCTTTATATATAAGTTGAGGTAATATATGTGTTTTATATATGTTTTCTTCTCTTGATAGAAAATAATTTCCTTGAGAGTAGAACCTGTATTTTTTGTGGTCTTTGTTATTTTATATCCAAAGTGCCTAATACAGTTTCTGTAACACAATAATCACTGAAGTTTAGTCAGTAGCTCAGTTTCATCAGTGTTTAACCCTTCAAGGGATATAATGGGTTAAAGCAGTATTTTGGTCCCTCTCCACTGTCCAAAAGTAGACAAAGATCCAAGCTAAGAGTTCTTTGAACTCCTGAGAATACAAAAATCAGTTTACATTTCTGTGGCAATCTTAAGTGAATATGTCTTGGGAAAAATGTTATTTCCCATAATAGGCAAGCTGTGGAACAGTCCCTGGACTCTCAAGGAGTACAGTCCCCTTTTTCTCATGTGCAGTTGCAAATATACTAGTTGAGAAATGAATTTCCTTTCCTTAGTGTCTCTTTTAAACTGAAACAAAAGAATAAATCAGATAGTTATTATCAAAACTTGTTGATAAAATTATTCCTATCATGTTTTTATAACATGCACTATATGTTATGTTCATTATCTCATTTAATCATCGTAAATATAAGCCATATTTTATTTTATTTTATTTTTAGAGGGCTGTTGGGGTTAAGTAACCTGCCCAAGGTCACATGGATCATAAGTGTTAAGTGTCTGAAGTTGGATTTAAATTCATGTACTCCTCACTTCAGGGCTGGTGTTCTATTCACTGTACCACCTAGCTGCCTCTAGCCCTATTATACAGATGTGTAAACTGAGGCTCATAAAGGTTACATAGATTGCTTGTGGTAACAGAGCTCCAAGTTATGAAAGGTGGATCTCAGACATGTCTTCTTAATTTTGCATTCAGCACTGCATCCATTGAACTACACTGAGAGGGAACTTGTAATTTTATATAGTATATGTTATACCTGAAGAAGGATATTCATAGAAAAACAACAACAACAACAACAACAACAACAACAACAACGCATTTCATCCAATAGGATTAACAGCAGCACATAATAATATTCTTGGTTTGTGGGTTATTCAAAATAATTCTCATTTTAACGCAATAAATCACTTAATTCTGGCCATTTTTTTTCATATGGCCATTTACCCTTCCTCAATTATTTTCATAATGAGAAAGATTTCATCAGACAAAATTATTGTTTTTCCATGAAGGTATGTAAATAGTTCAACCTTGATAAGTTCTTTTTGATTTCTTTTCCTTGATTACCTTCTCAAGCATCTCTTTCTTCTTGTGTCTGAATGTCAAACTTTCTATTCAACACTGTTTTTTTCCTCAAGAATGCTTGAAAGTCCTCTATTCCACTGAATGACCATATTTTCCCCTGAAACAAAAGACTCAGTTTTTCAGGGTAGGTGACCCTTGGCTTCAATCCCAGCTCTTTTGCCCTCTGGAATATCATATTCCATGCCCTTTGATCCCTCAGTGTAGAAGCTGCCAGGTACTGTGCTATACTGATTGTGTTTCCACAATATTGAAATTGTTTCTTCCTGGCTGCTTGGAGTATTTTCTCCTTGATCTGGGAGTTCTGGAAACTGGCTATAATATCCATAGGGGTTTTCTTTTGGGGATCTTTTTCAGGAGGTGATTGGTGGATTGATTCAACCTCTATTGCCCCCTCTGGGTCTAAAACATCAGGGCAATTTTCCTTGAGAATTTCTTGAAGGATGATTTCTGGGTTCTTTCTTTGATCAAGGCTTTCAGCTAGTCCAATATTTTTTTTTAATTATATATCCTGGATCTATTTTCCAGGTCAGTGGTTTTTCCCATGAGATATTTCACATTGCCTTCTATTCTTTCATTTTTTTGGATCTGCTTAATAGCGTCTTGATTTCTCATAAAGTCACTAGCTTCCATTTGCTCCAGTCTAATTCTGAAGGAATAATTCTCCTCAGTAAGCTTTTGAGATTATTTTTCCATCTGGCAAATTCGACTTTTTAAGGCATTCTTCTCCTCATTGCCTTTTTAAGCCTCTTTTGCCTTTTGAGTTTGCCTGTTATTTAAGGTGTTATTTTCCTCAGTCAGGCTGCTAACTCTCATTGCATACTTTTCTTGCATCTTTCTAATTTCTCTTACCAATTTTCCCCCACTTCTCTTATCTGCTTCTTAAGGTCCTCTATGGCCTGTAGCCAGCTTATGTTTTCCTTTGCGGCTTTTGGTGCAGGAGTTCTGACCTCACAGTCCTCCTCCATGGTTTGATCCTCTTTGCCCCTAAAATAGGAGTCCAATGTTGAATTTTTCAGTTTATTTTGTTTCTTTTGCCTAGGCATGTTACCACTTAATTGCTTGATTTTGGGGTTTGTTGCCACAGTAGGAGTCTGCCACCAGAGAGTAGTGCTTCCATCCCAAATGTGGGGTCTTCACAATTTCTGCAATTTGGGTGGCCTCTGTAAAACCTCCACCCGCTCTGGCAAATTGGATACCCACCCCAAACTGGCCATTTTCACAAACTATCCCCTTATGTGTTGAATGTTCTTTCTCCTTATTTCTGTACCCTACCTTTCTTGATTTACTTTTATATTACAGCTAAAATTCCACCTTTTATAGAAAGCCTTTATTATTCCTTCTTTATATGAGTGTATTTCCTCATATTATTATATTCAGTTTGCCCCATATATAGTTTATTTGCACAAAGTAGTATGGTGTTTCCCCCATTAGACTGTGAGCTACTGTAGAGCAGGCGTTGTCTTTTTTTGGGGGGTGGGTTGTTGCTCAAGCACTGAGCATAGTGCCTAACAAAAAATCTGTACTTAATTATTATTTATTGATTTACTGCCTCGTCTTACATTAGTTTAACCTATACATTTTTCAGTGTTGTACTTTTAACTGTTGGTAAGTGGTGATCATAACATTTGATAGGGAAGAGTGAATATAGGAAATTCTTGGTCAGGATTCTGTAACCCAGAATGTCCATAGTCTGTTGTCAACCATAAAGCTTACATTCATGTTCCTGATAAGATCTAAAGTAGCTTTGCTTACTCTGGTCTCACAGTTGATTTATCCTTCCTGCTTTACAGATAATAACAAAAATAAAAACAAAACAAAAATATGAATTAAGGTTTCATAACATAAGTTGTTTTTCTTTTCTTTTTTTAGTCACTTGTGGTATACTCTGATGTACCAAGAGATCTGAATAGTGATAATAAGCTCTATTTCTTATACTTTGGGAAACCTTTCCAGCTTGTTTGACTATGGTCCAGACCATAATCACAAGTCCTACAGATATAAGAGAGAAAGCTGGGTATGCTGATGACTCTTCTTAAGAAGTTCCCACATAAGGACCATCCCACAGATGAGTGAAAGAACAGCAAAATCAGCACAGTTCTCTGAACTGGCAATCAGCCTGACAAAGACTGAGCTCATTAACAATCTGCCCAAGGAAAAGACTACAGGGAGCCAAAACTTTGTGGTGACATGTTGCTGAATGCTGTCACGAAAACCCACTCCATTATCAGCAAATAAACATTTCAAAAAAAATCTAATAGACTTTTTTAAAAGTTACAATATGAATCAATAAATCCAGAATGACCTTCAGGAAGTTAGGAATTTGAAATATAAGCAGTCTTTTACAATATATCTACTACGGCAATGTTTTGCATAGCTGTACATGTACAACACATACTGAATTGCTTTTCTTCCTAGAGGGAGTGGGTGACAAGGGAGGAAGGGAATGGATCTGGAATTCAAAGTTTTAAAATTAAATGTTTCAAATATATATATATATATATATATGTATATATATATACATATATATATATATATAAAATGATAAGCAATATCTATTTAAAACCATATTCATGCATCACATACAATTGGGGTAAACTACAAGCATTTCCGATAAGATTGGGGTGAAACAAGGATGCCTATTATGACCATTGTTATTCAATATTGTACTAGAAATTTTAACTTTAGCAACAAGAGAAAAAAAGAAATCAAAGGAATTAGATTAGGCAATGAGGAAACAAAACTGTCACTCTATGCAGATGATATGATAGTATACTTGGAGAATCCTAGAGAATAAGCTGAAAAAATACTTGAAAAAAAATAACAAGTATATCAATGTTGCAGGCTACAAAATAAAGCCACATAATCCGTCAGTATTTTTGTATATTGCCAATAAAGCCAAGCAGCAAGAAATAGAAAATAAAATTCTATTTAAAATAATCTTAGAGGATATAAAATACTTAGGAGTCTACCTGGCAAGAAAAATCTGAAAATATAAAAACACATTTTCAAAACACTGTTCACACAAATAAATTGAAATCTAAACAGTTGGAAAAATATCAATTGCTCATGCGTAGGCTGAGTTAATATAATAGATTTATAATTCTGCCTAAATTAATTTACTTATCCCTTGTCATACCAATAAAACTAGCAAAAATAATTTTACAGAGCTAGAAAAAATATTAGCAAAGTTCATTTGCAAGAACAGAAGGTCAAGAATTTCAAGGGGATTAATAAAAAAGGAAGGTGACCCATATGTACCAGATCTAAAATTTTATTATGAAGCAACAATCATCAGCACTATTTGGTACTGGCTAAGAAATAGAGTGGTAGATCAGTGCTATAGCTTCAATACATTATATACTGCAGTAAATGCATATAGTAATCTACTCTTTGATAAAACCCCAAGAATCCAGTTTCTAGTTAATGAACTCACAATGGGACAAAAACTGGAAAATAGTATGGCAGTAACTATCCATAGAAAAATATTTCACACTGTATAACAAGATAATGTGGACATGGGTACATGATTTAAACATAAGGAATGATACCATAAGTTAAGTAGGAGAACAAGAAAGAGTGGATCTGTCAGATCTAGGGAAAATGGTAGAATTTTTGATGAAATAAAAGATAGAGAACATTATGAAATACAGAATGGATACTTTTACTTACCTTAAATTATTGTTTTTTGCACAAAGACATTGCAGTTAAGCTTAGAAGGGAAACAGAAAGCTGGGAAACAAATTTTATAGCATTTCTGATAGAGATCTCATTTCTAAATTATATAGAGAACAGAGTCAAATTCATAAGAATATGAGTCATTCCCAAATGGATAAATGATCAAAATATATGAAGAAGCAGTTTTCAGTTAAAGAAACTAAAGTTCATACATTCTTGGTGGGGTTCTGAATTGATCCAGTCATTCTTGAGAACACTTTGGAATGATATCCAAAGGGCTATAAAACTGTGCATACTCTTTTATCCAGCAATACTACTACTAGGTCTGTATCTGGAAGATATCATAAAAAAGGGAAAATCACCCACATGTACAAAAATATTTAAAACAGCTGTTTTTGTGGTAGCAAAGAAACAGAAATTTAGAGAATATCAATCAGTTGGGCAGTAGCTGAACAAGTTGTAGAATATGAATATTATGAAATTGTTGATGTTGTCCTCTGTTCTCAAAGAGTATCAAAATGACATCACTATGTCAGAGGCAAGTACCAGTGTATCTGACTGGCTGATTACTGTTCTATCACAAGCCATGCACAAATAGTCTATGTGATCGTTTGGGATGCATGTTCTAAATTTATGTATCTCATGTTTCTTTTGAACTACTTCAATTGTACTTTGCTCAGAGAGCATAGCACCTTCTCTGATGTGTGCAGGCCATGCTCAGTTGTCCTGTGCCAGTGTCTCCCATGAAACACAATCAATTCCCAAGTTCTTAAGAGACACCTTGAGAGTATTTTTCTATGCCTTCTTCTGTCCACCATGTGAACACTGGTCCTGTGTGAATTCTCCAAAAAAATAGTCTTTTTAGCAAGTGTACATTTTGAATTTGAACAATGTGGTCAGCCCATCAGAGTTGTTTTCTCTGAAGTAGAGTTTAAATGCATGGCATTTTAGTTTGAGAAAGGACCTCAGTGTCTGTAATCTTATCTTACCAGATGATCTTTAGAATCTTCATAAAACAATTCAAATAAAAGTAATTCAGTTTTCAGGCATGGCACAGGGTGTCCAGGTTTCCCAGGCATACAACGATGAGGTAAGCACAATGACTCTGTAGGCCTTCAATTTGGTGATTAGTCTATTACCTCTTTTCTTATATACTTTCCTTTGGAGCCTCCCAAACATCAAGCTAACACTAGAAATTCTTGTGTCAACTTCATTATTAATTTGTACATCCCTGGAAAGTACATTACCAAGTTAAGTGAACATATCCACAGCATTCAAAGCTTCTCCATTTGCTGTGACCCATGGTTCCATTTATGGTGTGTGGTTGATGGAGCACCTGTGTTTTCTTGGTGTTTATTGTTAGGCCAAAATTAGGAGAATCAGCAGAGAATTCACCCATACTTTGCAGCATTTCAGCTTCAGAGGCTGCACTGAGTGTACAATCATTTGCAAACAGAAAATCATGTACCAACACTCCCTCAACTTTAGACTTGGCTTATAGACTTTGGAAGCTGAAGAATTTACTATCAGTGCAGTAAATGACCTTGACATTGTCTTCATGCTCATTGAAATCATTTGATAACTACTGAGAACATCATGCTGAAAAGCATCAGAGCAAGCACATAGCCTTGTTTCACTTTATTGATTACTGGGAAAGAATGAAACAATTGTCCATTTTTTTAGAATGTAGACAAGTATGCCATCATGAAATTGACATAAAATGCTGATGAACTTCCCTGAGAAACCAAATTTTGACATAATTTTCCATAAGCCTTCATGACTGACAGTATCAAAGGCCGTGGTCAGATATACAGATGTTGTGTGCCTAAGACTATTCTGCTCCTAATATTTCTCCTAAATATTCAGCCACAATCCTATAACAAATGGTAGGGCTAAGCAGATATCCTTGCGGTGAGTGGGTGATAGTATGTTGTCTGCGCTGTCAAGTGAAAGAAACCTGGTCCCATTGTTTAGAATCTATTGGGATAGTAAATAAATCATTGGCTAAATAAACAACTGTGTACCAAGTTCCATCATATTTCTGGATGATTTCTATTAAAGTGATAGTATCTGGAACTGCAGTATACAAGCATGGAGTCGCATTCAATTGTCTATAATCCACTGTCATTCTTTTGTACTGGCCAGACAGGATTATTCTATTGAGAGGTTGTAGGAACTAGCTCTCCTGTCTCAACATATTCCTTTATAGTTTTAGTAATTTCGTCTTGCCCACCTGGCACATGACACTGCTTTAATTACTTTCAAATGTTCAGGTAAAATGATTTGGATCCATTTAAAAATTTTTTCCCACTAAAATTGTATTAATTCCTATCTTCCTTGCTGAAAATTTGTATCTCGCCTCAGGTACATTTAGAGTCATACCTCAATATAAACCCCTCAGTATTCAGGAATGGGTACAATGACCACTGTATATTTTTTCTTATAAACTTTGTTAGTTTAGCTTGTCCATTTGATATTTTAGCCCCTCCCAGTCCTGTGATCTTAATAGGAGTTACATGTTTAAACTTCTCAGGGTTTAAATAGATAAGGGAGGTCTTTGCCACAGTATTTATCAGTGCCCTAGATACAGAAGTTGATCCATTTTTCCAATATATGGTTAAACCTATATGAGTTCTGTAATTTTTTCTGTCTATTTCTTTACTCTTGACTGGGGCTTGGCCTATTGCCTGTTCTCCCTCAAGGTGTGACAAACCTGGATACAATAATTCAATAGTATCTGTAGGAGTAGTTCCTACTTCCCTATTTAGTCTAATATTAAGTACCTTTTCTTGGTACATCTTATATAGCACTTAAGTTAGAGTAGCATCTATTCTTCTAAAATATACTCTTTTCTTGTCAATCTATTCTGGCTTTGAATTGGCTGACTCTTTACTCTTCTCTCTTGAGGAAATTTATCTTTTCCCCTTTCCTCTAAGTCACTTAACTAAGAGGTTTAATCCAGCACTTCTGAAAGAGGGTTCTCTATTTCCCTAATTAATAGAATCAGAATTAGGTGCTTATAAGCCATCATTACTGTGATATGTCTATGAAGAAAACTGACATGGTCTCAGCATATGTCAGACCCCATATTAGGTACCCAGCTCAATGCCTCAGCTACCAGATCCATATGTCATCAAACTGCCAGCAAATGAGGACCCAGCATGCAAAATGAATGACCAGGTCCCAGCCCTCAGCAAAAGGAGCAACAGTGCCCCCTGTGTTCCAGAAGAAGAACTCAACTTAAAAAATCATAAGACAAAATAGGCAAACAGGATGATGAAAATACAGAAATGAAAAATGACCATAGAGAATTACTATGATAACAGGGAAGCTCAAAACCAGACTCAGAAGAGAGCAACATATATACCTATATTCTAAACCTCAAAGGGGAATATGAATTGGTCCAAAGGCCAAAATGTTTATTTGGAAGAGCTCAACAAGTATTTTACAAGTCAAATAAGAGAGGTAGAAGAAAAAAATAGGGAAAAAAAATCAGAGATATTCAAGAGAGAGTCAATAGCTTGAACAAGGAACGACAAAAATTGATTGAAAAAAAAAAAACGTTCCTTTAAAAACACAATTGGATGAATTGGAGGGGGAACCATTGGAGAAAATAAAATGTTACAAAGTAGATTTGGCAAAATGGAAAATGAGATAAAACAATTTACTAAAGAGAAGAAATCTTTAACAGTAGAATTACCTAATGGGAAAGGTGGTACAGAAGCTAATTGAAGAAACAATTTCTTAAAAATTAGATTTAGGCAAGTGGAAGCTAATGTTTATAAAGCATCAAAAATCAGTCAAAATCAAAAGAATGAAAAAAAGAAGAAAATTCAAAATACCTCTTTGGAAAAATAACTTACTTGGAAAATATATTCTAGAGAAATGATTTAAAAATTATGGAACTATGTGAAAGTCATGATAAATAAGTGTTTGAGCAGCAACTTTCAGGAAATTATCAAAGAAATCTGTCCTAATATCTCAGAACCAAGGGGTAAAATAGTAACTGAAAGAATCTATAGATCACCTTCTGAAGGAAATTTCAAAATGTAAACTCCAAAGAATATTGTTGCCAAATTCCAGAGTTCCCAGTTCAATGAGAAAATACTGCAAGAAGCCAGAAAGAAACAACTTAAATATCATGGAACCACAGTCAGGATTATCTGAGTCCTCTAAGCTTCTACTTTAAAGGATTGGAGGGCTTAGAATATGAAATTCCAGAAGGCAAAAGAACTTGAATTACAAGAAGAATCAAGCACTCAGCAAAACTGAGCAGATTTTTTTTTTAGGATAGAAGATGGATATTCAAGAAAATAGATGATTTCCAAACTGTCCAGATTAAAACAAAACACAGTTGAACTGAAAATTCCATCTCCAAATACAAGACTAAAGAGAAATAAAAAGGAAAGGAAAAAACAATGTGTTATTCAGTGTTTAAACTGATTAGATACCTACATGCAAGCTCGAGCTTGTAACTCTTGAGAACTTCACCCCAGACAGAGGGTGTGGGTATACGTTGACTTTCATGGGATGCCGAAAAAGAAATTAAGAAGTAAAAAAGATTTTACTGGGAGATGAATAGAGAAGCAGGCAGAAAAGACCAAAGTGTATTATATGAAGATATGCAAAAACCTATTACAGTAAAGGGAAAGAAGGCAAGGCGGCAAGCATTATTTTAAGCTTTCTTTAATTGGAAATGGCTCAAAAAGGGAACTACACACTCATACACACATGCAGACACTCTTCAATATAGAAATCTAGCTCACTTTATAAGAATTGGAGGGGAAAGGGCACAGAAAAGGGAGGGCTGGATAGAAATGAAGGGGAAAGGATGGGAAAAATAAGAAATGGGAAGGGAGCTGAAAGAAGTGAAGGCAGATTGAGGGAGTCAGTGGTAAGAAACAAATCACTGTTGAGCAGGGAAATAGAGAAATGCAAGACAAAAGCATAAATCTGGCTGGGAGATAGTATCAAGAGAAAGACATTTTTAGTCTTAATTCTTTAGTCTTCACTTAATGTGAATAGGAGGAACTCCCTTATAAAATGGATGTAAATAGCAGAGTGGATTGAAATCCATACATCTACAGTAGGTTGTTCACAAGCAACACATTAGAAGCATAGAGATGCACACAGAGTAAAGTTTTAAGGATGGAACAGAATATATTAGGCTTCAGCTGAAGTAAAAGCAAACAAACAAAACAAAAATAAATAGGGGAAGCAATCCTGCTCTCAGACAAAGCAAAAGTAAAAATACATCTAATTGAAAGAGATAAGAACGGGTGACCAGGTGGCGCAGTGAGTAGAGCGCTGGTCCTGGAGTCAGAAGGACCTGAGTTCAGATCTGGCCTCAGACACTTAACACACACAAAACAAAAACCTAGCCATGTGACCCTGGGCAAGTTACTTAACCCCAATTGCCCTCCAAAAAAAGCAAAAAAAAAAAGAGAGAAAGAAAGAGATAAGAAAGAAAACTACCTCTTGCTAAAAGGTACCATAGACAAAGAAGTATCCATACTAAAAATGTATACACCAAGTGTTATAGCTAGAACTAGATAATTTTAACCACAAATAAAAAAATAAAAATATTCTGGGACTTAATAGAGGCTAATACGCTAACAGGTGGCATTTATACCAGGAATGTTGGACTGCTTCAATAATAGGAAAAGTGTAAGCATAATTATTTAGCTATATAAATAACAAAATTAACAAAAATCATGATTTTCTTAATATATGCAAAAAAGTTTCATAAAATAAACCCATTCCCATTAAAAACACTAGAGGAAAAGGAATGAATAGTTTTCCTTAAAATGATAAATAACATCTATGTAAAACCACCACCATGCATTATATATAATGGGGAGAAGCTAGAAGCATTCCCAATAAGATCATGGGTGAAAAAAAGATGTCCATTATCACCACTGTTATTCAGTGTTGTACAAGAAATGTTAGCTTTAGCAATAACAGAAGAAAAAGAAATTGTAGGAATTAGAATAAGCAAAGGAGAAACAAACTATCACTCTTAGTAGATTATATGATGATATATAAAGAGAAACCTAGAGAATCAACTAAAAACTACCTGAAATAATTAACAACTTTAGTAAAGTTGCATTACAAAAAATAAACCCACATAAACTATAGGCATTTGTACACACACACGCATACACACACACACACACACACACACACACACACACATATATATATATATATATGTATATATATATATATATATATATAAACCTAACAAAGCCCAGCAGCAAGAGATAGAAAGAAAAATTCCATTTAAAATAACTATAGACAACATACAATTTTGGGGAATCTACCTGCCAAGATGAACCCAGGAACTTCATGACCATAATAACAAAACATTTTTAACATGAATAAAGTCAGTTGTTGATAGTTGGGAAAATGTCAGTTGCTAGTGGGTAGACTGAGCTAATATAATATAAATGACAATTCTACCTAAATTAATTTACATATCCAGTGGCACACCAATCAAACTACCAAAAAACATTTTGTAAAGGTAGAAAAAACAATACCAAACTTCATCTGGAAGAACAAAATTTCCAGAATATCAAGGGAATTAATGAAAAGAAATGCCAAGGGAGGTAGCCTAATCATACCAGATCAAAAACTGTATTACGAAGCAGCAATCATCAAAACTATTTGTTACTGGCTAAAGAAGAAGAGGGATGAATCAGTAGAATAGTTTAGGTACATAAGACACAGTAGTCAATGCCTATAGTTATCTACCATTTGATAAAACCAAAGACTCTAGAAGCTTGCCAAAAAACTTACCATTTGACAAAACCTGTTAGAAAACTGGAAAACCGTGTGGTAGTAGCTAGGCATAGACCAAGAACTTAAACCCTATACCAAGATAAAGTCAAAACGGTTACCTGATTTAGACATAAAGGGTGGCAATGTAAGCAAATTAGGAGAATAAGGACTAATTTTCTTGTCAGATGTAGGGAAAACAGAAGAATTCATGACCAAACAAGAGATAGAGAACATTATGGAATGAAAAATTAATAATTTTGATTACATTAAATTAAAATGGTTTTGTACAAGCAAAAGCAATACAATAAAGATTAGAAGGGAAGCAGAAATCTGGGAAACAATTTTTACCAGTAGTGTCTCTGATATATCTCCTATTTCAAAAATATATAGAGAACTGAATCAAATTTTAAGAATTCAAATTGTTGCCCAGAGGAAAACAATCAAAGGATATCAATAGACAGTTTTCAGAGGAAGAAATTTAAGCTCAGTATAGTCATGTACAAAAAAGGTGTAATTAACTATTATTTAGAGATACTCAAATTAAAATAACTCCAATTTACCACCTTATACCTATCAGATTGATTATTATAACAAAAGAGGAACATGATTAATTTTGGAGAAGGTTTTGGGAAGTTGGAACCCTAATGCATTGTTATTGGAGTTGTGAGCTGATCTAACCATTTGGGAGAGCAATTTGGAGCTATGCTCAAAGGGCTATATAATTTTGAAAACCCTTTGATACAGCAATGCTGCAATATTACTATTAGGTCTGTATCACAAAGAGATTACAAAAAAGGGGGAAAAACCCACATATATAAACAATACTTATAGAAGGTGCTTTGTAGTGGCAAAGAATTGGATATTGATGGGATGCCTTTCAAATGGGAAATGTCTGAACAAGCTGTGGTATATGTGTGTAATGGAATACTATTGTGCTAGGGGAATATTATATGCAGTAATGGCAACATTGTGCAATGATCAACTTTGATAGACATCTTTTCTCAGCAATGCAATGATCTAACACAATTCCAGAAGACTTACAATAGAAAATGCTATCCAAATCCAGAAAATAAACAAACAAAAAACCAGTGGTGTTGGAATGTAGATCAATGTATGCTATTTTCTCTCTCTCTCTTTTTTTTCTTTCTCACAGTTTTTCCCTTTTGCTCTGATTCTTTTTTTCACAGTATGACTAATATGGAAATATACTTAATGTGATTATATATATAGCCTATATCTATCTATCTATCTATCTATCTATCTATCTATCTATCTATCTATCTATCTATATCTATATATCTCTATCTCTAATCTATCTATCTATCTATCTATCTATCTATCTATCTATCTATCTATATCTACCTACCTATCTATCTATCTATCTATCCAGACAGCCGGACAGATAGATAGATAGATAGATAGATAGATAGATAGATAGATATCCTATATCAGATTGCTGCCATCTTGGGGGTGGGGACATTAGGGAGAGAAAAAATTTAGAACTCAAAAGCCTATAAAAGTGAATGTTGAAAATTAAAATTAAGTAAAAAAAAAAGTTCCACTGACAACCTTTCTCTCAAGCACAAATTATAAGATTGGTTATATCAGTGCACTTGATGCATATAAAATTGTACTTTTCACAAAAGCCAATTAAATGAGATATTCTTTCTAATTATAGAATGTCTTGTAATTACTTGATTGGCTTTTAATTTATTGCAAATATGGGGTGTAAAGAGAATGTTAAATGAGAAAATAGTAGTTTTTTTTATATATAATGTAGGGGAAATAGATCAAGTTAATAAACTGCTGAGACTTAAGGTTAGAATTTTTGTTTCGTCTCATGATGCTGTTAAACTCCATTTGAAAGAAAATGCAGAAGTTTTGCTTTATAACTTAAGGTTTTCTTTAATTGCTTTGAAATTTAATTTAGACAAATACAACACATACAATTAATGAGTAACAATTTTATCTTGGATGGTATATGTCTACCTTGTTCTCCTGGACTCCTGAAATATTCTTGAAGCATCTCATTGATCTAACTTGATAAATTGCTTCCTTTGTGTCTATTTTGCCATAACAGAGCAAATATACGGCACTGATTTTTTTTTTCTTTTTGGAGGGCAATTGGGGTTAAGCAACTTGCCCAAGGTAGGTCACACGGCTAGGTTTTTGTTTGTGTGTGTGTTAAGTGTCTGAGGCCGGATCTGAACTCAGGTCCTTCTGACTCCATGGCTGATTCTCTACTCACTGCGCCACCTCTTCAATGAGAACAGTAATGCTTCAGTCTCAGGACTTTCATTAATTCTTTAGTATTTTCTCAATAACTTCTTTCAATTCTTCTTTCCATACTTTTGTAATCTTTCTTATCATATTCATTATAATCTAATACTTCAAAGATGTGTCAGTCATTAGTAAGAATTAACCTTCATTTGATGTAGATCACAGAGAGTATGCCTTAGAAAACAGGTTTTTATAGTTGGCTTAGCGAAAAACATTCATCACCTTGTAGCCGTCATCCTTACTTAAAAGTCCTAAAATAACTTGGCTTCTCTTCAAATAATAAATATGGACACAGAATACAAGACTGATTGCTAGAAACGAATTTAGAAACTGTCTAGGCAAACTCCCATTTTTGTAGGTAATCAAATTAAGGTGTGGGGAGATGGTGCCTAAGGTGATGCATATAGGAAGTGGAAGGTTAAATTTGCATTCAAGTGCTTAACTTCAAAGCATGCCCTTTTTCTGCTTACCACTTTGACTCTCAGTCAGTTAATAGCCTTTTCCTTGCTTTACCATTTTAGTGAAGCCTTCCAGGGTATGTGCTGCACTGTATATGATCTTTAAGACTTCAGGACAAGTCTACAGTCATTATTATCATTAGTTCTCTAAGGTCTTGCTTTTCTCCTGTCCGAGTTTCATAACCTAGTGCTTCTTCTGGAGCACAGAGACATCAAAATTAAACTCACTTATAAGATAGGTTTTGTTTACAATGCAATTTTTGTTATCAACAAACATTTATTGAGCATCACTTTCGTGTGTGGCAGTGGAGACATCATCTATTTTGACCTATTCATTTTGCAAATGAATTTAGGTACAGGGTGGCAATGTGGGTTGTTTAATGCTATGCAGCTAGTTAATGGAAGAATAGGTCTCCTTATTGGATACTCAGCTTTTTCAGTTAAATTATTATAGTATCCACGACCTGAATGATCAGATTGCTTTTCCATTATGTCACACTGTTATCACCAAAAGCACCCACCCAGAAAGCTGGGAAAGTGATATAATCTTAATGCTGGAAGAAGGTTCAGAGAACCCAGGGTACAAAAAGTGTTGCATTAAGAAACCATTCTACAACATCTATAGCAAGTCTTCAAGGAAGGAGGGAGAGAAGGAGAGAAGAAAGGAACAAAGGTAGAGTTAGAGGAGAGGAGAGAGAGAGGAGAGAGAGAGACAGAGAGACAGAGAGAGAGACAGAGAGAGAGAGAGAGAGAGACAGAGAGACAGACAGAGAGACAGACAGAGAGACAGAGAGACAGAGAGAGGAAAACAAATATTTTAAAGTACTTTTTTACATTACAAGCACAATGCTAAACACTGGAGATATAAATACAAGCAAAAAGACAGTCTCTACCTTAAGGAGCTCACATTCTAATAGGTGAAGGTGAATGCAAAAGGTAGATGAGTAGCAGGAATAGGGTGAAAGAGGATTGATTTTAAGCTTTAGAAGGTCAAGAACAGAGCTGAGAGAAGAAAGGAAGTGGGATGGCATGAAAGCCTTCACAAAACTGTGTTTCTAGGAGGAACTCACCTCCAGGGATTGCATACTCACTACATTATAAGCAATGTTGATAATAATAATGGTGGTGATGATGACATCAATTTATATAGTTCTTTTAGGTTTGCAAAGCACTTTACCAACATTAATCACTTTACCAGCATATCACTTTATCCAAAAGGCAACTCTGGAAAATAGCTGCTATAATTACGTCCATTTTATGGATGGGGAAACTGCGAAAAAAAGAAATTGGGTGAATAATATGATCATATAGTTAGTAAGTGTCTGAAATAGTTTGAAATCAGGTCTTCTAGAATTCAGATCCAACCACCTAGCTACCCTTTTTTCATTCCATGGACAATGGGATGTGCTTGGTTTTTCTAGGATAATCCAGGATAAGTATAAACAGAAAGAGAGTGATAGTCAGAAGAAGTGAGTTTGAATTTCAACTCTGCCTTTTTCTAACTGTTTGACCTGAAATGTCATTTAACATCTCTGGGTCTCAGTTTCCTCATCTGCCAAAAGAGGGAGACTTGAGAAAATGACTGATAAATATCTTGTAACTCTTTATATGAACTGTGCTTCATTTTGCACCACATCCTACTTATTTCTGGCTTGTCACCTAGCTAATAAAGCCTTTTGGATATCATGGAAGAATCATTGTGGGGCACTCTGGAGCCTTGGGGCCTGCATTATTCTATTTGGTAAGGCATTAATGTGGACTAATGTATCAAGCTGGTTATAAGTTTCATACTATATCTTAGCACTCTTCTTGTCTGCCACTGAACATATAACCCCATTTTCTGGTATCAGCCAGAAATGTTGTGAACAATTGTCGTTATTTTTGCTACTTTGTAGATTTTTCTAGGACTTAGCTGTGAATATTTTGGTCAAAAATAAAAAAATCCATTTTAATCTAATATGGAGAAACTGCAGCCTTCAGTCCACATGTGGCCTGCTATGTCTTTGGGTACAACCTTTGGTTTGAGTCCAAGTTTTACAGAAAAAATCATTTTATTAAATTAAATTTTATTACATCTTTTTCATTCAATTTTTTTCACAAAATGTTTTCTTTTAAACTTATAATGATCCGATGAAGGAGTTCTTCCTTTTGAAAACACTATCTTACCTACTTAGCTAATGATTTTCATAGCCTGGACCTTGAACATTCAGAAATAGGTTCTTTCTATTTGCACATACTTTATCTTCATAGTTTTATTTAATGTCGCATCTCTCATCAGATTAATAGGCAATGTAATGTAATAGAGAAAAGGGTTTAGAACTGTTGAGGTTTCATGATGTGTTGTGGTGGAATCATCTCAAAGAAATCAGAGTCAGACCACCTCTAATACAAGTATAGGCATTTATTGAGATTCATATCTCTCATGAAGTGGGCTAAGTTCCAAGAGGAATCAGCAGCTTCAGAGACAACAGGATGGTCTTTTATAATGTAATGATGTAATTACACAACAGAAATTATGAATATTAAAAAGGGAGGAGGGGTTTGTTAAGGGAATAATGGGTAATGGGGGAGGGGTCCCAGTCACAGTAGAACTTCACATGTGATTAGCCACTATGCATACTTATACCCCCATTTAGTGGGTATATGTGTATGATAATGACATTATAATAAGCTTCTCTACATCATTAGTTTACTCTAGATCAGTTCTTCATTATTACTGTGCAAGTGCCTATTTAGGGAAAGTACCTTCTGTTGTTTTGGGGTCCACATCCTACTTGAGCATCCCAGTGATGCTGCTATCTGATTGGCTGGCTATTGTGGTCCTGTCTGAGACTAGATAGAAGTGGTGGTGGTTGAGTGCATGGACTCTCCTTATGTTTCTATGGGAAATTTGAGTAATATGTCTGGAGACAGTGGCGAGTTAGAAGTAGTGACTTGGATTCCATCACATGGACACACACCTGCTGTTTTTGTTAGAGCTATGAGTTCATGGACATACCTCTTTCTCTAGTGAGGAGTGAGGCATATATGAAGAAGTTAGGTTACTGAGTTGATGTAGGGGTGAGTGGCTAGGTAGATGCAGTGGGCCTGCTGTTCAGTGGGGCCTATGGGGAACTTAGAATATTGGGGCTGGGGACAGCTTTATTCAGATTCTATCAGAGCCAAGAATATCTGGGCTTCAGACCCATCTCTAGAGCATACTGACTGTGTGGCTTTGAAAAAGACACAAATCCTTAGTTTTCTAGGCAACTCTCTAAATCTATACATTTTTTAAAAGATGCTGACCTATGATGGGAAAAGAAGTTTCATTTTCTGTGAATTTCCCATATTAGCAAAAGCATATGCCAGTTCCTTGTTTCACGATAAGGACATTTATGGAATTTTGAGCTGGAAACACTTTTAGAGATTTACCAAGTCCAAACACTTCATTTTATGCATGGGTAAACCTAGGTGTATAGAGGTTAGGGGAATAACCCAAGGTCATATAGATAATAAATAACAGTCAGGAATTACACCCATGTACTCTGATTATAGATGAAGGGTGTTTTTGTGTTTGTGTGTGTGTGTGTTTCCCTTATTCCACCATGTTTCCTCTTGAATTAAGTCTTCAGGAAGGGAGACCAGATACTCATTTAGCCATTGTATATTTTAAAAAATTTTATAACATGATTACAATTTAGATGCCCAGCGAGCACTAGGTCACTAGAGATGTTTCTGCATGTATTCCTGTGGGGTTCTTCCTCAAAAATTCATTGTCAAAAATTAGTATTTTGAGAAACAATGGCATCTTGCTTTCCCATTTATTATCATGAAAATATATTCAGCACATACATCATTTTGTACTATATTTCTGTAAAGAAGAGATTACACTTACCACCTTAGAATGTAGACATCTTGAGAAAAGGGATTGTGCTGTTGTTTTCATTTGTTTTATTTTATTTATTTATTTATTTTATTCCAAACGTCTAGTACAGTGGCTTCACATAGCAGGTACTTAAACCATTTTAATTAAATTGAATTATTGAGAAAAATGAGTTACCTAAAATATTTTCTTATGTATTTACTTATATAAATATGGGGAAAGGGCAGGAAATAGGCACATAAAGGAGAATAAATGTGTGTAATGAAAAATACAATCCTTTAAAAAACAAAATTAGTCAAGGGAACATGGGAAATATTTTTTTTTCTTTTTCATTTTGTTTTTATATGAAAGGGAACAGAGTTTGGAGAGTTTTGTCTTAACAACAAGAAAACATGGGAGAAAACCAAAGAAAACTTTATCAAAAAATGGTTGTAGATCTTAATAGCAATCAGCAAGTTTCAGAGAAATGTAGCAATTGGGCTTAGACTGCAATCAAGGTGTTTCAGAGACTCGCAGTAATCAGCAATTTGCTGAAGTCAATTTTATGCAGAAAGAAAGACTTGTGTGGCAAAGATTCATTTTTAGAATAAAGGAAATGATAAGTGCTAATCAGCCATCAGTAGCTCTAGGAAATACTATATGCAAGGCATGGACATGCTCTAGGAAGAAAGACAGTATATAAACACACTTTATTATGTAAAAGAATTAGGTAAGAAGCAGTGTGTTTCAAAAGAAAAATTTTAAGTAGTCAATTTCAGAATAGGCTAGGAAACAGAAAAGGGTTACTTTACCTTTGAAGTAAACTCCCTTGGCTCAGTTTGATAGGCAAGAGCTATATCTAATTTTTCAAAAATGAATGTATTACTTAAAAATATTTAAACATTTTAACATTTATAAGTACTACATCTATTTTTTAAAAAATATTCCACATTAAACATCATTTATAGAAATAAAATGATTAATCTACCCTACAAAAACTTAACAAATATCTTGAGTGTGGGTAATATATTTTATCTCAAGTTCTTATAACTATGCTCTCCGTATGTGTGTGTAAGTACTGTGATTTTTTTTTTCTGTATCTGGAACTTGCAGTTTGTAAATTCCTTTTTCTAATGTAGATTATCAGTTGCCCTTCAACTTAATAGTTTTTGAAAGTTGCTTTGGGCCTTGAGAAGCTCTATCATTTGGGGGTGGAGCCAAGATGGCGGAGTAGAAACAGCACTTCCAAGGTGCCCTCTCCCACACCACTTCAAAATCATGTAAAAGGGGACTCTGAACAACTTCTGGAGGTCCAGCACCCACAGAACGACATAGATAAGCTGGGAGTCGACAGTGCAGTGCTCTGGGAGCTGAAAACATAGCGCTCTAGGAGCCAAGCCCAGGCCCACATGAGCCTGCGGTTTTAGCTCCCGGGTGGCCAGGCCAGAAGCCGGCTGGAGGAAACCCAGAACACTAGCAGCTGTGGCAATTCAGGAATTATCAACATAGATATGCCTAGGACAAAGTGACTGGTTAGTGCCCTATGGTCTTTGGGACCAGTATATAGGGAATGCATCGTCTTCTTTCCTTGGGGGCGAGAAGTGGCTGAGGATACATGGCACAGCTGCCATTTTGCAGCTTCAGTTGCAGCTTCAGCTCCTGGCCTTTGAACTATAGGGAGATCCAGTAATCAATCTTGGGAGGTAATCACTCTTGCTTTAACCTCTTTGCGTCTGAATCGCGGTCTGGGGTGGAGTTCTTGCGGTGGGTATCTAGCCTGCCAGAGTGTATGGAGGGTTCACAGAGGCCACCCAACTAATACATCCAGAAGTTGTGAAGAACCCAACATTTGGGAAGGAGCCAGAGTCCTACTGTGGCAACAAGCCCAAAAGTCAAGTAAATAAGTGGCAACATGCCTAGGCAAAGGAAGCAAAATAAACAGAAAAAATGCAACATTAGACTCCTATTTTGGGGGCAAAGAGGATTGAAGCATGGAACAGGAGGAGGACTGTGAGGTAAAAACTCCTGCACCAAAAGCCCCAAATGAAAATATGAGCGGATTACAGGCCATAGAGCAGCTTAAGAAGGATTTTAAAAATCAAATAAGAGAAGTTGAGGAAAAATTAGGAAAAAATGTGAAGGATGCAGATAAAGTATGAAATGAGAGTCAACAGCCTGACTGAAGAAAATAACACCTTAAAAATAGATTAGCTCAAATGTAAAAGGAGGCTCAAAAGGGCAAGGAGGAGAAGAATGCCTTAAAAAGTCAAATTTGCCAGATGGAAAAAGAATTTCAAAAGTTCACTGAGGAGATTCATTCCTTCACACTTAGACTGGAGTAAATGGAAGCTAGTGACTTTATGAGAAATCAATATGCTATTAAACAGATCCAAACAAATAAAAGAATAGAAGGCAATGTAAAATATCTCATGGGAAAACCCACCGACCTGGAAAATAGATCAGGAGAGATAATTTAAAAATTATTGGACTACCTGAAAACTATGATCAAAGAAAGAAAGGACCTAGAAATCATCATTCAAGAAATTCTCAAGGAATAGCCCCCTGATATTTTCGAACCACAGGTGGAAATAGAGGTTGAAAAAATCCACTGATCACCTCCTTAAAAAGATCCCCAAAAGAAAGCTAGTAGGAGTATTATAGCTAGATTCCAGAATTCTCAGATCAAGGAGAAAATATTACAAGCAGCCAGGAAGAAACAATTTGAATACTACGGAAATGCAATAAGTTTAGCACAGGATCTGGAAATTTCTACATTGAGGGATTGAAGGGCTTGGAATGTGATATTGCAGAGGGCAAAGGAGTTGGTATTAAAAAACAAGAATCACCTACCTAGCAAAACTGATTATCATGTTTCAGAGGAAGACATGATTATTCAGTGGAATAGAGGACTTTCAAGTATTCTTGAGGAAAAAAAAACAGAGTTGAATAGAAGATTTGACATTTATATACAAGAAACAAGAGATGCTTGAGAAGGGAATCAGGGAAAAGAAATCAAAAGGAACTTATCAAATTTGAATTATTTACATCCCTACATGGAAAAACAATAACTGTGACTGATGAAACCTTTCTCATTATGAAAATAGTTGAAGAAAGTTGTATGGGCATATGAATACATATGTGAATGTGTGTATATATGTTTACAGGTATACATGGAAAGAGGGGACAGGTTGAATTTGGTGGGAAGGCATGATACTTAAGGGGTGAAATTAAGAGGTGAGAGATTAACATGGCAAGAGGAGATGGGGAGAGAGGGGAGTGGGGGAAATCTATCTCATGTAGAAGAGGAAAGGGGAAGTGGTTGCATGGGAGGGGAAGGACAGGATGGCAAAAAGGCAAAATCATATTCTCATTTAATTTGGCTCAGGGAGAGAATGACATACATACTAAATGGGATATATCTCCCTGTAGGAGAGTAGGAGGAAGGGGGATAAGAGGGAAGATGATGGAGGGGAGGGCATTCCGGGGGGTGGGGAATTTGGAAGTACCCACTTTCGAAGAGGGAAAACATGAAAGTAGGGAATGGACCAGGTATGGGGTGTGATGGGTGGGAGGGAAGTATAATCAGTCTTTTACAATATATCTACTACGGTAATGTTTTGCATAGCTATACAAGTACAACACATACTGAATTGCTTATCTTCCCAGGGGGAGTGGCTGACTAGGGAGGAAGGGAACAGATCAGAAATTGGAAGTTTTAAAATTAGATGTTTCAAATATATATAAATACTATTATTAATACCATTTTGCATATAATTTCACCAGTAGCTCCTACAGCTGAAGTTTCTTTGATATACTATACTTCTCAATTTTATAGTAAATTCGTTGAGAACAGAATTTATTTTTTACTTTTCCTTTGTGCCTTCAGTAATTTGGGAGTTCCTTTTAGGCTCTTGTGCATAAGTTCCATCTTCTTATGACATGTGCTGTTACTCTGGTCATAGGGCAAATTTCTAACAAATGTAACTCTACAAGCATATATTAAATCCTAGCAATGTTAGACACTTGCACAGATACTAACAATATAAAAATACAATGAATAATAATCTATAGTTTCTATCTATCTCTATCTATCTATCTATCTATCTATCTATCTATCTATCTATCTATCTATCTACCTGTCTGTCTGTCTGTCTAACTAGATATAAAAATGTGGTTCTTTATTCTTTTTTTTTAATTAATTTCATAGTTTAGTTTCAGTTAACAAGATTCAATTCCATAGTTCCTTGAATTTCAAATTTCCTTTACTTCCCTCCCCCCAATCCCCAAGAAAGCATATAGTCCAGTATAGGATCTACAAATACATTCATATAAGCCATTAGTTCAATTACAAAGGCATATTGTACTAGTTGGGATGAAGAATGGTAAAGAATAAAAAAAACCAAACAATGAAAAGAAAAAGGTCAATTAGTTTGCTTCCATCAGGATTCAAGCTCAGTTCTTGTTAGTTATATCTCTGGATGTCACATTTCTCTCTTTCATCAGTCATTCAGGATTGACTTATATCACTGCATTGCTGAGAAGAGTGTAGTCTGTCATAGTTGTTCATCACACATATGAAGTGTCTGTTATTGTATGCAAATTTCTTCTGATTCTACTCTTCTTGCTCAGCATCAGTTTGTATAAGCCGCCGCAGGTAAATAAGAAATTCGTCTCCTCCTCGTTTCTTACAGCACAATAATATTCCATTACATACATATACCACAACTTATTTAGCAATTCCCCAATTGATGGGCACCCCTTTAGTTTCCAATTCTTTGCAACCACAAAAAGAGCTGCTATAAATATTTTTGTACATATGGGTCTTCCTCCCATTTCTTTGATCTCTTTGGGATATAAACCTAGAAGTGGTATTGCTGGGTCAAAGTGTATGAAATTATTTATAATCCTTTGGGCATAATTCCAGATTGCTCTCCAGAATGGTTGGATAAGTTCACAACTCCACCAGCAATGTATTGGTTTTCTAATTTGCTCACATCCTCTCCAGCATTTGTCACTTTCTTGTTTTGCCATCTTAGCCAATCTGACTGGAAAGATGTGGTATCTCAGAGTTGTTTTGATTTGCATATCTCTAATCAATACTGATTTAGAACATTTCTTCATATGAATAGAGATATCTTTAATTCCTTTCACTGAAAACTTCCTGTTCATATCCTTTGGCCATTTATCAATTGGGGAATGACTTGTATTCATATAGATTTGACTCAATTCTCTGTAAATTTTAGAAATGAATCCCTTATCAGAGACATACGTTGTAAAAATTATTTCCCAATTTCCCACCTCCCTCCTGATCTTGGTTACATTGGCTTTGTTTTTACAGAAGCTTTTCAATTTAATGTAATCAAAATTACCCATTTTGCATTTTATAATGCTTTCTAGTTCTTGTTTGGTCCTAAAGTCTTCTACTCTCCACAAATCTGTCAGGTAAACCATTCCTTGCTTTCCCAGATTGCTTACAGTATCATCCTTTATACCTAGACCATGCATCCATTTAGACTTGATTTTGGTATATGGTGTTAGATAATGATCTATGCCCAGTTTCTGCTATACTGTATTCCAGCTTTCCCTGCAGTATTTGTCAAATAGTTCATTCTTATCCCCAAAACTGGGGTCTTTGGGTTTATCGAACAATAGATTACTATATTTATTAACTGCTGGGTCTCCTGCATCCAATCTATTCCATTGGTCTACTACTCTACACCTCTGCCAGTACCAAGCAGTTTTGGTGACTGCTGCTGTATAATACAGATTAAAATCTGGCATAGCTAGTCCACCTTCCCTAGCATTTCTTTTCATTAATTTCCTTGATATTCTAGACCATTTGTTTTTCCAGACAAATTTTGTTATTATTTTGTCTAATTCTAAAAAGTAGTTTTTTGGTAAATTGATTGGTATGGCAATATATAGTTTAATTTGGGTAAAATTGTCATATTTATTATATTAACTTGACCCAGACATGAGCAATTGATATTTTTCAATTATTTAGATCTGATTTTATTTGTGTGAGAAGTGTTTTGTAGTTGTGATCATATAGATTCTGGGTTTGTTTTGGTAGGGAGATTCCCAAATATTTTATAATGTCTACAGTGAATTTCTTTCTCTTTCATTAGAGATATACAGGAATGCCAAGGATTTATGTGGGTTTATTTTATATCCTGCAACTTTGCCAAATTTATTGTCTCAAGTAGTTTTTTACTTGATTCTCTAGGATTCTCTAAGTATATCATCATACCATCTGAAAATAGTGATAGCTTGGTCTCTTCTTTGTCTAATTTGATTCCTTTGGTTTCTTTTTCTTCACTAATTTCTACTGCAAGTGTTTCTAGTACCAGATTGAATAAGAGGGGTGATAGTGGACACCCTTGTTTCACTCCTGATCTTATTGGAAAGGCTTCTAGTTTATCCCCATTGGATATAATACTTGCTGATGGTTTTAAATAGATGCTATCAACCATTTTAAGGAAAGCTCCATTTATTCCTATACTTTCTAGTGTTTTTAATAGGAATGGATGTTGTACTCTTCAAAAGCCTTTTCTGCATCTATTGATATGATCATATGGTTTCTGTAAATTTTATTGTTGATATGCTGAATTATAATGATGGTTTTCCCAATATTAAACCATCCTTGCATTCCTGGAATAAAACCGATCTGATCAGAGTTTATTATTTTTGTGATAAGTTGTTGGAGTCTTTTGGTTAATATTTTATTTAAAAATTTTGCATCTAAGTTCATGAGGGAAATTGGTCTATAATTTTCTTTATCTGTTTTATCTCTTCCTGATTTAGGAATCAGTACCATATTTGTGTTATAGAAAGAATTTGGTAGTACTCCTTCTTCACTAATTTTCCCAAATAGTTTGTAAAGTATTGGAATCAATTGTTCTTTAAATGTTTGATAGAATTCACTACTAAAGCCATTTGGCCCTGGAGATTTTTTCCTAGGGATTTCATTGATGGCTTGTTTGATTTATTTTTCTGAGATGGGGTTATTTAGGTAATTCATTTGCTCTTCAGTTAATCTGGGCCACTTGAAATTTTGTAAATATTCATCCATTTCAGTAAGATTGTGATATTTATGTGCATACAATTGGGAAACATAATTCCTCATTATTTTTTTGATTTCCTCTTCATTGAAGGTAGATTCACCCTTTTCATTTTTGATACTCATACTTTGGTTTTCTTCTTCCTTTTTTGTCATATTTACTAAGGTTCTATCAATTTTATTGATTTTTTCATAAAACCATCTCTTAGTTTTATTTGTTAATTCAATAGTTTTTTTTTAATTTCAATTTTATTAATCTCTCCTTTTAATTTGATATACTATACTTCTCAATTTTATAGTAAATTCCTTGAGAACAGAAGTTGTTTTGCACTTTTCTTTTGTGCCTTCAGTAATTTGGGAGTTCCTTTTAGGTTCTTGTGCATAAGTTCCATCTTCCTATGACATGTGCTGTTACTCTGGTCATAGGGCAAATTTCTAACACAATTAGCTCTACAAGCATATATTAAGTCCTAGCTATAAGTTAGACATGTGCATAGGTACTAACAATATAAAAAAATGAAATGAATAATAATCTTTAGTTTCTATCTATCTATCTATCTATCTGTCTGTCTATCTAGATATAAAAAATGGTGTTCTTTATTCTTAATTCTTAAAGAGGAACAATGACATCACAATGTTGTAGTCAAGATACAGTGTCTTTTACTCTGACTGATAATTTCAATATGAGCTTGGAAGCATCTACCACAGGTTATGCTCAGATAATCTGTGTGAACATTTGGGATGGTGATGTCTATAAATTTCTTCATTTCACATTTTCTTTGTGCTACTATGATTCTGTTTCACTCAGACAGCACAGTGCCCTTTTTGATATGGCATGTACTATGCTAGGTGGTCCTGTGCCAGTGTCTCCCAAGTCTCCCAAACAATACTAAAGTTCTTCAGAAAAAACAAGAACAAAAACAAAAACAAAACCTTGAAAGGGGTGGATAGGTGTTGCAATTAATAGAGCACCAGCCCTGGAGTCAGGGGGACCTGAGTTCAAATGCAGCCTCAAAAAATTAACACAAAAACTAGCCATGGCACTTTGGGCAAGTCAGTTAACACCAATTTTCCTCCCCCCCCCCACAAAAAAAAAAAGAAAAAACCTTGATGGTATCCTTGTACTACTTCTTCTACCCTCAATGTGAACACTTTCTTTGTGTAAGTTTTTCACAAAATACTCTTTTAGGTAAATATCTGTTTGGCATTAGAGGGGGGTTAAATTGTAGGGAAATCAGTTAGAAATGATAGCTGTGAAAAAAAAATAAGACACTTTTTTCAGATAAAAGCTTCATTTCTCAAACATAAAGAAAACTGAGTCAAATTTATAAAAATGAGGGCCATTACCCATGGTGTGATTTTAAGCATAACATAGTTAATAAATTATCAAAAGATGTGATCAATATTCTGATGATGTAATCAAAGCTATGAATAGTCATAGAGAAAAAAAATATCCCCGCTGTTGATTAGAGAAATGCAAATTAAAATAATTCAGAGCTACAAACTTATAACTATCACATTGACTAATAGGACAGTAAAGGTAAATGACAAATGTTGGAGGGTTGTTAGAGTTGTGAACTCATTCATCCACTCTGTAGAACAATTTGGAGCTATGCCCAAAGAATTATAAAACCATGGGTATCCTTTGAAATAGCAATACCATAAACTGGGTCTTTATCCTTAAAGAGATAATGAAACAGAAAAGTAAAGGGCCTATATGCACACAGAATATTTATAGTAGCTCTTTTTCTGGGGGCAAAGAATTAAAAATTGAGAGGATGGCCATTAATTAGGTAATGGTTGTAAAATTGTGATAAATGATTATTATTGAATGCGATTATACTATAGAAAATAACTAGCAAGATTCTCTCAGAGAAACCTGAAAAGATGTATATGAGCTGATGCAAAGTGAAATGTATTGCATACTAAGTATCTGCAATATTGTGGGATGATCAGTTGCAAATGAATTAGCAACTTTCAGCAATGCAGTGATCCAATACAAGTTTGAAGGACTTTTGATGAAAATTGCTATCCTTCACCAAAGAATTGATGGTTTCTGAATGCAATTTGAGCATACTTTTTTAACTTGATCATTCTTGAGGTTTGTGTGTGTGTGTGTGTTTGTGTGTGTGTTTGTCTATGTTTTCTTTCATAATATGACTATTATGTATGTGTTTTGCATCACTGTAAGTGTGACCCAGATTAAATTGTTTTCTCAGTGGACCTTGGGGTGGGGGTGGGCAGGAAGTAAAGGAGATATTTTGAAACTCAAATTAAAACTGAATGTTGAAAATTGTTTTTTTTTTCCATGTAAATGGGGAAAGACAAAATACTAAATAAAGAAGAACCGGGGTGGCTAGGTGGCACAGTGAGTAAGAGCACCGGCCTCGGAGTTGGGATGACCCGAGATCAAATCCGGCCTCAGAAAATGAGCACACACGCATAAATCATGACTAGCCGTGTAACGTTGAGCAAGTTACTTAACCCCAATTGCCTTAAAAAAAAAAAAAAGATAAATAAAGAAGAACAAATATTTAAAATATGTGTGTATTTAAACTACTTTTGCTAAATATCATGAATTTTGGTATATTGTTATATTTTTTAATATTCTTTAGGATGATTATTTATTGTTCTCCATGGTATTAGAAAATTTCTATTTATACTCATTGGCTTAGTGCTTATTTCCTTTTTTCACTTAAGATTTTATTGCATTATTCTCCAAACATCGTGATTCTAATTTTAATTGATTTATTTATGATTTATTTTTGAACCTTATCAATTTTGTGAATGGTGAGGTAGTGAGGAACATGAATATAATTTAATATTCTGATTTATAAATCATTAAAGTTCTTCCATGTCATTTTTCATAATTCTCTTCCTCTTTCTTTCTTTCTTTCTTTCTTTCTTTCTTTCTTTCTTTCTTTCTTTCCCTCTTTCTTCCTTTCTCTCTCGGTCTCTCTCTCTCTGTCTCTCTCTCTGTCTCTCTGTCTCTGTCTCTCTGTCTCTCTCTCTGTCTCTGTCTCTCTGTCTCTCTGTCTCTCTCTCTCTGTCTCTCTCTCTCTCTCTCTCTCTCTCTCTCTTTTGCTTTTTGGAGGGGGAAAAAGAGGGCAATTGGGGTTAAGCGACTTGCCCAAGGTCACACTGTTAGTTTTGTGTTAAGTTTGTGAGGCTGGATTTGAACCCAGGTAGTCTTGCCTCCAGGGCCAGTGCTCTATTCACTGCACCACCTAGCCACCCCCCCCTTTTTTATTTTTAACTTTTTAAATTAATTAACTTCAAGACAATTAAGTAAAAGAAGTTTGCATTATTGGTATATTATGATCCCTGTCTTTTTGTAATTTTGTTTTTTGTTTTTCCTATAAGTATTTAGGCTGTGGCATATGCCTAATATTGCTATTGTTTCATTGTATATGGTGTGCTTTTAATCATAATATAGTTCTTCTGATGATGCTTCTTAATTTTTTCAATTATTTTATTGCCATTTGTGAAATAATAATTGGATCTCCTTATTTTCTGCAAGCACCTGAAGTAGAAAAGATTTTTGAAAAGCTCTCAGCTTTGGTTTTTTATGTATCTCTATCATCTAAATGTATTTATTGCATGCTAAAAATAATTATATTTTATTATTTTCTCATAGCCTAGTCAGTAGAGAGCAAAATTTGAAATTAAAAAATTAAGAGACTAAATCTCATATCATATAAGATACACACACACACACGTGTATATATATATATATATATATATATATATATATATATATCACATCTATATCTATATATCCATATCATATTAGGTATGTAACGATGTCAAACTTCTATGGGCTACCCTGAAAAAGGAGGAAACAAATAGCACCTACTTTACACAACAGATAATACATTTACTTAGCTTCTCATGCTTATAAGCAACATGCAGGTACAAGCTGTACTTGTCCACTACCATTTCTGGTATTTCTATTTTAATAAGAACTCTTTCTTTTTATTTTTAATCTTTGAATATTTAAGGGTGTTGGTATCATGTCATATAAGATCAGTTAATTGGCCTGTGAATGTTTAGCCTGTAGAGAACATGGGATGATATTTATTCTCAGGGTTTCTATGTGAAAGAAGATTTGAACTTTTTGTTGCTACAGGAAATCAGAACTAGAAGAATTCAATGGATCTAGCAAAAATTAATATTTAAAGTTAACATAAATAAAATCTTCCTCAAATTGCACTAGACCAAATTGTAATGGCCTATATCATACAAAGTTATTATTAGTATTTGAATTTGATTTCACATTTCATCCTCAAAAATACTCTAATTGAACATAGAAAATATACTTAACTTCTTTCAACCTCAATTTTTGCCTTTTGTGTGTGTGTGTGTGTGTGTGTACGTGTGTGTGTGTTTGTGTGTGTGTGTGTGTGTGTTTGTGCATTAAGTGTCTGAAGCCGGATCCGAATTCATGTCCTTCTGATTACAGGTTCAGAGCTCTACTCACTGCACCACCTAGCCACACAACCTCAGTTTTTTTCATCTCTAAACTTGGGATGGTAATACCTGTAACACCTACTTCATAGAGACAGTAGATAGAACACTAGACCAAGAATCAAAAAAACCTTTTATTTACATGAAATCAGACATTGACTGGCTGTGTGACCTTAGGCAAGTCACTTAACAACTGTCAGCCTCATGTTCCTTAACTGTAAAATATAGATTATAAAAGCATTTACCTCCCAGAGGTGTGATGAGAATAAAATGAGACACCTTGGATAAAGTACTTAGAGGCACCATAACTGGCATATAGCATATACTTAATAAATGCTTGTTCCCTTCATTCTTCTTCCCTCATATGGTTATTTTCAATACCAAATAATGTAAGGTATATGAGCTACTTAGAGATTATCATGCATGGGATGCATGACTACTTTTCACAAATATTGTAGGAGGAATTTTTCTTTAGATATAGGTTGAATTACATAGTCTCTGAGGCCATTACAGTGGTGAAATGAAATGTCATTACTTTCATAATGTCTTCACTGTTATAGAAATGATAACAGTCAAGAAATCTTTCTTCTTCTTTATCTCTTCTTATACTTTGTTTCTCATTTATGCATTTCTCTCAATCCTCTCAATATTATGGCTATTTCTATTCATTTTTAGCCTTACTGGATGTCCCTGAAGTGATAAATCACATCTTATTCATCTTTGCACATTGTGGAAGAGTGAATACTATCTTTCCTGGGTACTACTATCAAAAGTGGGCATAGGTAAAGCCTCAGAAGACACGTATTTTGCCATATTATTATGTGTTGTATCTGTTTTCTATTCCATTATTTCTGCCTACAAAATAAGAATAAGATCAATCTACTTCCCAGGTTCTCATTCTTGCAAACAGATACAGCCTAATGTATCTCTGTTCATGTTCAATGACATAGAATATCTCTCATTATAGTTGCTCTCTCTTTCCCCTTTAATGGGATAGCCACATAGCTTTGATTACTTCATCTGAAAACTATTTTTAATCATCGATCAATAGGGTAATGACTCTCATTTAAAAAAAAATATCTCTTCTCAGATTCCATTTCCAGGAGTCCAAATTATAGAGTAAGAAGTAAGTTGCTCTCGCCCTTCCCTATTAATCTCTGAAACCTCAGAAAATATCATCACAGGAAAAACCCTGGAACAGCTGAGCCAGCAGAAATTCAGGTTGCCATATTCTTTAAGCTCAGGAGGCTTGGAGAACTAATGGCAAAGGCCCTTTTGCTCTGGGGGAGGGGGAGCAGCTCAGAACAGGAGGTCTGCCAGTAAGCAAGCAGCAAGCCCCAATTCAGCAAACCAGGGGGAGATAGTGAATTCCAGAGTGCTGCAGCAGGCAAACAACCAACAATAGGACATCCCCAAGCCCCAACAAGTGCTTGGGTACAGACAGGAGAACCTTGCAGATACCACCTCAGAATACTACCACACATGCTGGCATTCCATAGCAGCAAAATCACCCAGTACTCCAGCATACTTCCAGGAAGCTCATCTCTAGGAGTCAAAGATACAGGTGGCAGGCACATGTCCTCCAGCAGCCAAACATTTGAGTGCAAGGCACAGGTTAGCAGTTGTTCCCCAGATGCCAGACTCCCTACCCCCACTCTGAGAGCTCCAGGATTGCTAACTAAAATTCAGTACCAGGTAAGTTGTTAGACCCCATAGATCCTTCAGTTGCAAGCAAGTGATGCCCCAGCACACAAAATCAGAAATCAGGTCTTTAGGAATCCAACAGATGAATCTTGGGTAAGTTCCCACTGTACTTCAGCAAGAAAGCTCAACTCCAAAAATCGGGAATTAGGTAAACAACATTAGCAAAAACTAGAAATGGTCAACTGCAATAGATTCTTATTATAGGGCCAGAGAATATTAAGGTATAAATTCAGAAGAAGAAAATATTGTCAATATACCCACATCTGAAATATCATAGGGGGATAGGAACTGGTTGCAAAGCCAAAAATCCTCATTTGAAGAGTTCAAGAAGGATTTTAAAAGTCAAATAAGAAAAGTAGAAGAAGAATTGTAAAAACAAATGAGAGATATGTAAGAAAAAGTAAATAACTTGGAAAAGCATGGACAAAAATTAAATGTAGAAAACCACTACTTTAAAAGAGGAAATGTCAGGAGTAGAAACAGCTCATCCAAGCCACTCTGCCCCCAGAATCCCTCCAAACTATGTAAAAGGGAACTCTGAACAACATCTGGAGCCCCAGCACCCAAAGAATGACACAGAGAAGCTAACTTCCCGCTGCTGAGGAAAGCCCAGCAGCCCTGGAGGAAGGACCAGCACAATGCTCTGGGAGCTGGCAGGGTGAAGAACACAGAGCACTAGGAGCCCAGCCCAAGTCCCCATGAGCCGAGGTTTTAGCCCCAGGGTGGCAGGGCCAGAAGCTGGCTGGAGAGACCCCAGAACACCAGCAGCTGTGACAACTCCAGAATTATCAACATTGACATGCCTAGGACAAAGTGAGAGGTTAGTGCTCTATGTATTTGGGACCAGTATTTGGGGAATGCGTCGCCTCACTCCCCTGGGGGATAGAAGCCACTGAGGAGACACGCCATTTTGAAGTTTTCAGAGGCAGCTCCAGCTCCTGGCCAGTGAACTGTAGGGAGATCCAGCGATCAGTCTTGGGGGGTAATCACTCTTGCTATAAACTCCATGGATCTGGATTGTGATCTGGAGTGGACGTCGTGGGTGGGTTTACAGCTTGCCAGAAACAGAAGTTGCCCTCCCACACGTTCAGTACGAATATTCCCCTATCTGTCACCAAAGACATAGTATGGCAACTAGCCCAAAAGTCAAGTAAAGTGGCAACATGCCAAGACAAAGGAAACAGAAAAATGCAACCCTAGACTCCTGTTTTGGGGGCATAGAGTGGGAAAAGGACTGTGAGGTCAGAAGTCCTGCTCCAAAAGTCCCAGGGGAAAACATGAGCGGGTTGCAGGCCATAGAGGACCTTAAGAAGGACTTTAAAAATCAAATAAGAGAAGTGGAGGAAAAACTGGGAAGAAAAATGAGAAGGATGCAGGAAAAGTATGAAATGAGGTTCAACAGCCTTACTGAGGAAAACAACACCTTAAAAAATAGACTAACTAAATGGCAAAGGAGGCCCAAAAGGGAAATGAGGAGAAGAATGCCTTAAAAGTCAAATTTGCCAGATGGAAAAAGAATCTCAAAAGTTCACTGAGGAGATTCATACCTTCAGAGTTAGACTGGAGCAAATGGAAGCTAATGACTTTATGAGAAATCAAGATGCTGTTAAGCAGATCCAAACAAATGAAAGATTAGAAGACAATGTGACATATATCATGGGAAAAACCACTGACCTGGAAAATAGATCCAGGAGAGACAATTTAAAAATTATTGAACTACCTGAAAGCCATGATCAAAGAAAGAACCTGGAAATCACCCTTCAAGAAATTTTCAAGGAAAATTGCCCTGATGTTTTAGATCCAGAGGGCAAAATAGAGGTTGAAAGAATCCACCAATCACCTCCTGAAAAAGATCCCAAAAAAGAAAACTCCCAAGAATATTATAACCAGGTTCCAGAATTCCCAGATCAAGGAGAAAATACTCCAAGCAACCAGGAAGAAACAATTCCAATATTGTGGAAACACAATCAGAATAGCCCAGGACCTGGCAGCTTCTACACTGAGGGATTGAAGGGCATGGAATATGATATTCCAGAGGGCAAAAGAGCTAGGAATGAACCCAAGGGTCACCTATGCAGCAAAACAGAGTATTTTGTTACAGGGGAAAATATGGTCATTCAGTGGAATAGAGGACTTGCAAGCATTTTTGAGGAAAAAACAGAGTTGAATAGAAAATTTGACATCCAGACACAAGAAGCAAGAGAAGCCTGAGAAGATAATCAGGGAAAAGAAATCAAAAGGAACTTATCAAAGTTGAATTATTTACATTCCTATGTGGGGAAAAAAGTAACTGTGACTGATTAAATCTTTCTCACTATGAAAATAATGGAAGAAGGGAGTATGGTCATATGAATACATATGTGAATGTGTGTGTATGTTTACAGTCATATATGGATAAAGGGCATAGGTTGAATTTGTTGGGAAGGGAGGATACTCAAGGGCTGAAATTATGAGATGATAGGGGAAAGTGGCAAGAGGAGATGGGGAGAGACAGGGTAGGGTAAACTATCTCATGTAGAAGAAGCAAGGGGAAGGTGTTGCAAGGGAGGGGAAGAATAGGAAGGCAAAAAGGCCAAACCACATTCTCAATAAATTTGGTTCAGGGAGAGAATGACATACATACTAAATGGGATATCTCAACCTGCAGCACAATAGGGGGAAGGGGGATGAGAGGAGGGATGATGGATGGGAGGGCATTTTTGTGGGGAAAGGAGGTTGGAAGTACCCACTATAGAAGAGGGACAGGATTAAGTAGGGAATTGACCAAGTGGGTTGTGGGATGAGTGGGAGGGAACTATAAGCAGCCTTGTACAATGTATCTATTATCGAAATATTTTGCATAGCTAGACATGTACAACATATACTGAATCACTTATCTCCTGAGAGGGAATGGGTGACAAGGGAGGAAGGAAATGGATCTGAAATTCGAGCTCTTAAGATTAAATGTTTCAAATATATATAAATACTATTATTAATACTCTTTTGCTTGTAATAGGGAGATAAGTTGTGCAGGCATTGGGACACAGAGATTCACCTTCCTCTATTGGAAGAGTTGAAGCGAGTATGGGAGAAGATATGGGCTAGAGCAGATTGGAGAAAGCTATATCTTGAGAGACTGCTATTCTGGGAGGGTGGGTAGGGGAAAAACAGGGGGTGGTAATTGTAACTCAAAATCTGGCAGAAATGAATGATGTAAAACAGAAGATAATAAAGCATTTGTTTAAAAAAAAAGAATTACTTAGGTCAAATCAGGGCTCAGTAGTAATTGGTTTACAACATGGTGATAAGAAAGAAACAAGGAGAAAGGGAGGGGATTTCTAACAGAAGTTAAGTCCTGCAGCTTCGATTAATATGTTTCACCCATCTGAGTGGTTTGGGCTCTCTTCTTGGCAATAGTAGATTCTAGGACTTAATCATCTCATCTCTAAGTCATTAACAATTGATCATCGTGCAATATTGCTGCTACTGTGTACAATGCTGTCGTGGTTCTGTTAATAAAAAATCTTCCCAAGTTAAAAAAAAAGTTTAAAAAATTGGAAAAAAAGAAATGTGGTCAATTAAAATATGCACATAATTCTCCATAGCTGACTCTTTGCCATGTTCACACACATTTCACATTAAGTGGTCACTTCAATATGTGCTACAAGCCAAAGCCAGAAGATATTTCTAGTATAGTTTCTTTGTTATTATTTTTTCCTAAGTATATATATTTATTTATTTATTTTTAAGAGCTCTGGTTGTAAAAGATGACACTTGACTTATGTAATTGGGCCTTGGTTTGTGCCCAAATTACCTAAGACCAATGAACCCATGTGGGAGATATAAGAAATCTGCTTCTGGGAGAAGATATTCTGTATTTGCTTATCATATAGCTCGGGTTTCTGGAGTGTTCAGGGAGGACCAGAACCTCTGATGAGAGGGCTTCCCTTTTCAGGGCTACTCATCTACCTTTTGTGTCTACCTTTACGCAACTCTCACCTATGACTCCAAGAAACTATAGCATGTACAGCAGCCACACCCAAGTAAACCATCTCAGTAGATGGGTTAAATCAAGTCAGGGTAACTAATAGGTAACTAATAGGCCTCAGACCCATTGGTGAGTTACAAATGTGTCTATCCCCAAGTACATGAAGACTTCCCCTGGGGAAATGGCCAAATGAGAACAATTTGTACCAAAGGCCACGAAGACAGCCAAAGCAGATGCTGTGGAATTGTTCAAGCTTGATCCACTGAGTTCTCAAGGTCATCCCCTGTATCTCAGGTCATCACTAGTTATCTTGACTTTGGTCTTGCCACTGGACCTTGATGACTCTTCTCATGCATCTCTTGCTTCTTGTGTCTGGATGTCAAATGTTCTATTCAACTCTGGTTTTTTCTTCAAGAATTCTTGAAAGTCCTCTATTCCACTGCACGACCATATTTTCCCTGAAAAAAAATACTCTGTTTTGCTGGGTAGGTGACCCTTGGGTTCAGTCCCAGCCCTTTTGCCCTCTGGAATATCATATTACATTCCCTTCGATATACCTCAGTGTAGAAGCTGCCAGGTTCTGGGCTATTCTAATTGTGTTTCTACAACATTGAAATTGTTTCTTCCTGGATGCTTGGAGTATTTTCTCCTTGATCTGGGGATTCTGGAACCTGACTATAATATTCCTGGGAGTTTTCTTTTTAGGATCTTTTTCAGGGGGTTATTGGTGGATTCTTTCAACCTCTATTTTGCCCTCTGGGTCTAAAACATCAGGACAATTTTCTTTAAGAATTTCTTGAAAGGTGAATTCTAGGTTTTTTCCTTGGTCATGACTTTCAGGTAGTCCAATAATTTTTAAATTGTCTCTCCTGGATCTATTTTCCAGGTCAATGGTTTTTACCATGAGGTATTTCCCATTGTCTTCTAATCTTTCATTTGTTTGGATCTGCTTAACAGCATCTTGATTTCTCATAAAGTCATTAGCTTCCATTTGTTCCAGTCTAACTCTGAAGGAATGAATCTCAGTGAGCTTTTGAGATTCTTTTTCCATCTGGCAAATTTGACTTTTAAGGCATTCTTCTCCTCATTGCCCTTTTGGGCCTCCTTTGCCATTTGAGTTAGTCTATTTTTAAGGTGTTGTTTTTGTCAGTCAGGCTGTTGAACCTCATTTCATACTTTTCCTGCATCCTTCTCATTTTTCTTCCCAGTTTTTCCTCCACTTCTCTTATTTGATTTTTAAAGTCCTTCTTAAGGTCCTCTATGGCCTGTAACCTGCTCATATTTTCCTTTGGGGCCTTTGGAGCAGGATTTCTGACCTCACAGTCCTCCCTTTCCCTGCTTCGATTGTCTTTGCCCCAAAAATAGGAGTCTAAGGTTGCATTTTTCTGTTTATTTTGTTTCATTTGCCATGACATGTTGCCACTTAATTACTTGACTTTTTGGCTTGTTGCCACAGTAGGACTGCCACCAGACAGAAGAGCTTTCGTCCCGAACGTTGGGTTCTTCACAGCTTTCTGGCAAGCTGGATACCCACCCCTGACCTCCCCCCCCAGATCGCAATCCAGATCCAGGGAGGTTAAAACAAGAGAGATTACCCCCCAAGACTGATCACTGGATCTCCCTACAGTTCGCAGGGCAAGAGCTGGAGCTGCCACTAAAAACTACAAAATGTCGTGTCTCCTCAGTGGCTTCTACCCCCAGGGGAGGAAGCCAACGCTTTCCCCAAATACTGGTCCCAAAGTCCATAGGGCACTAAGCTCTCACTTTGTCTTAGGCATATCTGAGTTGACAATTCTGGAATCGCCATAGCTGCTGGTGTTCTGGGGCCCCTACAGCCGGCTGCTGGCGTGGCTACCCTGGGGCTATAACAGCAGTTCACGTGGACCTGGGCTTTGCTCTCAGCATACTGTGCTCTCCCTACCGGCTCCCAGAGTGCTGTGGTGGTCCTTCCTGCAGGGCTGCTGGGCTGTCCTCAGCAGGAGGTTAGCTTCTCTGTGTCATTCTGTGGATGCTGGGGCTCCAGAAGTTGTTCAGAATCCCCTTTTACATAGTTTGGAGTTTATCTGGGTTGTGAGTGCCTTGGATGCACTGTTTCTACTCTGACATCTTGGCTCCACCCCCAAGAAGGGAAAAAATTATGACTAAATGATATAGAGAGCATTCTGAAATCCAAAATGGATAATTTTTATTTATGTAAATTTAAGAGTTTTTGTATAAACAAAGCCAATGCAAGCAAGATTAGAAAGGAAGCAGAGAGTTGTGAAATAATTTTACAGCCATTGTATCTGGAAAAAGGCCTCATTTCTAAAATGTATAGAGGATGAAATAGAATTTATAGAAATACAAGTCATTCCTCAATTAATAAATGGTCAAAGAATATTTACAGGTAGTTTTCAGAGGAAGAATTTAAAGCCATTTCTAATCCTAATAAAAATGCTCTAATCACTATTGATTAGGAAAATGCAAATGAAAATGACTCTGAGGTACCATATTACACATATCACATTGGCTAACATGACAAAACAGGAAAAGGACAAATGTTAAAGGAGGTGTGGGGAAATTGGAATACTAATGCATGATTGGTGGAGTTATGAATTGATCCAACCATTCTATTGAGCAATTTGGAACTACACCCAAAGAGTTAAAGAATTGGGCATACCCTGTGACCCAGCAACACCACTTGGAGGGCTCCATCCCTAAAGGATCATGTAAATGGGAAAAGATAACACATGTATGAAAACATTATAGCAGCTCTTTTTGTGCTACCAAAGAATCAGAAATTGAAATGGTTTCTATCAATTGAGGAACGGCTGAACAATTTGTGGTATATAAATTTAATGAAATATTATTGTGTTATAAGAAGTGATAATCAGGGATACTTAAGGAAAAAAACAACAACTGGAAAGATGTATATGAATTGATGCAGAGTGAAATGAGCAGAACCAAGAGAAAATTGTAAACTCTAACAGCTGCATTGTGCAATGACTGAATTTGACAGATTTTACCCATCTCAGCAATACAAGGATCTAAAACAATTCTAAAAGACTCATGATGAAAAATGTTGTCCACATATTGAGAAAAAACTTTGAAGTCTGAATGCTGATATTAGCATTACTATTTGATCTCTTTTTCTTTTGTTGTTTTGTTTCATTTCTTCTTTCTAGTGGTTCCTGTCATTAGTTCTAACTCTTCTTTACATCATGACTAATATGAAAATATGTTTAATATGAATGTATAAATAGAGCCTATATCAGATTGCATGCTGTCTTGCAAAAGGTCTGGGGAGGATGGGAGAGACTTAAACTCAAAATCTTATCAAGTGAATATTAAAAACTAAAATAGATTGATTACTAAAAATAAATTTGACAGGGCAGCTTGGTGGTGCAGTCAATAGAGCACCAGCTCTGAAGTCAAGAGGACTTGAGTTCAAATCCAGCCTCAGACACAACACAAATACTAGCCATGTTACCTTGGGAAAGTCACTTAACCCCAATTACCCTCCAAAAAATAAAAAAAAAAGAAAGAGCTTAAAACGAATTTGACTCAGTTCTCTATATATTTGAGAAATGAGGTATTTTATCAGAAAAAATCACTTCAGTTTTTTTTTTCACAGTTATTTTTGCTAACTGTATTTCCCTCCATCCTATACCCTCATTTATTCTATCCTCTCTTTCACCTTTACACTGTCCCTCCTTGAAAATGTTTTGTTTCTGACTACTCCCTCCCCCAGTCTTCTCTCCCTTCTATCACTCACAGCCCATGCCCTTGTTTGCTCAGTCCCTGCTTTTCTACTTTATTGTAGGGTTAGGTAGATTATGATACCCATTGAGTGTACATTATTGCCTCTTTGAGCCAATTCTGATGGGAGTAATGTGCACTCACTCACTCTCACTTTCCCGTTTCTCCCCTCCAGTGTAATTTTTTTCCTTGCCTCTTTTATATGATATAATTTACCTCACTCTAACTCTTTCCTTTTCTCCCAGTACATTCCTTTTTCACCCCTTGATTTTATTTTTAGGTATCATGTTTTCTTATTCAAGTCATACTCATGCCCTCTGTCATTCCCCCTTTCACCCTAAACCAATTTAATGAGTTTTTTTTTCTCTTTTCATATTAGAATCTTAAACTTAAACAATTATGTTGATCACTCTTTGAAGCAGAGCCAGTGAGAATAATGTTCAAATGATATTCCTCTCCCTCTTTCCTTCCCCTATACTATAGTAGGTTTTTATGGCTCTTTGTATGGCATACTTTGTCTTTTCCTGTCTTATTCTTTACTTTTATCTCATTATTGTCCCTTTGAATCCCTTAATAAGTTGTTTTTTGATCATCATATTAGTTTATTTATACCCACACCCTCTATCTATGTATATTCCTTTTAAAGGTCATGATAATCATATAAATTTCAATATTGACAGTTGTCAGCTTCTCATATAGGGATGTGAACATTTTGTTCTTATTACATCCCATGTTATAATTTCATGTGTGTGTGAGTGTGCATGTGTGCATGTGTGAATGTGTGTTTTCCTTGTTAACCTTTTTATGTCTTTCTTTAGTCTTATAATTGGAGACAACATTTTCCATTGAGCACTGGCTTTTTCATCAGGTAAATCTGGAAGTGCCTTATTTCATTAAGTGACCATCTCCTTGCCTGAAAGATTATCCTCAGTTTTGCTGGGGAGTTAATCCTTGATTGCAGTCCTAGCTCTTTTGCGTTACAAAATATAAAATTTGAATGCCTCTGATCTTTTAATTTAGAAGCTTTTAGGTCCTGTGTATTCCTGACTGTAGTTCCACAATATTTAAATTGTTTCTTTTTGGTTGCCTGCAGTATTTTCTCCTTAATCTTGTAATTCTGGAATTTGGTTACTATATTTCTTGGAGTTTTCAATTTGGGATCTCTTTCAGGAGGAGTCTGGTGAATTCTTTTGATAACTATTTTACCTTCTGATTCTATCACTTCAGGACAGTATTCTTCGACAATCTTTGGAAGATGTTGTCCAGGCTGCTTTTTTCATCATGGCTTTCTGGTAGACCAATAATTTCTAAGTTATCTCTCCTGGATCTGCAATCCAGGTCAGTTGTTTTTCCAGTGAGTTATTTTACACTTTCTTCCAATTTTTCAAACTTCATGGTTTGTTTGATTGACTCAGTGCATCATAGAGCCCTGGGCTTCCATTTGACTGATTCTAATTTTTAGTGAGTTATTTTTTCTGGTTAGTTTTTCAAGATCCATTTTAAAGCAGGTATTTTCTACAATAAGTTCAAAAATTCTACTTTTTAAGTGTTTGTTTTCTTCAATGAGACTTTTTTTCTACAATTTATTCACTGTATGTTTAAATTTATCTTCTATCTCCCTAATTTGGTTTTTAAAATCTTTCTTGAGGCTCTCCAATAATGCTTTTTGGTCTTGAGATCAGTTCATATTTTCATCTGTGGTCTCAGATGTGGACACAGCATCCATGGTGTCTCCTGAAAGTCATTCTTCTCATTCAGAATAATAGGATTCTATTATCTTTGCTCTTGCCTTTGCAAATTGCTTCCTGGCCCATTATAATTGCCTATTTCCTGTTCTTTAAAGTGTATTTCTGTTCCTGGGGTACAGAGGGCTCTGACCCAAGCTTCTAGGTCTGGGAGCTAGGTGCCTGGTTGTTGGCTTTGTCTACTCTAGCCTCTGGGTGTTTAGATTGAGGCCAAGATCAGGACTATCAGTGTTTCCCATGGGTTACCCTGAGGCTCACAGAGTAATCTGTTGGGGAGGGGAGGTGTGTCCACTTCAGATTTCTGCCTCTATGCCCCTGGTCTACAGCTCATGCAGGATTTTTATGTCAGGTGAGGAGGGGCTTTTAGGGACCCCTCCAGCTCTTCTTTTTAGACTCCTTACTGCCTCAGTTATGCCCTTTCTCAGTGACTCCTAAGACTGAGGCTATTTCTGTTCTTTCATGATTTTACTCTCATCTGGGTTTTCTTGGTCAAGGAGGTGGAATTGGAGCAGCCAGAGTTTACTTTGCCATTCTGGTCCCTCGAAAATCAGTAGGTGATTTTTAAACTTACAGGCTGGGGGTGATAACCCCAGGAGAAGCTACTACCTCTAATACTGGCCATGAGCTTTCTCTTACCAAGCTCTAATGGATACTCCTGTTTCATGGTGTGATGCTGGTGAGAAAGCTGCAAATCACTGTTGGGGTGGGTGTGTCTGCTGTCTGGGGCTCCTTCTCACTCCACTGTAGTCTGCTCTCTAGTCCATGCAGGTGTAGCCTCTGCATTCTCTGGGCTCCGCCTGCCCCGACCCACTTGGGCACTTTCCTGGGCTGGATTCTGCCACACTCAGTCTTTCAGTGGATTCTGACACTCCAAGGGATTCATGGAGGAACTTTGAAAAGTTACTGCTCCTGTTCTACCATCTTGGCTCCACCCCCATTCTTCTGTCTATATATATTCTCTCTAACTCCTCTAATAATGAGAAAGGTCTTATGAGTTATAAATATCATCTTCACATGTAGGAATGTACACAATTTAAATTTAATAAGTACCTAATTATTTCTCTTTCCTACGTAACTTTTTATGCTTCTCTTGACCCTTGTATTTGGAAGTCAAATTTTCTTTTCAGCTCTGATCTTTTCTCACAAATGCTTGATTCTTCTATTTCATTGGATGCCCGTTTATCTCCCCTCATGGATTATACTCAATTTTTCTAGGGCATTGATTCTTTGTTATAATTCTACCTCCTTTGCCCTCTGGACTAGGCTATTCCAAGATCTCCAAACCTTTAAGGTAGAAGCTTTTGTGTTATGCTGATTGTAGCTCCACAATACATTATTTGTATCTTTCTGGCTCTTGCAATTACATAAAAACTCTGAAATTTGATTATAATATTACTCAAAGTTTTTATTTTGGGATATCTTTCAGGAGGTGATAGGTAGATTTTTTTGATTTCTATTTTACCCTCTGATTTTAGGATATCATTGCAGTTTTCCTTTATAATTTCTTTAAAGATGATGTCTAGATAATTTTTGGCTTTCAAATAGTGCAATATTTTAAAATTGTCTTTCCTGGATCTATTTCCCAGGTCAGTCGTTTTTCCAATGAGTTATTTCACATTTTCTTCTATTTTTTCATTCTTTTGGTTTTGCTTGATTATTTCTTGATTTCTTATAAGGTCATTAGATTCCTTTTGCTCCATTCTGAATTTTAAGGAATTATTTTCTTAACTACTTTTGGACCTCCTTTTCCATTTTGCTAGTTCTGTCTTTTTAAGTCATTTTCCTCCTCACTGGTTTTTTGGACCTCTTTTACCATTTGCCCTAGTCTGCTTTTTAAGGTGTTATTTTCTTCAGATTTTTTTTTTTAACTCTCCTTTATCATACTCTTGACTCATTTTCAGGATTTTTATGCATCACACTCATTTCTTTTCCTATTTTTTTTCCGCTACCTCCCATTTGATTTTTAAAATACTTTTTGAGTTCTCCCATGGTCTCAGACCAATTTATATTTTTCTTGGAGGCTTTGAATGTAGGAGCTTTGACTTTGTGTTTTTTTTCTTTCTTCTTCTGAGTAGGTGTTTTGATCTTCACTGTCACAATAGTAACTTTCAGTACTCTAGAGGTTTTTTCTATTGTTTGCTCATCTTTGCAATCATTACTTAACTTTTTAACTCTATCTCAACGTAGGGCTCTTCTTCCAGAGTCGGGAGTGCTCTGTTCCAAACTTCAGGGATTTTGTGCTGTGTTTTTTGGAGATATGTCCATGGATCTCTAAGTTTTCCGTTCTTCTAAGGTGGTATTATCTAAGGAGAGGTGTTTTCTACTCTCCTGGCCTGTGCTCTGCTCTGCAAGTAACCACAAACATTCTTTTCTGACCTGAAACTGTGAGAGGTCCCCCTTCCACTATGACTACATATTCTGCTTCTGCTGTGCTAGTATTCCTCTTTGCCCAGGGACTACCACCCAGTGCTAGCAGAAATAACTCTGTGACCTCTTTCTTACCAGTTGTTTGACCTCCTTGCCTACTGTGGGCAGAGAACTTAGGAAGGAGCTACTGTCATCTCTGCTGCTGATTCAGTCACTCTTAAAGTCTGTTCCTCATTTGCTGGGACTGGGGCTGTGCTGACACAGGCTGTGTTGGGCTGCCAAAAATATATTTTAATAAAAGATAAGTGGAAAGTAATAACTAATTTAACATTCAAATTCAGAAGAAAACATAAAATTGTCAGCAAGTAAAAAACCTTAAAAAGGTAAGAAAAATGATCATATAAGAAACAGTGATAAAGAGCTGATAAATTAAAAAGTGAAAGATCAAATGAATTATAGATATTTATGTATATGAACTCATTGTATATATGCATACATAGCTGTACATATGTAAATATAAACACACATATATGCACTATTTGGTAAAATTGCAAAAAAGTGAGGGGGCAGGTTGGAGGGCCAGAGTCATGCAGAGGGCGGCGGGGTTGTTTCTGGGGCTGCGCACCGGCTGCTGCCCTCGCTCTCTGGGATGGGGCCCGGCTGGGGCCGGGCCTGGAGCAGCGCGACTGCCGTGGCCTCAGTGGTGTTGAAGCTGCGGCCGGAGAAGAGCGGGCACCAGTGGATCCTGACGCCCGAGTCCATAAACCCACAGGTGAAGGCGGTGGAGTACGCGGTGCGGGCGCCCATCCTGCTCCAAGCTGACGATATCGAGATGGAGCTGTAGCGGGGTATGAAAAAACTTTTCACAGAAGTCATAAAAGCCAATATTGGGTATGCCCATGCAATGGGCCGGCAGCCAATCACCTTCCTCCAACAGGTGGTGTCTCTTTGCACATATCCAAACCTGTTGGACAGCCCTAGCTTCCAAGAGGATGCCAAGAAGCGAGCCAGGAGGATCTTAAAGGCTTGTGGGGGGAACAGCCTGGGGGCTTACAGTGCCAGCCAGGGTGTCAACTGCATCCGAGAAGATGTGGCAGCATATATCGAAAGGAGAGATGGCGGTGTGCCTGCAGACCCAGACAACATTTACCTGACGACTGGAGCTAGAGACGGCATTTCTACAATTCTAAAGATTCTGGTGTCTGGTGGAGGAAAGTCCTGGATTGTAATGTTGATCCCCATACCCCAGTATCCCCTGTACTCGGCTGTCATTTCAGAGTTGGATGCTATCCAGGTGAACTATTACCTGGATGAAGAAAACTGCTGGGCTCTGGATGTAAATGAGCTCCAACGGGCAGTGACTGAAGCCAAGGAGTACTGTAACCCCAAAGTCCTCTGCATCATCAACCCTGGAAACCCTACAGATCAGGTCCAGAGCAGAAAATGCATTGAAGAAGTGATTCACTTTGCTTGGGAAGAGAAACTCTTCCTCTTGGCTGATGAGGTGTACCAGGACAATGTGTACCCAAAGGACTGCCAATTTCATTCCTTCAAGAAGGTTCTCTATGAGATGGGGCGTGAGTACTCCAGCAATGTGGAACTTGCCTCTTTCCACTCTATCTCCAAAGGCTACATGGGTGAGTGTGGCTCCCGAGGAGGTTACATGGAAGTGATTAATTTACCTCCAGAGATTAAGGGACAGCTCATCAAAATGCTCTCTGCCCGGCTCTGCCCCCCAGTGTCTAGATGGGCAGCTATGGACATTGTCGTGAACCCCGCTGTGCCTGGAGAGGAGTCTTTTGAGCAGTTTAATAGGGAGAACGAGTTTGTCCTGAGCAATCTTGCACAAAAAGCCAAGCTTACGGAAGATTTATTTAACCAGGTCCCAGGAATTCACTGTAATCCCTTACAAGGAGCAATGTATGCCTTTCCCAGGATCTTCATCCCAAGGAAGGCAATTGAAGCAGCTAAGGCCCACAAGATGGCTCCAGACATGTTTTACTGTATCAAGCTTCTGGAAGAAACTGGAATCTGTGTGGTCCCTGGCAGCAGTTTTGGCCAGAGGGAAGGGACTTACCACTTAAGACTCCCTCCTGTAGAGAAGCTAAAGATTGTCCTGGAGGAGGTGAAGGACTTCCACATAAAGTTCCTTGAGAAGTATGAATGAGGCCCAGGGCAGCATTACCCAAGGAACAGAGACCTGTTGATTTGTTTCTAATTTGATTGGGTCCACAGAAGCCTTGGCTCATGAAAGTTGTGGGACCAGAACCATTCTTCCCCAACAACTGTGCCGAGCATCTCCCCTGGGGGATTTTGTGATGTTCATCTTTGGTTTTGTTGTAGGAGACTTCTTGTGCCTTGATGATGAGAATACTTCTCTTCCATGTTTCTGTTTCCAGTCAAGTGGGGAATTTGTCATAATTCAGAAAGCCCCCATAGGCCCTGATATCCACAGAGCTGACACATGAACTTGATCAGCAGATGTGGCCAACCAGTGCCCTCTGGTTTCATTTTGAAAATCCTATTTGAGTTTGTAAAACAAAACAAAACAAAAAAGCTATGTTTTTCTGAGTGGTTTCAGGTGTAGGGCAAAAAGCAGGTGCCAGAGAATATCTTAAATTGAGTAAGTATTGGGTAGTTGAGGTTTGAGGCTATGCTTGATGTTATCTACAAAATGAAACACTTATCCTTAAAAAAGTGAGGGGGCATATATTACTAAGATAATTATATATATTTTAAAATACAAATTCATAAAGAAAATGGAAATGAAAATTATGTCTAGTCGTGCATTGGTTTGGTAATTTCTCTTTAAAAAATATCAATGTTTCCATCAAGTTTATGGTTAGTATTATGCAGTTTCCTCTTGTAAAGGTTATGGGATTTTAAGATCTTTCAACTAACTTGACCATTACATCCATACCTACTCAGTTACCAGAGAGGGAAGCATCACCATCTGGGTTTTCAAAGCCAGGGTCCTCAATGGCTGGTCAAATCACACAACACTGCTTCTTAAGGTGAGCCGCAAAGCAAAGCCTCACATTAGGGTGTGGGCATTCCTGAAAACCAACCCTGCTGCCACAGGCTCCATATGACCACATTCAGCCTATTAAGGGGCAGAGTATATTTTCAAATCAAGGAAGGTTCTCAGAGTCACTTAAGTCACTATCAAAGGGCCTAGGGGCAGGGAAGGTCTTAAATCCCCATTCCCATAACAATGCTCTAGACAAATATATAAGGTTATAATTTACAAAGAAGATGCTTACTTTTATTAGTAGAAAAAGTTTTCCCAACAAGGAGTTACTTCCAAGAGTGGAATTAGTTATCCAATTCCTATTCTTATTCTTATAGTCGATGGATAATTTTTTTCAACTTAATTTTTACATGTGTTCTTTTTTGAAGCTACATCATCCTATTGATTTATACTAAACTTACAATCAATGAGGAAGTTTGTCTTTTCCCCTTTATAGTATATATGTATTCTACTTCCAACCCATCGCATAGTTGTATAATTGATCCCCAAACTAAATTGAAACTTTTTTAAAAAATCTCTATTTCACTCCATATTGTTAGAGAACATCAAGACCTTCTTATAGTTTTATTCTGCTGAGCTAACACTATCCTTTCTAGCTTAGTGATATTCACAAATCTTACAATTGTGGAATAGTACAGTACTATAGAAAGAAAAAAAAAGTCCTACAGAGACAACCAAAGATCTCTTATGAGTTTGGGAACAATTTATTAATCACAAACTTTGAGTACTATCTTTATTCTATCTAACCTAGAGTGTACTTAAATAAATTATGATCTAGCTTATATTTTCAATAATTTACATAAACGTGTAATTTACATGAGCATACCAATTTGCAAAACCTTCCCCACATGCTTTGTTCAAAATTGAATACACTTCATTTATAGTGTCTCCAAGAATAAGCAGTCTCAATCTAATTTTTTTAAAGCTAATGGCATTAATATGACCTTTTTTAGTGAACCTATCCTCCTAGTTTATTTATTAATCTATTTCAGTATTGTTTTTTCTTCACAGATTTTCATATTATATGTAGGATATTTAAGACATGAATAACTAATAAGACTTGAAATTAAATTTATTTGGCTTTATTTACAAGGTAAAATTCACAGAATGCATTTATTATGTTATTCCATGGGAAAGATATTCAAGGGATTATGCATCAAATCTTTTCCCTTGCTTTTCTGTACTTGGGTTTTAGGTTGGCTCCTATATCAGGTAATAACCAATCCATATTGAGTTTTCTGTGATCATGATGTATCCTAAAATCTTGTTTTAAACATCTGCATATAATATTCTATGACAACTCTGTCCTCTGTCCCTGGGATTATATGGGTAGGAAGATGGGATACTATTTCTTTGGACAATTTTTGCCTGTATCCCATCTTCTGGCACTTTTCTAGTTGTCTGTGATTCTTTAAAATTACTGATTGTTGTTCAGTAATCACATATAGCTCCTTAAGTGCTATATCATGTAATTTGTCTCAAAGGACTTGAACTCCTTTAAAACAGTATGGTTCTGTTATTATCTCCTTACCTATCTTGGGCTTCAATTTCCTCTTAACAATGTTTGTTCTATCCTCTTTCAGCAGTGAGATTATTGACTTTGATAGAGAAGATGAAAAAGAAATAGGATTTTAGTAGTTCTCCATTTTCTATATTATTCTCTGGATATAATTTAACAAATTATTTCCATTATCTTTACCATCCTCCACAAAGCTAAGCTCATTTGGTTTTAGGATTCTATTTCTTTAATTCTGAGCCATATGTGTTTATTTTTCTTAAATAATCAAAAACAATTTATGTGCTAGTGAAATATATTAATATTATATTGTTGTGTAGAACCAAAAAGTGAAAAAAATTCTAAATAGTAAAAGTATTCACATAACTCTGTTAGCGTATGGATTAGCAATGAGTCATTATCTAAACAGAGCCCTAGTGAGCTTAATAGTTGCAGTAATGGCTTCTATGAAGATTTAATAAAGTCTCTTAGTGCAGGAAATAAAACTCTAAGGCCTTTCTAGGACCCAGCAAATGCTCATGTACTCATGTTATTTAATAAGTTTTATTGGAGCTCTGATACCAAATTCTCTCATTTTTGCTACCCCAAACCAAAATTTAAAAAAATATGAGCAGTGAAAATTCCCTGTCTGGGAACTGCTAACATATTCAAATTACACTCCTACTATTTAACAAGCTTGTCTTAAGGCTGAAATTATATTTAATTAAAGCTGTATTTATATGTGTCTTCATATTCTATTAATTCTTTTAACATCTAGATTGGTTCTATATTGGTAAAAATCTTCCACCTGTCTCACAGCTCTATTTCCATTTTTCAAATTCCCTTTCTTCTTTGTGTTGGTTCTCTTAATACCATTTTTTTCACTTTCCTCTTAAGTTCCTTCCCTTTTATATAAGCTTCTACCCAACTCTGTTCATTATTTCTCCTATCACATTTTTGAATCATTATTTTATCAAATAGGATGAATGTAAAGATGTGTTCCTCAGTACCTTTTGAATTTTTAAGCTGAAAGAACATATATCTAAGTAAATTGAACATATCTTTACTTAAGAGATCCCTCTTGAGATTAAAAAACAGTATAAGCTCACCTGGTAGCTGGAAACCATTGTTGGTCAGTGTATCTTTCCCTGTCTGAAATTTGTCAAAGACTGTTCTCTCAATTGTTCTATTGTGCTTCTAAGGAGGGCATATTTTTCCACTGGAGTTTTACCTGAAAATTTCCCCTGCAAACTGAAAGAGTGAAATACATAATTAATGTGCATGTTCATCTGTACTGGCATCTATGAAGATTGTGGCTAATATTCTGTACATTTTGTTGAATCTATTGGTAGGAAAATAGTAAAAATAATACAAAATTCTAGCCTGCTTCAAAAGAGGTAGTTCTATAGTTGTCTGACAATAGAAAAGTGTTGCTATTCTTAACTGTTTGTAGTTGTTTGCTATTGATTGAAATGATAAATACATAATGAAACCACTGAGAAAACATATGCAACACTAGATATGGCTATGAACCATAGAATGTTCTATGTTCTCTTCCCTTTGTCATCACTGCCAGAAATGGAGGAGGGTTCAATATCCTCACAGAATACACATAGCTCTACCAACTCAAAGGCTGTGGTGGAGCTTTCTTTCTGGTCTTAGCTTGCTCTTCCCTTTGAATCCATCCTAGGCTTTAATGATAATGGCTATTTAAATTCCATTTATTCATATGAGAAGTCATTAACCAAAATTTACTGGTTTTTAAGAGTTATTTAATAGATGATCACACAAGACTTTTTTTCCCCCAAGAGCCCCTACAGAGCCTCCCACCCTAGCCAAATCAGAACTTGAGGGCTATATATCATATACTACTGGAAGAATAACAGTACTTCAGGACTACCATTTCCCTTTAAATCACATGCTGATTGCAAGTAAACATATTCTTGCACAAATTGGGAGCAAACTCATATAAAAGAGAAATAGGCTTACATATGGGTGATAGAAATAGAAAATATGTTTTATTTTATGTATCTAGCAGGAGGCTGGGGAAAGGCAGAAAAATTCAACATCCCCTTAATGTACTTGAGCTACACAGGGGACTAGCAAGAGTCCAATACTGCTCAATCTATAATCAACTGATAACAGTCTAATCCTTCTATTTTGAAAGATAATTCTGGTTTTCCCAAAGATAGGACCATTTTGCTGTGCCTCTTTCAGCAGCCTCCTTATCTCTTTATCAGTAGACTTCTTATCAAAATTCTATATCATTCTCATATCTTACAATATTTCCTGTTTTTCCCCAGGATGTGGAAAGGGGAATAAAACTACATCTTTCAGGAGCCTGCATGACCCATAGGTTACACTTGCATTATTTTATGCTTACAGTCAACAAGCAAATGGATCATGCTTTATAAAGTTTGGGGGCAATGGATTTTTCCAGTGACCTATTATTTTATTTATGGAATTCTGGAACATTACCCCATGTAAGCTTCTTTATGATGTTTAGAAAATGAAGTTGTCTGGTTGCTTCAGGCAGGGTTTTATGACATCACTTTGTTGAGGTAACAACAGATCCAGACTTTGATCTTCAGCTTTGTATATTCAGGAACATATATTTTTTTAAGTTCCATCCAGGAGGTAGGTTTGTAGAATTTACTTCAGTGCCAAGAACGTAATAAGATTCTTTATAATCACCAGTTAGACGAAAGGACAGATAAATCAACTGAAACATGCTCACTGATATCAAAAGATTAATTTGTTGTTCAACCTGTCTATTTATCTATTTATACTTAAAATCATGAATACTAACTAAAACCACGTATTCATGTTGACCTAATACCACTGCATATTGCTGGAAAGAACTTTAAAAAATTATCCCCATAATATCAATGTACTAAACTACTCTCCTAGCTTTAATATAAAATAAAGTCATAGGATGTAAAAAATGGAAGGACCTTGGATATTATCTACCCATTATACTTATTTTATAGATGAGAAAATTGAGGCCCAGAGAGGTGAAATGAAATTATGATTCAAATTCATAAGTTATTACTTCATGGCAAGCATGTTACAATGACTTCTACCACAGATTATTATACATTGGTAAGGGTCTTAAATTTTATTCATTTTGTCCAAGCCTTGAGCCTTAAAGTGCTGAATAAGATCCATTTTCCTGGGCTAATATTTTTAGGACCATGTTTATACAGGTACAAGAATGGGGTAGGCTAAATGCCTTTTTAAAAATGGTAAAGAAACCTGTATCAAGGAGGGCAGATAACTTTATCTTATTTTATAAAAAAAGATTTGATGAAGTATTTTTTATACTTTCACGATAGTTATTGACCTTAGTGCTTCTGCACTGATGTAGACACACAGAACTGTACCTGTGATTCCTTAATAAGTGTACTATCCGTGTAACCTTGAGCAAGTTACTTAATCCCAATTGCTTTTAAAAAAAAAAGTGTGTGCATATCCTTACCCATGGTTGATATTTAGCAAATGCTTCAAAAAAAAATAAGTATACTTTATTGATTTAATCCCTTATTATCCAGATTATATTTTTGAGGCCAATATGTTCATGGCTTAAATCTATTATATTTGAGTTTGTGTCTGTGGTAGGAAGCTAGGAGACTCTAGTCATGTGAGTCACCCATTTTCAAATAAAGGTTTATATTATGTTACTTTCTGTGATGATAGACACAGAAGAGAAATTTCACTAATTTTATTTACCTATTTATCTATTAAATAATATATTATTACAGATTATAATTATAATATAATTCAATATTATAATATACATAATTTTTTTTCACCTTTACAAATTAGTGGTTACTACACTTGTCCTAAATTATCTGGAAAATTTTTCTGAGAGTGCTATAACTACCAATTGATTGAATAAAAGGAAGAAAAAATATTTTTACTCTACTAGTACTTACTTGGTTCATTTGTGCAATTTTAAAAGTTGATAATTTCTGTCAGTAGAGAAAGCTGGTAATAATAATGGAGATAGGTAGAGATTGCTGGATTGGGGATTAGGGACCAGTTTGTAGATATAGTTTTACCAGTAACAAGCTTTGTGATATTTATAAGTCACTGCATAACATCATTTACCTCATCTGTAAAATTAGATAAGTATATTACATTCTTCATTAAAAAAGTTTCAGCTCTCATTTGCCATATTTTTTCAGATCATTTTGGCAGCAATAACAAATTGCTTGGGAAATGAGGATCTATTCTATTACACCAGTTGTTCAAATCTAATTTTTTTCTTTTTGTAACCAAATCCCAAACTTTAACTATAAGAAAGAGAGTTTTGTACCAAACAATATGTTATGTTAATATGAGTGAATGAATATATAGTATTATGTGGACATATATATTATATTGTGTGTATACATCAACACAAAGATACATATGTTTATTTATACAAATACACATACATACTTGAGACAGAGACAGAGAGAAGGTAAATTTGTGTTATAGAAATCTTGAAATCAGTAAAGAGACCTTTCAGGTTTTTCCTGAGGAAGATCTCTTTTCCCCACAGAAATGATCAGCATCGTGTAGTCATCCATGGCTTTATGGACAGACTACTGAGAAAGAGCTCCTTGAGATTCTCTGCACCAGACTTCAGACCTGCTCATTTAATATTAGTCATGGAGACTCATAAATGATGTAAAGCTGTTTGTTCCTACACTATAGAAACTATTCTATGTTTCTACCTTATTGTCATAATTTGTCTTTTTCTGTACTGTTATTCATTTAAAATATTGTAGCAGAACTAATATTTGCAAAGTAATTTGTTAAATACTGGTTAAGATGAGAAAACATAGATCAAAGGATCATGAGACCAACAAATTAGGGCTAGAAATAATCTTGAGTTATTTTGTATAACCTTGTGGATAGGAGAAATGAGACCAAGAATGTGTAACCTGTCAATGGTCACAGAGTTATCAAGAGGTCTAGCTAGGGTTCACACTTATGTTTTTGATGATTGCTGCTTTATAATATACTTTAATATCCAGTACAGTTTGATGACCTTGTCTTGCTTTTCTTTGCATTGATTTCCTTGATATCCTGGACTTTTTGTTCTTCCAGATGATTTTTTTTTGCTTTTTGGAGGGCAAGTGGGGTTAAGTAACTTGCTGTAGGTCACACGTCTAGGGTTTTTTTGTTTGTGTGTGTTAAGTGTCTGAGGTCGGATCCGAACTCAGGTCCTTCTGACTCCAGGGCCGGTGCTCTATTCACTGTACCTCCTAGCCACCCCCAGATGAATTTTTTTTGCTTTATTAAATTCTAGTTTACTTCATTCATTTCTGCAAGTTTTTGTGTTAAAAATTTTCTCCCCATTTTCCCCCTGACCACCTCCACAAAATAGTAGTACCCCAGGATACCCACTCCTCTTATTTCCCAATTACATGGAAAGTAGTATTAACAATAGTATATATATTTAAACATTTGGTTTTAAAACTTTGAATTGCAAATTCATGCCCTTCCTCCCTTGTCACCCACCCTTACTGGGAAGATAAGCAATTCAGTACAAGTTGTACATGTGTAGCTAATGAAAAACATTACCATAGTAGATATGTTGTAGAAGACTGATTATATTTCCCTCCCTCCTATCCTACCTCCCACTTGTTCTGTTCTCTACTTTGATCCTGTCACTTTTCAAAAAGTGTGTGCTTCCAAATTCCTTCCCTCCCAGCCTGTCCTCCATTCTATCATAACCCCTCTCATTCACTTCCACCCTACTGTGCTGTAGGGTGAGATACCCTAGTTTGTGTGTATTTCATTCCCTCCCTGAGCAAAAATCAATGATTATAAGGTTGACCCATTCCTTTATGACTTCTTGTTCATCAACTCCATTGTACCCATTTTCCCTTGCCTCTTCTATATGAGATAGTTTGCCCCATTCTGTCTGCTCCTAGATCACTTTGCTTGCCACTCCCTGCCAGGCTACTGAACTGTCACCAGTGGGAGTTTAGTTTCTCTGTGTCACTTTGTGGGTTCTGTAGCTCCAAAATTTTTTCAGAGTCCTCTTTTACATAGATTGGTGAAGGTGGAAGCTGGAGCCATGCTGAAGTCCTGTTTCTACTCAAGCATCTTGATTCTGCCCCCCTTCCATATGATTTTTCTTATTTTTTTTTCTAACTCTATAAAATATTTTTGTAGTTTGGTTGCTATGGCATTGAATAAGTAATTTAATTCATTTAGAATTATCATTTTTATTATATTAGTGTGGCCACTGACACATGAGCAACTGATATGTTTCTATTGTTAAATCATCTTGTTTATATTATCATTGACATACAATGGCAGAATCTGCATATACTCTGTCTGAACTATGAAGTGTACCTTTTGCTACTTTCCTGGCAATTTTCTCATATTCACTAGGTGCCAAATACCACCATGTTATTTTGATGAGGGCCTTATTATGTGATATTTTTATCAACTTCTGAAGGACTAATTCAAACCTATTGGTGCCAAAGATGATAAGTTTATCTCTCAAATGCAATGATTCCTTGTTGTTTGCTCCTATTATTTCTTGGGATAAAATGCTTGCAGAAAATTTGACAATACTAGAAAATTCTAAAGGCTATCCACCATTAGAAATATTAAATTCAGTAGCTTTTGAGTGCTGATTTTTCTACTACTCTGAAGTATATACTTGGATACTATAACAATTCAACTTTTATCAAGGGCTACCTAAAATATGATTCCCCCACGCCAGTTGAAAGGGTGCAGATAAAATGAGTTGAAGCAAATTGGAATGTAATAATTTGTTATGTCACAATTGTTTTTTTTTTATATAAAAAGTCATTGAAAATGATTTTTGAATATGAATAAACTGGGAGATAAATAATTGAAAGATTATAATTATAGCAAAAAATATTTACCATTTGTTTAAATATAAAGCTTAATTATTATTAATACACACATATATACTATTTCTACTTTTCAGTTTCATTTTTATATAACCTATGGGAGATATTTTCAAAGAAGGCTTATTAAAACAATCATGGTGACAAGTTATATATTTTTTAAATAATTGTATATTTAAAAATATTAGAATAGGTAATAGTGATTTTTAAAGTTACATTAATTACTAGACTTACATAAATTAGTTTGTTAATGTATTAAATGCAGAAACCTTCATTGGAAAACATTAAATTCATTTTAATAATCAACATAGATAAAATCTATGTATGAAATGAACAAAATAATTCCAAGGATAATTGATTCAAAATGACTAGCAGCAATTAAATATTATTACAATTAAAAAAAAAACACTGTTAGCTAAATTTTAACATTTGTGACAGTTTTAAAATAGAAAATACTCATTGAATATTTTGGTATAAAATATTCCTGTGGTGGCTAGGTGGCAAAGTGAATAAAGCACTGGCTCTGGAGTCAGGAGGACCTGGGTTTGGATCTGGCCTCGGGCACTTAAGACACACACACACAAAGAGACACACACACAAAAGAAAAAAAACTAGCCATGTGACCTTGGGCAAGTCACTTAAACTCAATTGTCTGCCAAAAAAAAAAAGAAAAAGCAAAAACTTCCTAGCCAATGATAATTTGCATATTAATTTGCATATTAATTTTCTGACAATTACAAAATAATACAGTTTGTAGACTGTATAATGGAATTGAATAGTTAATTATTATTTTATAGTTAATTTCTTATAACCAACTTAAGATATTTGCTCTCAGTTTATTCATTATTTTACAAACGACCAAAATGAAATGATAAATAAAAATAAAAAAAACTAACATTCATATATATTCTAAGGACTTTAAAAGTTTTATTTTGCTTGATATAATATCAAGCATGTAAGTAAGTGCTGTTACTATCCATGTCTAGTTTACAGATGAGGAAAAAGAAGCTCAGAGAATTTGAATGACTTGGGCAAGACAACAAATATACAACTAGTGTCTGATTTGGAATTTTAAGCCAAGATTACTGACACTAAGGCCAATGGCCTGATGAATTTTTAACAATTATAATTTTGGTGGGGGCTACATAAGACAAAATTTTAAGTTTAATCTTTTCTATTTACATTTCCTTCACAATTTTCTTAAATCTAAAATCATGACAATCAACAAAACAACATATCAAGTCCTGATTTTTAGTGTTTGCTGATTTTTGAGGTGTAAATCCTGACGTTGAAAATTTCACAGTTTTTTCCCTTTCTGATCGGGCTCCAGGACAACATTCCTGACACCACTCTGGTTTTTAATATCAGAAACACACACACACACACACACACACACACACACACACACACAAACACTTGACCACACACTGATACAGATACAAGGACAGAAAATCAGAGACAGAGAATATAGAAATAGAGAAAGATAAATTACATGTGTCAATTAATCATTCATGGGCAGATGGATGGCACAGTAGATAAAGTGTCAGGCCTGAAGTCAGAGAGACTCATTTACCTAAATTTAAATTTGACCTTGGACACTTGCAAACTGTGTGATTTAACCCTGTTGCCTCAGTTCCTCATCAGTAAAATGAGCTGCAGAAAGGAAATTATAAACCACTCCAGTGTCTTTGCCAAAATCCCAGTGGGATCCTAAAGAATAAGACATTGCTGAAATGACTCAACCACCATTGGTCATTTGGTATTTAAGGAGAGTTTAAAATATTATGAGACTAGTAGCAATGTATTCTGGTACACAATAATAGATGGAAATACGTAATGTGGATTTTTATTTCAGACAACTTGTGTTGCATTCATAGAAGAGTTTTGTTTCTATATTCTACTATATTCTAGATTTACTTTACATATATATATATATATGTATATCTATATTATACTTTATTACAGTAAGCAAGTTAAGCCTAATGCATCTAAATTTATATATATATATATATATATGTATATATATATATATGTGTGTGTGTGTGTGTGTGTGTGTGTGTGTGTGTGTGTGTGTGTGTGTGGTTTTTCTGTCGTGTTCAATCCTTCATCACCTCATTTGGAGTATTCTCAGCAAAGATATTAAAGTAGTTTGCCATTTTTTCTCCAACTCATTCTAGAGATGAAGAAATGAAGGCAAATAAGGTTAAGTAACTTGCCCAGGATAACATAACAAGCACCTGTGCCTCTATTTTAACTCAAAAGAGGAGTCTTCCTGAATCCAGGAACACACACAGACGTTTAAAATTTCTTTTTAATGTTCTTAACGCTAAAAGTCAAAAGTTACTTTTTATGTTTCTCTGCTAACAAAAAAGACTCAATTTATCACATGAGAGTTGCATATTTTACCTCAAAAATAAATTTTATTCATGTTAAAATAATATATGAAATGAATGTTAGAATTAGCTGTATTCATATAGTACCTTAGATCTCTCTCTGTAGTCTGAAACTTAAAAGCAGCACGTACTAGCATTATAAATCCCAGAATAAGAATCATGTAAAAATTTTAAAAATTCAGGAACATTGAATTCTGACAGAATAAGTAGACTCTAAATAAAAAGTGATAAAGAAATTTAGGGGCAAATGAATTTTAACTAAAGGAAAAAAATCAATAAAATTAAAGATTACTTGTTTATTAAACTACTGTCCCTGGATTACTATTTCCCTTTCTACCTTGATGAATCACATACAAGTCATTTTTCATTATGGCTAAAAACCTTTTTAAGATATTAGAGAAAAGCAACACTTTTGGTGGAGCCAAGATGTCGGGGTAGAAACAGCTCATCCAAGCCACTCTGCCCCCAGATTCCCCCCGAACTACGTAAAAGGGGACTTGGAACAACTTCTGGAGCCCCAGCACCCACAGAACAAGACAGAGAAGCTAACCTCCCACTGAGGACAGCCCAGCAGCCCTGCAGGAAGGAACAGTGCAGCGGTCTAGGAGCCCAGAACACCAGCAGCTGTAGCAATTCCAGAACTATCAACATAGACATGCCTAGGACAAAGTAAGAGGTTAGTGCCCTATGGATTTTGGGACCAGTATTTGGAGAATGTGTTGGCTTCCTCCCCTGGGGGCTAGAGGCCACTGAGGAGACACACCATTTTGTAGTTTTCAGAGGCAGCTCTAGCTCCTGGCCTGCGAACTGTAGGGAGATCCAGCGGATCAGTCTTGGGGTGTAATCACTCTTGCTTTAACCTCCCTGCATCTGGATTGTGATCTGGGGTGAAGGTCATGGATGGCTTTACAGCTTGGCAGAAACGGAAGCTGGCCCCCTCACACATTTGGGGCAAAAGTTCCTGTCTGGCACCAGGCCATATGGTGGCAACAAGCCCCAAAGTCAAGTAATTAAGTGGCAACATGCCAAGGCAAAGAAAACAGAAAAATGCAACCCTAGACTACTATTTTGGGGGCATAGAGTGGGAAAAGGATTGTGAGGTTAGAAGTCCTGCTCCAAAAGCCCCAGGAGAAAACATGAGCGGGTTGCAGTCCATAGAGGACCTTAAGAACGACTTTAAAAATCAAATAAGAGAAGTGGAGGAAAAATTAGAAAGAGAAATGAGAAGGATGCAGGAAAAGTATGAAATGAGCATCAACAGCCTGACTGAGGAAAACAGCACCTTAAAAAATAGACTAGCTCAAATGGCAAAGGAGGCCCAAAAGGGCAATGAGGAGAAGAATGCCTTAAAAAGTCAAATTTGCCAGATGGAAAAAGAATCTCAAAAGTTCACTGAGGAGATGCATTCCTTCAGAGTTAGACTGGAGCAAATGGAAGCTAATGACTTTATGAGAAATCAAGGTGCTGTTAAGCAGATCCAAACAAATGAAAGAATAGAAGGCAATGTGAAATATCTCATGGGAAACCCACTGACTTGGAAGATAGATCCAGGAGAGACAATTTAAAAATTATTGGACTACCTGAAAGCCATGATCAAAGAAAGAACCTAGAAATCACCCTTCAAGAAATTATCAAGGAAAATTGCCCTGATGTTTTAGATCCAGAGGGCAAAATAGAGGTTGAAAGAATCCACCGATCACCTCCTGAAAAAGATCCCAAAAAGAAAACTCCCAGGAATATTATAGCCAGGTTCCAGAATCCCCAGATCAAGGAGAAAATACTACAAGCAGCCAGGAAGAAACAATTTCAATATTGTGGAAACACAATCAGAATAGCCCAGGACCTGGCAGCTTCTACACTGAGGGATCAAAGGGCAAGGGAGGGGGAGAATAGGAAGGCAAAAAGGCAAAACCACATTCTCATTGAATTTCGTTCAGGGAGAGAATGACATACATATTAAATGGGATATCTCAACCTACAGCAGAATAGGGGGAAGGGGTAAGAGAGGAAGGATGATGGATGGGAGGGCATCCTTGGGGGAAGGGGAGGCTGAAAGTACCCACTATAGAAGAGGGACAGGATCATGTAGTGAATGGACCAGGTGGGGGAGTGGGATGAGTGGGAGGGAATTATAAGCAGCCTTTTACAATATATCTACTATGATAATATTTTGCATATCTAGACATGTACAACATATACTGAATTACTTATCTCCCAAGAGGGAATGGGTGACAAGGGAAGAAGGAAATGGATCTGAAAGTCAAGGTCTTAACATTAAATGTTTCAAATATATATAAATACTATTATTAATACTCTTTTGCTTATAATTGGGAGACAAGATGTGCAGGCATTGGGACACAAAGATTCACCTTCCTCTAACGGAAAAGTCGAAGGGGGTATGGGAGAAAGTATGGGAGAGAGCAGATTGGAGGAACCGATATCTTGTGGGACTGCTATTCTGGGAGGTTGGGTAGAGGAATAACGGGGGGAAAATGATTGTAATTCAAAATCTGGCGAAAATGAATGATGTAAAACAGAAGTTAATAAAGCATTTGTTTAAAAAAAAAGAGAAGCCTAAAAAATATCCCTTCACTCTCAATGTTTAAAAATTAAAGACCTGGTGTTAATGAAAAAAAAAAAAGAAAAGCAACACTTTCATAATCAATCCAACCTATTTTCTCAGAAGGAGAATGTACTTAGGTACTTAAAGAATCATTATTATTCAGTTGTTCTTAATACAGGAAAAAAAACTATTTATGTTTTTCTTGAAATAGCTGTGAAAGTAGAATTTTCAGTGAAAACATGTTTAAATTATTTTATTATTCCACATGTCATATAGACCTTTTTCTCTTCTCCCAGTGATTATCTTCCCTCACTTTTTGAAGTTGTTACTGCCTATAAAGAATCATTAGGTACAATGCAAGGCCAAATGCAAAATCATAGTAATATGTAGCAGAAGTAAGAATTCACAATGGTTTATGGTTACTGAAATTGTTTTCTTCCTGGGGGATTTCTACAAGTCTGTTATTGATGGAAGATATTTTATTTGCTTTGGATTAGTTATTTTAAATTCAATTTAAATGGAAATAGTTCAAAACATTAAATTCCATAGGATAGGTAACAATGTTCAATATTTATGGGAAGTTTAAATTTGAAAACCAGGTCTCTTAATCATTTGTTAGGAGATTTTTTCTCAATTGTACACATATGCAGTCATGCAAATATACACACATATACTTATGTATGTATGTACCTGCATGTTAGTGACCAAACCACTTTTATACATCATTAAATCTTCGAATTCTCCTCAATTAGTTGACTAAGTAAAGAGTGCATTATTCATCTGTGTATCCTCAGTGTCAGGGGATACATAATTCCTTGCATTAGTTTCTCAACTAGGAAATTTTTAACTTAGGGCAAGAATAGTTGGTAATGGGCTTGAAGGATAAAAATATTGGGGAGGAGCTACAATCTAGCCTACTCATTAGAAACCATGGCAAGGACTGGAGGTAGTGACTTTAATAATTGAGGGTTCAATCTGATGGGGTGAGATTCTATAGGGGTATATAAAAGGGATAGAATCTCTGTGTATAATTATGGTAGGAGATATGAAAGCATGTCCTCTAGTAAGTGCAGTATCTTTGCCCCTCTTACAGTTAAGATGGAAGAGAGACAGAGAAAAATAAACCACAGTTCTGAAGTTATGATGGGAACAGTGTTTGCTGTATGGTTTGTCAGAATCAGAGGGTAGTCCCTGGACTATTGAGAGGAGGAATGACATGTTAGCCTCCTGAAAACAAATCCCACTTATACTACATTAGTTATAACTGTACCTAAAATATAATTCGTTTTTATAAAAAAAAAAAATTTGGGAGTGGCGGCTACGTGGTGCACTGAGTAGAGCGTCGACCCTGGAGTCAGAAGGACCTGAGTTCGGATATGGCCTCAGACACTTAATGAACACACAAACAAAAACCTAGCCATGTGACCTTGGGCAAGCTACTTAACCCCAATTGCCCTCTGAAAAAGCAAAAAAAAAAATTTTTGTGGGGGGGAGACAAGATGGTGGAGTAGAAACAGCACTTTTGCTGAGCTCCAGCCCACACCACTTCAAATTTATGTAAAAAGGGACTCTGAACAAGCTCTGGAGCCCCAGAACCCAAAAAATGACACAGAGAAGATAACACCCACCTGAGGAAAGTCAGGCAGCCTGGAACGGAATGGCCAATGCAGTGCTCTGGGACCTGAGCCCAGGCCCCCTGAGTCAGAGGTTTTAGGCCCAGGGCAGCCCTGAAGAGCAGCCAGCTCGAGGGACTTCAGTGCACCAGCAGCTGTGGCTGTTTCCAGAATTACCAACAAATAGAGGCCATGGACAAAGTGAGAGGTCAGTGCAGTGTAGACTTTGGGACTCATTAGTGGGGAGAGCATGTCTTCCTCTTTCCCTGGGGGCAAGAAGCTGTGAAGATGCTTAAGCTCAGCCTCAGGCACACACAGCAGCTTCAGTTCTTGCCCTGAAAAGTGTAGAGGGATCCAGAAAACAGTCTGGGGGGTAATCACTCTTGCTTTAACCTTCTTGGATCTGGATTGTGTTCTGGGGTGGAGGTCTTGGGGTGTGTGACCAGTTTGCCAGAACATGTGGAGGCTTTAGAGAGGGCACCCAAGTAATACCTTTAGCAGCTGAGAAAACCCCAGTGCTTGTGATGGAAGCTCCCCTGGCTGGTGGCAGAATTCAACTGTGGCAAAAAGCCCCAAAGTCAAGTAATTGAGTGGCAAAATGCCTAGGCAGAAGAAACAAAACAAACAGAAAAATTCAACATTATACACTCATTTTGAGGGCAAAGAGGATCAAAGAATGGAACAGGAGGAAGACAGTAAAGTCAGAAATCCTGCACCAAAAGCCACAAATGAAAACTAGCTGGTTATAGGCTATAGAGGACCTTAAGGAGCAGATAAGAGAAGTAAGGAGAGAATTGGGAAGAAAAATGAGAAAGATGCAAGAAAAGTATGAAATGAGAGTCAACAGACGGACTGAGGAAAATAACACCTTAAAAAACAGACTAACTCAAATGGTAAAAGAGGCTCAAAAGGTCAATGAGGAGAAGAATGCCTTAAAAATCTGAATTTGCCAGATGGAAAAAGAATCTCAAAAGCTCACTGAGGAGAATCTTTCCTTCGGATTTAGCATTGAGCAAAGGGAAGCTAATGTCTTTTGGAGAAATCAAGAGGCTGTTAAACAGATCCAAACAAATGAAAGACTAGAAGGCAATTTGAAATACCTCATGGGAAAAACCACTGACCTGGAAAATAGATCTAGGAGAGATAATTTAAAATTTAATGGACTACCTGAAAGGCATGATCAAAGAAAGAACCTATAAATCATCCTTCAAGAAATTCTCAAGGAAAATTGCCCTGATGTTTTAGACCCAGAGCAAAAATAGAGGTTGAAAGAATGTACAGATCACCTCCTGAAAAAGATCCCAAAAAGGAAACTCCTAGGAATATTGTAGCCATGTTCCAGAATTCCCAGATAGAGGAGAAAATATTACAAAGTGCCAGGAAAAAACTGATTTCAAGATTGTGGAAACATAATCAGTATAACATAAGATCTGGCAGCTCTTACACTGAGGAATAGATGGGCATAGAATATGATATTCAGGAGGGCAAAGGAGCTGGGATTAAAACCCAGAATCACCTACCCAGCAAAACTGAGTATCATGTTTCAGGGGAAAATATGGTTATTCAGTGGAATTAGTGGACTTTCAAGCATTCTGCAGGAGAAAAGCAGAGTTGAAAAGAAAATTTGACATTCAGCCACAAGAAGCAAGAGATGCTTGAGAAAGTAGACAGGGAAAATAAATTATTATGAACTTATAAAGTTGAACTATTTATATTCCTACGTGGAAAAACAATAATTGTAAATGATGAAACCTTTCTTGGTATGAAAATAGTTGAAGAATGTTATATGGGCATATGAATACATATGTGAATGTGTGTATATATGTTTACAGGTATACATGAATAGAGGGCATAGTTCAAATTTAATGAGAAGTGATGACACTTAAGGGATGAAATTGAGAGATGATAGAGGAATAGAGAGAGAGGAATGTAGTGAAAGGAAATGGGGAGAGACAGAGTGGGTTAAACTATGTCATGTAGAAGAGGGAAGAGAAAGTGGTTGTAGGGGAGGGTCAGAACAGGAAGGCAAAAAGGCAAAAACTTATTCTCACTGAATTTGTCTCAGGGAGGGAATGACATACATACTAAATGGGCTATATCACCCTACAGGAGAGTGGGGGGCAGGGGATGTGCAGATGATGGAAGGGAGGGCAGTCTGGGCAATAGGGGAGTTGGAAGCACCCTCTTTTGAAGAGTTATAGGATCTAATTGGGGAGTGGACCAGTTGGGAGGTGGGATAGGAGGGAGAGAAATATTGTCAGTCTTTTACAATATGTCTACTATGGTAATGTTTTGCATAGCTATATGTGTACAGAATTTAATGATTTGCTTATCTTAGGGGTGTGTTGCAGGGGAGGAGGATAATGTGTCTAGATTTTGAAGTTATAAAATCGAATGTTTTCTTTTTTTCTTTTTTTTCTTTTTTTTATTATTAAACAAATGCTTTATTAACTTCTGTTTTACATCATTCATTTTCGCCAGATTTTGAATTACAATCATTCCTCTACCCAACCTCCCAGAATAGCAGTCCCACAAGATATCGGTTCCTCCAATCTGCTCTCTCCCATACCTTCTCCCATACCCCCTTCGACTTTTCCGTTAGAGGAAGGTGAATCTTTGTGTCCCAATGCCTGCACATCTTGTCTCCCAATTATAAGCAAAAGAGTATTAATAATAGTATTTATACATATTTGAAACATTTAATGTTAAGACCTCGACTTTCAGATCCATTTCCTTCTTCCCTTGTCACCCATTCCCTCTGGGGAGATAAGTAATTCAGTATATGTTGTACATGTCTAGATATGCAAAACATTATCATGGTAGATATATTGTACAAGGCTGCTTACAGTTCCCTCCCACTCATCCCACCCCCCACCTGGTCCATTCACTACATGATCCTGTCCCTCTTCTATAGTGAGTATTTCCAACCACCCCTCCGCCCAAGGATGCTCTCCCATCCATCATCCCTCCTCCCATCCCCCTTCCCCCTATCCTGCTGCAGGTTGAGATATCCCATTTACTATGTATGTCATTTTCTCCCTGAACCAAATTCAGTTTGAATGTGGTTTTGCCTTTTTAGCCTTCCTTATTCTCCCCCTCTTTTGCAACCACTTCCCCTTGCTTCTTCTGCATGGGATAGTTTACACTATCCTGTCTCTCCCCATCTCCTCTTGCCACTTTCCTCTCTCACCTCATAATTTCATCCCTTGAGTATTCGCCCTTCCCAACAAATTCAACTTATGCCCTCTATCCTTATATAACTGTAACCATATACACACACATTTACATATGTATTCATATGACCACACCCCCTTCTTCCATTATTTTCATAGTGATAAAGATATCATCAGTCAAAGTTATTGCTTTTCCATATAGGAATGTAAATAGTTCAACTTTGATAAGTTCCTTTTGATTTCTTTTCCCTGATTACCGTCTCAGGCATCTCTTGCTTCTTGTGTCTGGATGTCAAATTTTCTATTCAATTCTGGTTTTTTCCTCAAGAATGCTTGAAAGTGCTCTATTCCACTGAATGACCATATTTTCCCCTGAAACAAAATACTCAGTTTTGCTGGGTAGGTGACCCTTGGGTTCATTCCCAGTTCTTTTGCCCTCTGGAATATCATATTCCATGCCCTTCGATCCCTCAGTGTAGAAGCCGCCAGGTCCTGGGCTATTCTGATTGTGTTTCCACAATATTGAAATTGTTTCTTCCTGGCTGCTTGAAGTATTTTCTCCTTGATCTGGGGATGCTGGAACCTGGCTATAATATTCCTGGGAGTTTTCTTTTTGGGGTCTTTTTCAGGAGGTGATCGGTGGATTCTTTCAACCTCTATTTTGCCCTGGGGCCAAAACCTCGGCTCATGCAGACCTGGGCTCGGCTCGGCTCCTGTGCTCTGCGCGCTGCAAGCTGCCAGGTCCCAGACCACTGCGCAATTCCTTCCTGCAGGGCTGCTGGGCTGTCCTCAGCGGGAATTTAGCTTCTCTGTGTTGTTCTGCGTGTGCTGGGGCTCCAGAAGTTGTTCAGAGTCCCCTTTTACATCGTTTGGGGTGAATGTAGGGGCAGAGTGGCTTGGATGAGCTGTTTCTACTCTGCCACCTTGGGTCCCCCCCCCCGAGTTAATCTATTTTTTAAGGTGTTGTTTTCCTCAGTCAGGCTGTTGACCCTCATTTCATACTTTTCCTGCATCCTTCTCATTTCTCTTTCCAATTTTTCCTCCACTTCTCTTATTTGATTTTTAAAGTCCTTCTTAAGGTCCTCTATGGCCTGCAACCAGCTCATGTTTTCCCCTGGGGCTTTTGGATCAGGACTTCTGACCTCACAGTCCATTTCCCACTCTATGCCCCCCAAATAGGAGTCTATGGTTGCATTTTTCTGTTTCCTTTGCCTTGGCATGTTGCCACTTAATTATTTGACTTTTGGGCTTGTTGCCACACTATGGCTTTAAGGCCAGATAGAGGAATTTCCACCCCAAACGTGTGGGGGGCAACTTCTGTTTCTGGCAAGCTGTAAACCTACCCACAACTTCCACCCTAGATCACAATCCAGATGCAGGGAGGTTAAAGCAAGAGCGATTACCCCCCAAGACTGATCGCTGGATCTCCCTATGGTTCAGCAGGCCAGGAGCTGGAGCTGCGTCTGAAAACTACAAAATGGCGTGTCTCATCTGTGTCTCATCTAGCCCCCAGGGGAGGAAGCTGACGCATTCCCCAAATACAGGTCCCAAAGTCCATAGGATACTAACCTCTTACTTTGCCCTAGGCATGTCTATGTTGATAATTCTGGAGTCGCCACAGCTACTGGCGTTCTGGGGTTCCTCCAGCCGGCTGTTGGCCCTGGTGCCCTGGGGCTATAACCTCGGCTCACACGGACCTGGGCTCCACTCGGCTTGGCTTCCCGCGCTCTGCGCACTGCGCACTGCCGGCTCCCAGAGTGCTGCGCTGGTCCTTCCTGCAGGGCTGCTGTGCTGTCCTCAGTGGGAGGGTAGCTTCTCTGTGTCATTCTTTGGGTGCTGGGGCTCCAGAAGTTGTTCAGAGTCCCCTTTTACATAGTTTGGGGGGAATCTGGGGGCAGAGTGGCTTGGATGAGCTGTTTCTACTCCACCATCTTGGCTCCACCCCCCAAAATCAAATGTTTTAAAAATATATGCAGACATTGGGGCATGGGGAGCCACCTTGCCCTACTGGAAAAGTTGAAGGCATGCTGGATGGAAGGGAACTTGGAGGCACCCACTTTTGAAGAGCGACAGGATCAATGTAGGGAATGGACCAGGTAGGGGGATAGATAGGTGGGAGGGAAATGTAGCCAGGCTTTTACACTATATCTACTATGGTAATGTTTTGCATAGCTATACATGTACAACAGAGACTGAATTGCTTATCTTCCCAGCGGGAGAGGTTGACAGGGGAGGAAGGGAATGAATCTGGAATTTGAAGTGTTGAAATTAAATCTTTCAAATATCTATAAATACTATTATTAATACTATTTTGCATGTAATTGGAGATAAGATGTGCAGGCATTGAGGCACAGAGATTCATCTTGCCATAATGGAAAATTCGAAGGAGTTATGGCAGAATATATGGGAGAGAGCTGATTGGATGAGGGGATATCCAGTAGGACTGCTGTTCTGGGGTGGTGGGTAGGGGAAAATTGGGGAGAATTTATAACTCAAAATCTGATGGAAATGAAAGATGCAAGCCAGAAGTTAATAAATCATTTGAAAAAAAAATGTTTAATGTAATTCCACTGAATGGGTGTGCTAAAAGCAATAATTATCAGTAACCCTTGGACATAGGCTGGGCTGTTTCCCTAAACAGGTATGAATCTATTACCAAGAATTGATTGATCCATTGCATGAGCCATTAATTTTTTTTTTTTTTTCTGGTTGACACAGTCCCTGTAGGACAGACGTTCAAATTTCTCTGAATGTTATACCACATAGGATAGGCTACTTTTATTTCTTGTTGGTTTTTCCTCATAGAAGTCAAGTCAACTATTCCTAAAAATTGGATAATCCATGGGCCTATGACTTGAGTTGTTAATCTGACATACTGGTTACTTCATACAGGAAGACGTCAATCTATCTGACTTAAGTTTTCCTCAGTTGTGATATATTTTCTATCTCAACTAATTCTTCATATTGAGCTATTTTTCTGACACGACACATTTCATACGGACAACTGTCACTCTTTTTGTTTTTGTTTTTTTTGTTTTTTTGTAGGGGGGAAGGCAGGGCAAAATGATCCTGGATCTATTTTCTAAGTCAATTATTTTTTCAATGAACTATTTCATATTGCCTTTTTTTTTCATTCTTTTGGTTTTGTTTTATTGTTCCTGATTTCTCATAAAGTCGTTAGCTTCCATTTGCTTAATTCTCTTTTTAAGAAATTATTTTCTTCAGTGAGCTTTTGTACCTCCTTTTCCATACGGAGAACTGTCACTCTTTTTGTTTTTGTTTTGTTTTTTTTTTGTAGGGGGGAGACACGACACATTTCAGCAAGAGCATGAGAGAATGTATATCTACTTGTACCAGTATTGTATCCTTACTTAATATCCTTTCTATGGTATTATTAAAATCAACATAATTTGGTTAGGGGTAGGATGATAGAAAAGTTTATTGCTAATTTTGTTCCAATTACATGCCTAACCCATAAGACTAGCCAAAACAAGACTTGGCCTACAATAATCAGTGATGAAACCAAATATACTCTTTTTGAGGCTAATCATTTTATCACTTTTTTATGCTTTGAAGACCAACTTAAACAAAACATAGTATGATTTTATAAGTAATTATTAATTTATTGATAAGAAATTGATTTCTACTTGACAACATGTCTTAAATCATAAAAAATATAAAGAATAATTTTCATTTTCACAGTATGAAACTCTTAAAAGTATTGGTGGTGAATGTTAGCTCATTTTCAATTTTCTATTATATCTGTCACAACTTAAGACTCATATACTTTTCAGCTTCCTTTGATTCCCCCTCCCTAGTTCAGTGCTACATGAAATTAATGGTCACTATAGGACAGGTTGAATAATTCAATAAACAAACTGAGGAGGCATAAAAAATAAGTGTTACACAATTCATGAATTCATAAAAATTCAAATTTAAGATGTGTATAGGTAACTGAATGCTTTACTATGCATTATCTTTTCAAAGCAATATGAGTCTTAGCACTTTTAGCAAGGCCATATTTCAGTATCATTCAGAAGTTCAAAATCTTTACTATATTTTATCTAGCTTTATTTTTTTTTCTTCTGGTGTCATATTATTGAGTATTAGAATAAGTACTTGGGATCTGAAGACATAAGTTGGAGTAATAGTTCTGTTATTTTCTATAGAAAATAAATTTACCTTTGTAAAGCTCAGCTGTATATTGATGTGAGAAAAAAAGTAAACACTTTACAAACTATCAATGGCCTTATAAAATATTAATATTATTAGTAGTATTACATTGACAATAAGTAACTTGTGGAAATATTAACCATTTACACAAGAGATAGCATAGTATTTTTAGTAGAGGATTACAGGCCTGAGTTCACATACTGCTTCTGGCACATATTAACTCTTTAACACTGAAACAAATTACTTTACCTCTCTGTTTCTCAGTTTCATCATATGAAAATGAAATGAGCTAACTCCATGGTCTCTAAAGTCCTATGAAACTCTAAATCTAAATCTCGGTTCTTCATTGGGAACATAGTTACCAACAATTATATATCTGGATAGCTATTATATTGTTATAGAAAGAAAGAAAGAAAGAAAGAAAGAAAGAAAGAAAGAAAGAAAGAAAGAAAGAAAGAAAGAAAGAAAGAAAAAAGGAAGGAAGGAAGGAAGGAAGGAAGGAAGGAAGGAAGGAAGGAAGGAAGGAAGGAAGGAAGGAAGAGTATGATTAAATCTTTATTTATATAACATCAGTTCATTCTCTGAATGTGGATAGCCTTTTTATTTTGAGTTGTTTGGGTTTTTCTTGGATCATTGAATTGTTGAGAATAGCCAAGTCATTCACAATTATTTGCCATGCAATATTTCTGTCATTGTGTACAATGTTCTGGTTCTGATCACTCACTTTGTATCAATTCATGGATATCTTTCCAGGTTTTTCCTTACATCATTTTGCTTCTCATATCTTATAGCACAACCATATTCCATTACAATCATATACCAAAACTGGTTCAGCTATTCCCCAATTGATTGGCAACCCCTCAATTTCCGATTCTTAGCTCTCCAAAAAGGGCTACTATAAGTATTATTATACATATAGATACTTCTCCTTTCTCCTTTAAAAATCTCTTTTGGATACAGACCTAGAAGAGGGATTATTGGATCAAAGGACGTGCACAGTTTTATAGCTCCTTTATGTATGTTCCAAATTGTTCTTCAAAATGGTTGTATTATTTCACAACTCCTCCAACAGTGCATTAGTGTCTCAGTTTTCCCAAATATTTTCTGACGTAATTTTCCTTTTCTTCATATTAACCAATTGGATAAGTGTGAGATGGTGCCTCAGAGTTGTTTTAATTTGCATTGTTTTAAAACTTTTTTTTTTCCACTCAGAACCCCTTCAGTGCTTCTATAAAGCATTTTTTTCCACATGACTAAAGATAGCTTTGATTTCCTTGTCTGAAAACTCCCTGTTCATGTTATTTAACTATTTATCAATTGGGAAATGACTTTTCCATTATATTATTTCTGTTGCATAAGTTATTGTTCATAATATGCTCCTATCTCAGTAAGTCAACAAGTATTAATTACTTAGACTTACTATGATTTTCAGCAACCACTACTCACTTTGATTTTTGATTCTCAGAGATGATATCCCATGATTCATTACTATATTGTTTACCTGGAAGAATCAATGATTAAAAAATGAACTTTGGAGGTGGCTAGGTGGCACAGTGAGTAGAGAGCTGTCCCTGGAGTCAGAAGGACCTGAGTTAGGATCCAGCCTCAAACACTTAACACACTTAACACTTAACACACACACAAACAAAAACCTAGCCATGTGAACTTGGGCAAGTTACTTAAACACAATTACCCTCCAAACAAAAAGCAACAAAAAAATGAACTTTATTTTCAGGTGTAGCTTGATGCACCATAAATTTTGATTCTAATCATAGAAAAGACAAAATACCAGAAATCACATAATAATGCATTCAGGGAGAAAGGGAAGGGAATAAACATTCATATAACAGTTACTATGTGCCAGACACTGTGCTAAGCACTATATAAATTAATCATAAATCACTATCAAATTTTAAGGGGAAAAACACGTAACAATAATTTTTAATTCTTCATAAAACAAGTATAAACTGGGCCCATCCCAAAATCATCTGTTGACTTCCATTGTCATTTAGGGAAAGAGAACAGATTACATAGTATGAAAAAGGGGTGTTAGAGGGAATGGATTAGTACCAGAAATGTGTATCTGTGGGGCGGCTAGGTGGCGCAGTGAATAGAGCGCCGGCCCTGGAGTCAGAAGGACCTGAGTTCGGAGCAGGCCTCAGACACTTAATCCACACAAACAAAAACCTAGCCCTGTAACCTTGGGCAAGTTACTTAACCCCAATTGCCCTAAAGGGGCGGCTAGGTGGCGCAGTGAGTAAGAGCGCCGGCCTTGGAGTTGGGATGACCCGAGATCAGATCCAGCCTCAGAAAATGAGCACCCATGCATAAGTAATGACTAGCCGTGTAACCTTGAGCAAGTTACTTAACCATAATTGCTTTAAAAAATGTATATCTGGGCAGCATCTGCCCCATAACTCCAGAGAGGACAATGGAAGAACTACATGGCATTGCTGCTAGAACAGCTGTGTGGAAAGCTCTTTGACTCTTCAACTATCTTTCAGTGAGGGTTTGCCTCCGGTGCTGTCAATTATACCAAGCTTTGCTTCAGTAGCTAATATTCTCATCCACAGCTGAGCTTCTGAATCAATCATGAAAGCTACTCTCTGCTGCTTCTGATTCAGTTAAATGCTCTCTACTCTTTAGATTTATTACACTGCAGGTCCAATGGGGTCCTATTGCTTAGATTTAAACAACCAAATCTTAGTCCTTGGGAAAATAATTTAGTCTTTTATAGTCAGCCTTGAGGGGCCATTTGTCTAGTTATTTATAAAATTCTTTCCCCTGTCTTCTTCTCCTGACTCACAGTTCCATGTAGGTGGTGGCCCCAAAGGTCTCTTCAGGCAGACAGCTTTTATGAGATAATCCCTTACTCATTTCCACAGAGGTTTTCTAGCCCTTGCTCCTAATGTATTTTTGGTAAGTGGCTTCCTTTTATATCTTGCCTGCCTCTGGGGCAAGTGACATTCCTCCACATATGGTTCATACTTCACATTATGCTTCTAAGACTGATGTTATATACCCTTTCATTGGTTTTGATCCTCAATGTAGCCTGCATTATGAGACCTCATGACCAATGTCTGATCTACAGCAGCAGGGAAGGACCAGATTACTCATGTCTCGCTTGCTAGGTGTACTACTTACACCAGAGATCATTTTGAGGAACAAGCCTAGCTTTTTTTCCCCCCACTCTCTTAGATTGCTATTAGTCTAGCTAATACTACGAGGTACTTAATTCTCTATTCATAGTACCATCCTTCGGGTAATGGTATATGGGATACTTATGTCAATGTAGATTTTTGGTGTCTCCTGTCCAATCAGATAATGACTTAGTCCTCTAAAATCCAGCCTACTTTAGGAAAACTACACCCTTTCTTTCTGTCACTGGCTATGTACTTTGCTTTGTATTTAATGACAGATTATTCATAGATGTTTTAATCAGATAGAAACTAGCAAAACTGTTAATATAATAGAATTAGAACATGCATTTTGTTTATCCATGTAGCAAAGACTTGACCAAAGAGGATTTTTTTCTGTGTTGATGGCTATTTTTCAATTTTACTCTCTTATCTTTGTAATAAGAGCTAACCCCAAAGTTACATTCACAACTTAGTTCCTAAGAGGAATTCTCTTGATAAATCTGTGTAAGGATTGCTTTTTCCTCTCACACATTCTGCTGAACCTTTAGCTGGACTGCTTATTCTTCAATTTCAGTTTGCCAGGAACTTCAGTCTTACCCTATATCTTTTCATTGGCTCATCTGAAATCAAATCTGCACTCACAAATCTCTTAGGAGCAGAAATTCTATTTGGTGTTGGTTTTGCCTTCACCTTTAAGTAAAAATAGAGACTCTAGGGAGCCACCATATTGGAGTAGAAATAGCACTTCCACAGCACTCCAGGCAACACCACTACAAAATTATGTAAAAGGGGGACTCTGAACAACCTCTGGAGCTCCAGCACCCACAGAATGACACAGAGATGCTAACCTGCTGTGGACAGCCCAGCAGCCTGTCAGGGAGCAAGCAGGTCCATGTGAGTCAGGGGTTTTAGGGCCAGGGCAGCTGGTCCAGCAGCTGGCTGGAGGGACCCCAGAACACCAGGAGCTGTGGCTTTTCAAAAATTTCCAACACAAAGTGAGAAATTAGTGCCCAATGTACTTTGGGAACAGTATATGGGAGTGCATCAGGTTTTTCCCATAGGGGCTAAAAGCAGCTGAGGAGGAACAGCACAGATGCCATTTTCCAGCTTCAACTCCTGGCCTACAGACTGTAGAGGGATCCAGTGATAAATCTGGGGGGTAATGGCTCTTGCTTTAAGCTCCCTGGATCTGGATTGCAGTCTAGGTTGGAGGTCTTGGGATGTGTGTCCAGCTTTCCAGAGTGTATGGGGGCTTAAGGGAGGGCACCCAACGAATATCTCCATCAATTGAGAAGACCCCAACGTTTGGGACAGAAGCTCCCCTGTCTGTTGGCAGAGTCCTACATTGGCAACAAGCCAAAAAGTCAAGTAATTAAGTGGTAACACACCTAGGCAAAGGAAACAAAAAAAAAAAACAGAGAAATTCAACATTAGACTTTTATTTGGGGGGCAAAGAGGATCAAAGCATGGAACAGGAGGAGGGCTGTGAGGTCAGAACTCCTGCACCAAAAGCTCCAAATGAAAATACGAGCACGTTGCAGGCCATAGAGGAGCTTAAGAAGGATTTTAAAAACCAAATAAGAGAAGTGGAAGAAAAATTGGGAAGAGAAATGAGAAAGATGCAGGAAAAAGTATGAAATGAGAGTCAACAGCCTGACTGAGGGAAATAACACCTTAAAAATAGACTAACTCAGGGGCAGAGCCAAGATGGTGGAGTACAAACAGCTCGTCCAAGCCTAGCTGCCCCCAGATTCCCCCCAAACTATGTAAAAGGGGACTCTGAACAACTTCTGGAACCCCAGCACCCACAGAACGACACAGAGAAGCTAACCTCCCGCTGAGGACAACCCAGCAGCCCTGCAGGAAGGACCAGAGCAGCGGTCTGGGACCTGGCAGTGGAAGAGCGCAGGAGCCGAGCTAGCCCAGGTCGGCGTGAGCTGAGGTTTTATCCCCAGGGCGGCAGGGCCAGCAGCCAGCTGGAGGAACCCCAGAACACCAGGAACTGTGGCGACTCCAGAATTATCAACATAGACATGCCTAGGACAAAGTAAGAGGATAGTGTCCTATGGACTTAGGGACTGGTATTAGGGAAAGCGTCGGCTCCTTCCCCTGGGGGCTAGAAGCCACTGAGGAGACACGGCATTTTGTAGTTTTCAGAGGCAACTCCAGCTCCCAGCCTACAAATCGTGGGGAGATCCAGCGATCAGTCTTGGGGGGTAATCACTCTTGCTTCAACCTCCCTGGATCTGGATTGTGATCTAGGGTGGAAGCTGTGGGTGGGTTTACAGCTTGCCAGAAACGGAAGTTGCCCCCCACACGTTCGGGATGAAAATTCCTCTATCTGGCCTTAAAGCCATAGTGTGGCAACAAGCCCAAAAGTCAAGTAATTAAGTGGCAACATGCCAAGGCAAAGGAAACAGAAAAATGCAACCCTAGACTCCTATTTTGGGGGCATAGAGCGGGAAAAGGACTGTGAGGTCAGAAGTCCTGCTCCAAAAGCCCCAGGGCAAAACATGAGCGGGTTGCAGGCCATAGAGGACCTTAAGAAGGACTTTAAAAATCAAATAAGAGAAGTGGAGGAAAAATTAGAAAGAGAAATGAGAAGGATGCAGGAAAAGTATGAAATGAGGGTCAACAGCCTGACTGAGGAAAACAACACCTTAAAAAATAGACTAACTCAAATGGCAAAGGAGGCCCAAAAGGGCAATGAGGAGAAGAATGCCTTAAAAAGTCGAATTTGCCAGATGGAAAAAGAATCTCAAAAGTTCACTGAGGAGATTCATTCCTTCAGAGTTAGACTGGAGCAAATGGAAGCTAATGACTTTATGAGAAATCAAGATGCTGTTAAGCAGATCCAAACAAATGAAAGATTAGAAGGCAATGTGAAATATCTCATGGGAAAAACCACTGACCTGGAGAATAGATCCAGGAGAGACAATTTAAAAATTATTGGACTACCTGAAAGCCATGATCAAAGAAAGAACCTAGAAATCACCCTTCAAGAAATTCTCAAGGAAAACTGCCCTGATGTTTTAGATCCAGAGGGCAAAATAGAGGTTGAAAGAATCCACCGATCACCTCCTGAAAAAGATCCCAAAAAGAAAACTCCCAGGAATATTATAGCCAGGTTCCAGAATCCCCAGATCAAGGAGAAAATACTACAAGCTGCCAGGAAGAAACAATTTCAATATTGTGGAAACACAATCAGAATAGCCCAGGACCTGGCAGCTTCTACACTGAGGGATCGAAGGGCATGGAATATGATATTCCAGAGGGCAAAAGAACTGGGAATGAACCCAAGGGTCACCTACCCAGCAAAACTGAGTATTTTGTTTCAGGGGAAAATATGGTCATTCAGTGGAATAGAGGGCTTTCAAGCATTCTTGAGGAAAAAACCAGAATTGAATAGAAAATTTGACATCCAGACACAGGAAGGAAGAGATGCCTGAGAAGGTAATCGGGGAAGAGAGATCAAGGGGAACTTATCAAAGTTGAACTATTTACATTCCTGTATGGAAAAGCAATAATTATTGTGACTGATGATATCTGTCTCACTATGAAAATAATGGAAGAAGGGGGTGTGGTCATATGAATACATATGTGAATGTGTGTGTGTATGGTTACAGTTATATATGGATAGATGGCATAGGTTGAATTTGTTGGGAAGGGAGAATACTCAAGGGATGAAATTATGAGGTGAGAGAGGAAAGTGGCAAGAGGAGATGGGGAGAGACAGGGTAGGGTAAACTATCCCATGTAGAAGAAGCAAGGGGAAGTGGTTGCAAAGGAGGGGGAGAATAAGGAAGGCTAAAAAGGCAAAACCACATTCACATTGAATTTGGTTCAGGGAGAAAATGACATACATACTAAATGGGATATGTCAACCTGCAACAGGATAGGGGGAAGGGGGATGAGAGGAGCGATGATGGATGGGAGGGCATCCTTGGGGTGAGGGGAGGTTGGAAGTACCCACTATAGAAGAGGGACAGGATCATGTAGGGAATGGACCAGGTGGGGGGTGGGATGAGTGGGAGGGAATTATAAGCAGCCTTGTACAATATATCTACTATGATAATGTTTTGCATAGCTAGACATGTACAACATATACTGAATTACTTATCTCCCCAGAGGGAATGGATGACAAGGAAGGAAGGAAATGGATCTGAAATTCGAGGTCTTAACATTAAATGTTTCAAATATATATAAATACTATTATTAATACTCTTTTGCCTGTAATAGGGAGATAAGATGTGCAGGCATTGGGACACAAAGATTCACCTTCCTCTAATGGAAAAGTCAATGGGGGTATGGGAGAAGGTATGGGAGAGAGCAGATCGGAGGAAGCGATATCTTGTGGGACTACTATTCTGGGAGGTTGGGTAGGGGAATAATGGGGGGGAAATGATTGTAACTCAAAATCTGGCGGAAATGAATGATGTAAAACAGAAGTTAATAAAGCATTTGTTTAAAAAAATAGACTAACTCAGGTGGCAAAAGAGGCTCAAAAAGGCAATGAGGAGAAGAATGACTTAGAAAGCCCACTTTGCCAGAAGGAAAAAGAATCTCAAAAGCACACTGAGGTGATTCATTCCTTCAGAATTAGACTCAAACAAATGGAAGCTTGTGACTTTGTGAGAAATAAAAATGGTGTTAAACAGATCCAAGCAATTGAAAGAATAGAAAACAATGTGGAATATCTCATGGGAAGAACCACTGACCTGAAAAATAGATCCAGGACAGATAATTTAAAAATTATTGGATGACCTCTAAGCCATGATCAAAGAAAGAACCTAGAAATCATCCTTTAAGAAATTTTCCAGGAAAATTGCCCTGGTGTTTTAGACCCAGAGGGTAAAATAGAGCTTGAAAGAATTGAGAGATCACCTCCTGAAAAAAGATCCCAAAAAGAAAACACCTAGGATTATTATTGACAGGGTTCAGAATTCCCATATCATGGAGAAAATACTACAGGCAGCCATGAATTTCAGTACTGTGGAAACAAAATCCGATTAGCACAGGACCTGGCAGCTTCTACATTGAGGGATCTAAGGGCATGGAATATGATATTGAGGAGGGCAAAGGACCTCGGATTAAAACCAAAAATTACCTCCCCAGCAAAACTGAGTACCTTGTTTCAGGGGAGTATATGTTCATTCAGTGGAATAGAGGACTTTCAAACATTCTTTAGGAAAAAAACAGAGTTGAATAGAAAATTTGACATTCAGCACAATAAAGAAAGAGATACTTGACAAGGTAAACAGGGAAAAGAAATCAAAAGGAACTTATCAAAATTGAACTATTTATAATCCTACATGGAAAAACAATGATTGTGACTGATGAAACCTTTCTCAGTATGAAAATAATTGAAGAAGACTGTATGGGCATATGAGTACATATGTGAATGTGTGTATATATTTACAGATATACATGGATTGAGGGCACAGGTCGAATTTGGTAAGAAGGGATGATACTCAAGGGGTGTAGTTAAGAGCTGAGAGAGGAATTTGGAAGATGAGATGGGAAGAAATGTGTGTGGGGGTAAACTATATCATGTAAAAGAGGCAAGAGGTAATAGTCTCAGGGGAAGGCAAAAAGGCAAAACCATATTCACATTGAATTTGACTCAGAGAGAGAATGACATAGATATTAAATGGGATATTTCACGCTTCAGAATTGTAGGGGGGAGGGGGATGAGAAGGTCCAGTATGGAGGGGAGGGTATGCTGGGGGAAGGGGAGATTGGAGGCACCTATGTTTGAAGAGGTACAGGATCAAAGTAGGGAATGGACCAGGTGGGGGATGGGATGGGTGGGAGGGAAATATTGCCAGTCTTTCAAAATATATCTTCTATGATAATGTTTTGCATAGCTATACATGTACAACACATACTGAATTGCTTATCTTCCCAGTGGGAATGGGTGACAAGGGACAATGGGAATGGATCTGCGATTCAAAGTTTTAAAATAAATGTTTCAAAATATATATATATATACCAATATTAATAGTATTTTCCATGTAACCGGGAGATAAGATGTGCAGGCATTGGGGCACAGAGATTCATCTTGCCATAATGGAAAAGTCGAAGGCGGTATGGCAGAAGATGTGGGAGAGAGCAAATTGGATGAGGGGATATCCTGTGGGACTGCTATTCTGGGGTGGTGGGTAGGGGAAAAACGAGGAAAAATATGTAACTCAAAATCTGGAGGAAATAAATGATATAAACCAGAAATTAACAAGACATTTGAAAAAAAAATAGATGTTCTAGGTTGAGTCAATGAACCTACAACCTTGCTGCAAAATCTAGCATCTTCTTCTAGGTATGTGGGAGGACAGCTACTAGTATGGGTTGAGCATCACTGTATCCTTTATCTTTCTTTGTTCATTGAAGTATCTCATGCCTTTTCCATATTACTCCCCGTGGGAGTGCACACTTTAATTTCTTTCCTGCAGATTAATCTATCAGTGTCTATGAATTTCTTAACCCTGGAATTGTAGGTGTTAAATATTAATTCTTAGATAGATGTCAGGGAGGTTACACAACTTTGGTGCAGGTTAGTATTAAAAGGAGTGAACTACCACAGAAAGACCTTTGCTTCTCTTATATTCCCCTTTAGCTAGAACTTCTTTGTCTTCCTTTCTATTTGTTGTGAATATACCCATATTTATGTGGTTTGATTTTTCCATATGGCTAGCAATTTATTAATTGTTAGTCAGAGATTTTATAATCTAAGTTTCAAGCATTAGTATTTCTGGTTAATATTTCTATAATATCTAAAAGCTATGAATTATAGCATATCATATGCTTTTTCTGTGTTTCAATTTGTTATTTAAAGGATCCACGATTTTAGAAAGCTCTCTAAGTAAAATGAATGATATAGTGGGTGTTGCAAAGATGTAAATAATTCTAGCATAATCCAACAATATTTTATATATTCCCTGTGGTTCAAAAGAAGTCATCAACAGTAGGATTGTTATTAAATGACCAGTAGGTTGATCATGAAGAGACTGGCAACTGTCCATATTTTCAGTTCTCCTTTTAAATATTAAGAATTCCTAGGGGTGGCTAGGTGGTGCAGTGAGTAGAGCACCGGTCCTGGAGTCAGAAGGACCTGAGTTCGGATCCGGACTCAGACACTTAACCCACACAAACAAAAACCTAGCCGTGTGACCTTGGGCAAGTTACTTAACCCCAATTGCCCTAAAAGGGGTGGCTAGGTGGCGCAGTGAGTAAGAGCGCCAGCCTCGGAGTTGGGATGACCCGAGATCAAATCCAGCCTCAGAAAATGAGCACCCACACATAAATAATGACTGGCCGCATAACCTTGAGCAAGTTACTTAACCCCAATTGCTTTAAAAAAAAAAAAGAATTCCTAGTAAGTCTCAGAGTTCCTCTATCATTACAGAAAGCAAGGCAGAGGAAGGGAAGTCATAAGTACCTCTTATTGGAGAAGCAATTACCCTTGACTTCTTGAATCTTCTTGGACAGCATGTATTCTTCCAAGGCCTTGTTCTTGGTCTCCTACTCTCCTTATTTTGCATTTTCCCATCAATAAACTAATCAGTTCTTATGGGTTTATCAAGAATGTACTGGTGATATACCAATACACACAGACACACTTTTATTCATATACCTACATGCAAACATATAGGTATATGTATATATGTATAGATTTGTACACATACACATGCATACACATGTACATGCAAATATGCATATGTCTGTTTAACCATAGAACTCCGACTTTCTCTCCAGATTCAATCTTGAATCATCACTTTCTTATACATTTTAAACTGGGGTGTTCTGTTACAACATATCCAAAACATAACTCATTGATCTCAAATCTGAAATTCTTCTAAACTTCTCTATTATTTTCAAGGAAGTATCATTCTTCTAGTCCAGCATTATCTTTTACTCTTTACTTTCTCATTTCACATACTAATCATTTGTAAAATCTTAGTATTTCTCTTTCTACAACTTGTTTTATCAAACCCATTAGCTCTACTCACAAAATTTAATTTGCTTGCTACTCACACACTTTAGTTCAGATCCTCTTCACCTCTCTCCTATTGTATGGTAATTAATCTTTCTGCCCCATGTTTCTCCCCATTTCAATAGATTCACTATACTGTTGCTGAAGTTGCTTACCTAAAGTATAGAGGTGACTATGCGACTCATTATTCAATAATCTTAAGTAGTTTCAAAATTCCTTAAATACAAATTCTTTTAAGCTTTAAAAATCATACACAATTTGATCGCAACCCATATTTTTTTTTTGCCTCACTGTACATAACTCACTTTGCTACACTCTGTGATTCAGACAAATTGACCTATCTCTGTCACTCTCATATGGTAATCCATCTTCTTTCTCTCTACCTTTATCCTTGCTATTAACAATACATGGAATAAACAATATCATCATCTAAACTTCCTATAATTCTTCTATTTTTTTTCAAGATCCATCCCAAGATGGATCTTTTGCAACTAGCCTTACATATATAAATGATTTCCTAAGTTTTATAACTAGCCCTAATATCTCTTCTGAGGTATAGTTCTATATCATGAACTATTAGATATCTCAAACTATACATTCTGTAGACTTATGAAATTTGATATTCAACATATTTCATTCTAAAATCATCTCTCTTTCCAGATACCCTCTTACTCTCCAGTAAATTATCACCTACCAAGTCATTCAGGCATAAAACTTCAGTGTCGTGTTGAACTCTATATTTAAATTCATCCCATGTTTAAAATATTTTGCCAAGTTTCTACTTTCAAAACATCTCAGGAATATATCTCCTCTCTCTTCACACAACTACCATCCTGCATCAAGTCCTTAGCAACTGATTCATGGACTAATAGAATGACTCTCTGATTTCCTGACCTGAGATCTCTCCATGCTCCAGTATATTCTTTACTAATCAGCCAAAGTGATCTTCCTCAGTTACAGGTATGAATATGTCTCTTTGCCTCCCACCCCTATACATATCCATACATCTTTGTCATCTTCACGACTTTGTCCCTTCCTACCTTTCTAGTTCTCTTACATGCCATATTCCTCTAAGTACTCTGAGATCCAATGACACTGAACATCTAGATGCTCATCGTTCTTATATGGTCCTCCATTGTAGAACTCTGTTTTTTTTTTTTTTAACTTTTGTCTCCAATGTCTGAGATACCCCGTTTTCATCTTTGCCTCCTGGCTTCCCTGGCTTTCTTTCAGAAAAATTCAAATTCCATTAAAATATTTTAGAGTCAAACACCAGAATATAAATGCACAATAGAGAAAAGAAACAAAAAATATCATAAACTGAAATATTGAGCTTTAATACAAAGCTAAAAAGAAAAAAATCATGTCACATGCATAGCAGAACATAGGAGAGTATTCAAAATATGGAACCATAAATTTTCATCTCAAGAAAGGCTGAGTGATAAGTACAAAACATTGAATTGAGAGTTGTTCATCTTCTTTGATTCCTTGTGAACTTTCTTTTATTCTCTGCTGTGCTGTTTTTTACTTTGTTCTTTTTTCCCCTTCCACTCTCCTCCAGAAAGGCTACAATTAAGTGCAGATATATTTCACTATAGCTATAGATATATACATACATATATACATACTTATATAAACATGTTTTTTCCTAATAAATTCTACTCCTGATCATTGTTTTTATGTTTGTGTATATCTGTTTCTATCAATCTTGCTTCTTCTACTCTACTTCTACACTCTGCCTTGACCTCCTATTACTTGCATACACCTCTCCAAGGATCCCTCCTCATCCTCCCATTCCCATAAATCTACACACGCTTCTATACCCCCCCCCTTTACCTATTTCCTTACCTAACCATTTAAAGATCCCCCCTTGGCCTCTCTTTATCTTTATATCCTTATTATTGTATTTCTTCTGAATTTAGAAGATGGTTATACTCTTCTGATTATATATACACAGCTATACAGTTTTGAATATGTATGTTATATATACATACATACATATATACGTATATATATGTTTGTGTGTGCATATATATATATATTTTTTTCAAACAATGTGGGAATTTATATATAGATCCATCTTAAGCCAATTCCGATGAAAGTAGTATGGGAAGCCAAAGATCCCTGATTCAGGACACAGACTATGTGTCCTATAGAAGGCTCTGCATGACACTGCTTTTTGTTATGCTTGCCCCTTGTGTCTTTTGAAATGGGTTACACTTAAAAGGATGTTATTTGAGTTCTGAGACCAATAGGTTCTACCTTAAGACTTTATTTATTCAAAGCCAAAATATTTGATTCTTAGGCGCTTGGCTCCTATGCAAATGCCCTTGATGATTGTTGTTTTGGGCCTTTGGCCTTTAAGCCTGCTCTCCAGAGCTTCCTTTGTAATGTGACTGCATAAGAAAGTAGTTAACTGACATTTCCAAGACTTTTTGGTACCTAGATAACAAAGGCTTATCACATTATCTATTATTTGCCACTTCCAGGATATAACAGACTAAGATAATAATAAGAATACTTAAGTCCTATTACTTAGTCTCATTTGCTCTATAAAAACCTTGTACTAAGAATCAATAAATGGAGTTGATGGTTCTTTCTTGAACTGCCCACATGGTCTGGTCATTTCTTATTCAGGTCTTTGATCATGCTTAGAGCTGGACGCTGAGCAGCCCATGGCAAAGTAGGTTACCAGAACAATAAGCCCTCCTCCCCCATCTATTTTCTCTCTATCAATTCTTACTCTTGTACCTCATTTGTATAAAATAATTAATCCTCCTAGCTTTTCATAAATGGCTTTATTTTTTAAATTCATATCATACTCAGGTTTACCCCAAACTTTCTTATGAGCTACCCAATTATTATAAGAATCTTATACATATGTTTTGTATTTTACATATATAAACAGTAAACAGTCTGTTCTTATTAAATCCCTTGTAATCAGTCTTTGCTATGTCTTAATGTTTCTCTTAGATCTTGTATGTCAATCTTCTATTATGTTTTTTTTTTTTAAACAAAGTCTTGAAAGTCTGACCATTCATCAGATGTCCATTTTTTTCCATTCAGGATTATGCTTAATTTTGCAAGGTATGATATTTTCAGCCAGAGCCTCATTTTTTTTTCTTTTTGATATGTGTTCCAAGACCTGTGGTCCTTTAATGCCTCCACTGCTAGGTTTTGTATGACGCTTACTGTGACACTTTCATATTTAAATTTTTCTTTTTTCTTGTTGCTTTTAATATTTTTTTTTCTTCAAATCTTCTTAAATTTTCCTGGAGGATCCCTGTTGTGCACCTATTCCTATATATTACTACCCACATTTTGTTCAAGCTAAGATGTTATTTTATCTCTTTTGTGGGGGAAATTCTTGAGAACTTGGTATTTTCTGATCTACTTTTCCATCTTCCTCTCCAAATTTCATTTTCTACAAAATGTTCTCTTCCCTCTTCCCATACCCTTTACTGCTACTAATTCCCTCTGAGATTACCTGCTATTTAACACACACACACACACACACACACACACACACACACACACACGTTCACACACACAGAGTAATAGTTATTTGCATATTCTTCTGGTTATTCAATGTGAGCTCCTTGAGGGAAGGGGTTATATTTTTGCACTTCTTTTTATTCCTAGTGTTTATCACATTGCCTGCCACATAGTAGCTGCTTAATAAATATTTCTTTATTAATTAATCCAAAATTCTGAGCCACTTCAAGGTTTGTACTTTTCCTCCATTTTTATCTCAGAGTTTTCAGAAATGTTTTCCTATTATACTTACCAGGAACACCTACAAATATTGAGGATCCTACCAAGGTAGAAGTTATTTCTCAAATTTGGCAAAAACCTCCCTGATTCTATGATTTTCCTTTAGAATACAGGATAGAATCAGAGTAATTAGACTGTTAGTAGAAATGGTCATAGGCACAATTGTGAACAATATGTATAGCTCACACTTATAACATTAGTACTGTTTCTCCAAAAAACCCTTAAATTATAGAGTACAAGTATCTTTATGGGTATCTAATGAATAAGTTGAGGCAGTAGTAAGTTAAGTGACTTGGTCAAGTTCACAAAATTGATGTGCTTATGGTAGAATTTAAGCCTGACTATAACCTTCATTTTTTTTTTCTGACTAAATTGTGCTACCTCTCTAAAGATGTTTTTTATTTCTTGTTTGTTTGTTTTCATCCTGCATTTTTTTTTTGGTCATTTATGCTAAATGACCATTGGAAAAGTAAAGACCATGCATCATGTGATTTTTTGTTTTATGCAATCATCACAATATATTGCATGTTTATTTTAGTGTCAGATTACTCCATTAAAAACAAAAATAGGGGACTATCATTAACTAAAAAAATGAGAAAAACCAATGCCCATAGGAATCACAATTTCTTCAAGAGCAAGAATTATTGGTTGTTTTAGCTCTTCTTGCACATACCACAGTGTCTATAATTATAAGTGCTTCATTTTAGTAAATATTGAATATTAATTATTTTATAAAATATATGACTACAAACTGCAGAAAATTATTATGAAACTAAACATTTCAAGAGGCCTCTATTTGTCTATGCACAATAATAAATGCTAAATTAGATCTTTTCCTAAATGATGGATGTTGCTGTTTTTAATTATATCATTTATAAAGCTAAAGAAAGGACTTTTATTCTTTCTTTTGAGTGAATGCTAATTCATAAATATTCTCTGAGCATATGTGGGCATACAGATACATGTTCATATGTATTTGTATCAATATACATATATATACATACATTATACACATGTGCACATTACATATGTATGCATGCATGTATGTGAAAGAGAGAGAGAGAAAGAGAAAGAGAGAAGAGCGAATCCATTTCCATAAAAAAAAAACACATTTTAATCCTCTCTAGCTGAAAAGCCTTCACTTTTAACACACATGTACATGTTGCCTATATATCAACATTTTGTGTGAAAGAAGAGTACTCTTTCATATTTTCATATGTGGGAATATGACATGAGGACGAAATACACAGATGTCTGTAGCCTGGAATAAAGTCAGGCTGGCCTATGCTAATAATGATTCTTTTGCCAAGAATCTGTTGAATATGTGAAATTTTTTATAAAAATTTTCAAATGTTGAATCCATTCATGCATCATCTATCTTTCTAAATATGATAGGTTATAATTATTGTTTTCATTTTTTTCTTTTTTATATAGAATCCAAATGTAGGTGACATGCATAGTACATGAAGTTTATGAACTATGCCTTATTAATTCTTTTTTGCCTGCAATCGTATCCATTTATTTTTTCAATTAATTGCTAGTTTTCAACATTCACTTCCATAAGCTTTAATTTTTCCCCTCTCCCTCCCCTCCCCTCCTTTCCAAGATGGCATGCAATCTGATGTAGGCTCTACATATACATCCCTATCAAACATTTTCACATTACTCATGTAGTATCGAAGAATTAGAACAAATGGGAGGAACCATAAGAAAGAAACAAAACAAAACAAAACAAAACAATACATAAATAGTTTACTTTGCTCTGCAATCATTATTTTTAACAAAAAGAAATTAGAATTTAAGAAATCATAATAATACATAAAGCCTAATATCAATTTTATCCATATCAATCAAAATAAATTTTGGATTAAATATTCTGAAGGAATCATTTCAAATATAGGCGTACCTTATCTATTATTTTAACCAAAACTGATATTTCTTATAATTTGCTAGTATATGTTTTTTTGTGTTTGAAATGCATACTTATACTGAAAAATATTCATAGCCATCATAATATAAAAGAATGAATGGTGGTCTCAGAATGACAAATGTTCCAGGCTTAAATCCTCTTTTGGTCAATAAAAGTGAGTTTGGTCAAGTCCCTTACACTCTCTGAAAATCAGTTTCTTCACAAGTAAAAAAAAATATATTATATTAGCCTATGTAGTTCCTACCATATTTGGCTATTATGTGGTCCACGAGGACTATGAAAATGCTAAAGTGATATATAAATATAAATTTTATGATTAATATTGAAAACCAGATGTTTACCAATATAAAAGTGGACAAAATACAAAATAACTTATTAGTTATATACTATTAAACTACAGGTTTTGATAAACCTTGCAGAGCCAAAGGAATAAAGTGCTCACATAATGAGCATTAAAGCTAATTGGAAGCTAATGGTCTATAATAAAGATATAATTGCTTAACAAAACAATCCTTTAAAATAACTATTGTACTAAGACTACAGTAATATGTATAGTTTGCTTTTGCCTTGACATTATGTTTTTGAAGATGCATCAGCAAAAGCACAAGCCATTGCATTTTATATTTCAGTCTAGATATGCTATAAGCCAAATGGTGCTTAAAAAGATTTGCAAAATAATTCTTTGACCATCTTATCCTAAGACTTTATTAACATTGTTTTGTTTTTAATGGGAGTTGATTATTATGAAGCCCTGTGACAATGCTAGTCTAAAAATTATTATGAGTACATAATAAAAGCTGTGGAGTTTGTTAAGCAAGACTGATTTTCATCATCGACACATGTGAAGAATGGATATTTGTAACCAGTCACTCATTACACTGGGGACAACAAAATTTCCTCCATTGGTCAGCATGGACTTGGTATCCAGAGTACTCTATTGATCCTCTGTTCTCTGAACTCCTTATGGAACAGCCTACTTTGGGAGGAGATAGAGAAATATGATTTTCTCTGGACAACCCAAGGATTTTCAAAGCAGGGAGGAATAACCCTGAATGTACCAGAAGATATAGAAAAGATGTAGAGGGAGGTGTTTTGTTTTGTTTTGTTTTTTAATTTTTTTTTTAAAGCAATTGGGGTTAAGTAACTTGCTCAAGGTTACACGGCTAGTCATTATTTATGCGTGGGTGCTCATTTTCTGTGGCTGGATCTGATCTCGGGTCATCCCAACTCCAAGGCCAGAGCTCTTACTCACTGTGCCACCTAGCCGCCCCTTTAGGGCAATTGGGGTTAAGTAACTTGCCCAAGGTTACACGACTAGGTTTTTGTTTGTGTGGATTAAGTGTCGGAGGCCTGCTCCGAACTCAGGTCCTTCTGACTCCAGGGCCGGCGTTCTATTCACTGCACCACCTAGCCGCCCCCCCTTTTTTAATTTTTTAATCACATACACACCTGGAGAAGGAAATTTGGCTGAAAAACATTCTGTCAGTCATACATAGAAAGACCAGATGGTGTTTTCCTAACCACTTTCTATATTTGTGATTTTCTTCAACAGGAACAAAAAAAAAATCTGACAAAAATGCTGACCACTTCTACAATATTGTAGTCATTTTACTTATCCAGCACAGAATTTGTGATGGTAACAACAGAACTTTACAAGGGAAAGCATATATCTTTATTATTATCATTATCATTATTTTTGTTTCACAAACTTTTTTTTTTTTAAAGCAATTGGGGTTAAGTAACTTGCTCAAGGTTACACAGCTAGTCATTTGATTTATGCGTGGGTGCTCATTTTCTGAGGCCGGATCTGATCTCGGGTCATCCAAACTCCGAGGCCGGCGCTCTTACTCACTGTGACACCTAGCCGCCCCTTTAGGGCAATTGGGGTTAAGTAACTTGCCCAAGGTTACATGGCTAGGTTTTTGTTTGTGCGGATTAAGTGTCTGAGGCCGGCTCCGAACTCAGGTCCTTCTGATTCCAGGGCAGGCGCTCTATTCACTGCGCCACCTAGCCGCCCTGATTTCACAAACTTTTGAAGCATTTTGTAGAACATTAAATGGAAAATAATAATTTCAGAATAATCACTTGCCTCTGAGAAATTTTTATTTGAATGTCATTGAAAAGTATCTTTAGAATTTCATGATCATAATAACACTGATTATAGTGATCTACAATAGAGCGATAATTTTTTCTTACTTTTTTCATAGTTTACAAAACTTTGAGGTCTCAAATCTGTTTTCAATATCCTGTCTCTCATCATATGACCTTGTTTCCTATTCCCCTAAAGACATGCCTCCTGAACACTAGTCTACTTTCCTCTACGTACACAAATTCAATTATTTCTTCATCTAGCCTCTCCTTTCTTTTAGTCTCAGATCATGAGATGTTCATTCTCCCAGCTCATGGTAAGATTTCCAATTGTATTATAAATCCAATACACTAGTATTATTTCTTGAAAGTATCATCTATTGATTACATCTTTTCTCTCATATAAATTCTCTTCATTTCTGTAAGAATAATAAGTTCTCGCCTTCATTAAAAATAATAACAAACTTCATTTCATGTCTACATAAATTTAAGTTATCACTCATATATCTTTTTCTTTTTGTTGTTGCTTAGAATTTTCAATAATACCTAACTCTTCATGACCACATTTGGGATTTTCTTGATGAAGATGCTAGTTTGCCATTTACTTCTCTACTTCACTTTACTAATGAAGGAACTGAGGAAAACAGGGTTGTGACTTGCCCTGGGTCACACAGCTGGTATGAGTCTGAGGTCAGTTTGCAACTGAGGATAATGAGTCTTTCTAACTCCAGGCCAGGAACTCTATCCACTATACTACCCAACTGCCTTCCACATCATTTCTTTTTGCAAAAAACCCCAGAATAGTCTACTCCAATAACCTCTACTTTTCACCTCACACTCAGTTCTCTAGCTTTCAATTGACTTCCCAGACTGCCATTTTACTGATATTTCTTGAAACACAACCAACGATCTTTTATTCTTTTTATCAATTAATTAATTTTTAGTTTTCAAAATTCACTTCCATAAGATTTTGAGTTCCAGATTTTCTCCCCATCTCTCCTCTCCCAATACCCCAAGATATGATGCATTTTGTTTACTCCTTACCCAATTTTGGCCTCCCTTCTATCACACTCCACATCTTCTCTTAACCCCTTCCACTTCTATTTTCCAGTAGGACAAGATTGATTTCTCTATCCCATTGCCTGTATATCTTATTTCTCAGTTGCATGTAAAAACAATTTTAATATTAATTTTTAAAACTGTGAGTTCCGTATTGTCTCCCTTCTTCTCTCTCCACCTAGCCTCTTTGAGAAGGCATGCCGTTCAATATAGGTTATACATGTGTACTCATGCAAAAGGTTTCCATTATAAAAGTGTTGTAAAAGACTACCTATATATTTCCCTCCATCCTATTCTGCTCCCCTTTTATTCTATTCTCTCCTTTGATCCTGCACCTAACGAAAAACATTTTGTTCTGTTTACTCCCTTCTTCCCATTTGCCCTCCTATCATCCACCCTCTGTTATCACATTCCCCCCTAATTTCCTGTAGGGTAGGAGAAATTTCCATACTCAATTGAGTGTGTATGCTATTCCCTCTTTCAGTCAAATCTGATGAGAGTAAAGTTCACTCATTCCCTCTCACCTCCCCCATCTGCCCCTCCACTGAAAGCACTTTTTCTTGCATCTTTTATATGAGATAATTTACCTTATTCTACCTTTGCCTTTCTTCTTCTCCCAGTACATTCTTCTCTCTCACCCCTTAAATTTATTTTTAGATATCATCCCTTAATATTCAATTCACCCTATGCCCTCTGTCTATCTATCTATATCTATCTATTTATCTATCTGTATATATGTGTGTATGCATAAATATATATATATAGATAGATAGATAGATATAGATATACATATATATATATATATATATTCACCAATACCTACACACTTAAAAATGCATGTGTGTATATATACATACACTCACACACAGACACATTACCTCCAACTATCCTAATACTGAGAAAGGTCTCATGAGTTACAAATAACATATTTCCATGTAGGAATGTATACAGTTCAAATTAATAAGTCCCTAATGATTTCTTTTTCCTGTTTGCCTTTTCATGCTTCTCTGGAGTCTAGTATTTGGAACTCAATTTTTCTATTCAGCTCTGGTCTTTTCATCAGGAATGGTTGGAAGTCTTCTATTTCATTGAATGTCCATTTTTCCCCTAAATGGAGTCTTGTTGGATAGTTGATACTTGGTTTTAAACTTAATTCATTTGATCTCTGGAATAACATATTCCAAAAACTGTTACATTAATGTAGACGCTGCCAAAACTTATGTTATCCTAATTGTGTTAGAATAATACTTGAATTATTTCTTTCAATTTGTATTTTGTCCTCTAGTTCTAGAATATCAGGGCAGTTTTCCTTGATATTTTTTTGAGAGATGATGTCTAGGTTCTTTTTTGTGATGTTGGCTTTCAGATAATCTAATAATTTTAAATCATCTCTTCTAGGTTTATTTTATAGGCCAGTGTTTTTTTTTTTTTCACAAATGAGATATTTAATATTGTCTTCTAGGTTTGTTTACATCCTTTGGTTTTGTTTTATAATGTCTCGCTTGCTCCTCATGTCAATAGTTTCCATTTGCTACATTCCAAGTTTTAAAGAATTATTTTCTTCACTGAGCTTTTGGACCTCTTTTTCCATATGATCAAACTACTCTTCAAGGCATTCTTCTCCTCATCGGTATTCTCATTTCTGAAGGAGGGATGGAGAGAGTAAGGGAATTTGGAACTGAAAAAAAAATTCCAAAAAATCATAAAATTAGCATCAATTTTTATTAGGGTACTACAAATTTGTACTTAAAGAATATTCCTAGTTTCATTTAATTTCTTGGAAACACATGATTTGCCTACTTAAGTTGTTAGTTTTACATGCACAAAAGCTTTTGAGTAGCTGGGTGTTTTATTTTCTTTGATTTCTCTCAAAGTATGTTGTCTTATTGTGATAACAGAAGTAAGAAGGCACCATTTGCTTTATTATTCCATCATAACCATTTAAGTAGTATCAGTCTGTAATCCTATCCCACACTATTTTTAGATGGATAAAAAAAATCACACTGGTGGAGGTTTTTTCTATTCAGAATTATTTCTAGAGTCCAATTAGGAAAGGCTTATTGGTTCCAAATAGGCCTCCACAGCTACTTTAACTGATACTTTAGCAGTCTAAACAGATGAATCCACACTGTTTATTACCCCAGATGGAATTCCTTTTATTGCTGTTACTTTAAAAGCCTCATCATATAGATTATGAATTACATTATGATGGAGATATGAATAATATTATTGTAATTGGGCAGCAATTAAATAGAAGAGAAACAGTGTCAGAGAAAGAAAAAATAAAACAAAACAAAACCAAATAAACAGAAACAGAGATGGACAAAGAGAGACAGAGTGAGAAAGATACAGAGATCCAGGGACAGAAAGACAAAGACATATAAAGAGACTGAAACATATAGACAGAGAAATAAACAGGAGACAAAAACAGAGGCACGACAAGAGAATGCCCCTATATGAATTTTAGTAATAGATTTCAGAGATTCAATTTTTACAGGCTTGGATTTAGCCTCCACAGCCTCTACTTATTAGGAAAAATATTCTGAAGATTATGGCTGAAATAGACTGAACTGTTGGTTGTTGTTGCTTCTAGAAGCCTCTTAAAGGCCACCAAAGATTTCACTTCCCTTCCTCTAATGGTTATAATTAGTATGCATTTTCTACACAATTTTTCCATTTCGTTAAGCTATTCTTAGTTGTTAAAATTTTTATATAAATTATGACTTCTCATAACTACTTTATGTTTCACATATGTTATTACCATGACTAGGTATGAAAAGTTTGTAAAATGAATCCAAGGCAGAGCCAAGATGGAGGAGTAGAAACAGCTCCTCCAAGCCACTCTGCCCCCAGATCCCCCCCAAACTATGTAAAAGGGGACTCTGAACAACTTCTGGAGCCCCAGCACCCACAGAACGACACAGAGAAGCTAACATCCCGCTGAGGACAGCCCAGCAGCCCTGAAGGAAGGACCAGTGCAGTGGTCTGGGACGTGGCAGGACGAAGCTCACAGAGCTCAGGAGCTGAGCTGAGCCCAGGTCTGCATGAGCCGAGGTTTTAGCCCCAGGCAGAAGGGCCAGCAGCCAGCTGGAGGAACCCCAGAACAACAGGAGCTGTGGCGACTCCAGAATTATCAACATAGACATGCCTAGGACAAAGTAAGAGGTTAGTGTCCTATGAACTTAGGGTCCCGTATTTAGGTAATGCGTCGGCTTCCTCCCCTGGGGGCTAGAAGCCACTGAGGAGACACGACATTTGGTAGTTTTCAAAGGCAGCTCCAGCTCCCATCCTGCAAATCGTCGGGAGATCCAGCGATATGTCTTGGGGGGTAATCGCTCTTGCTTTAACCTCCCTGGATCTGGATTGTGATCTAGGGTGGAAGTCGTGAGTGGGTTTACAGCTTGCCAGAAACGGAAGTTGCCCCCCACACGTTCAGTACAAAAATTCCTCTATCTGGCCTTAAAGCCATAGTGTGGCAACAAGCCCAAAAGTCAAGTAATTAAGTGGCAACATGCCAAGGCAAAGGAAACAGAAAAATGCAACCCTAGACTCCTATTTTGGGGGCATAGAGCGGGAAAAGGACTGTGAGGTCAGAAGTCCTGCTCCAAAAGCCCCAGGGGAAAACATGAGCGGGTTGCAGGCCATAGAGGACCTTAAGAAGGACTTTAAAAATCAAATAAGAGAAGTGGAGGAAAAATTGGAAAGAGAAATGAGAAGGATGCAGGAAAAGTATGAAATGAGGGTCAACAGCCTGACTGAGGAAAACAACACCTTAAAAAATAGACTAAATCAAATGGCAAAGGAGTCCCAAAAGGGCAATGAGGAGAAGAATGCCTTAAAAAGTCGAATTTGCCAGATGGAAAAAGAATCTCAAAAGTTCACTGAGGAGATTCATTCCTTCAGAGTTAGACTGGAGCAAATGGAAGCTAATGACTTTTTGAGAAATCAAGATGCTGTTAAGCAGATCCAAACAAATGAAAGATTAAAAGGCAATGTGAAATATCTCATGGGAAAAACTACTGACCTGGAAAATAGATCCTGGAGAGACAATTTAAAAATTATTGGTCTACCTGAAAGCCATGATCAAAGAAAGAACCTAGAAATCACCCTTCAAGAAATTCTCAAGGAAAACTGCCCTGATGTTTTAGATCCAGAGGGCAAAATAGAGGTTGAAAGAATCGACCGATCACCTCCTGAAAAAGATCCCAAAAAGAAAACTCCCAGGAATATTATAGCCAGGTTCCAGAATCCCCAGATCAAGGAGAAAATACTACAAACAGCCAGTCAGAAACAATTTCTATATTGTGGAAATACAATCAGAATAGCCCAGGACCTGGAAGCTTCTACACTGAGGGATCGAAGGACATGGAATATGATATTCCAGAGGGCAAAAGAACTGGGACTGAACCCAAGGGTCACCTACCCAGCAAACCTGAGTATATTGTTTCAGGGGAAAATGTGGTCATTCAGTGGAATAGAGGACATTCAAGCATTCTTGAGGAAAAAACCGGAGTTGAATAGAAAATTTCATATCCAGACACAAGAAGGAAGATGTGCCTGAGAAGGTAATCGGGGAAGAGAGATCAAGGGGAACTTATCAAAGTTGAACTATTTACATTCCTGTATGGAAAAGCAATAATTATTGTGACTGATGATATCTGTCTCACTATGAAAATAATGGAAGAAGGGGGTGTGGTCATATGAATACATATGTGAATGTGTGTATATGGTTACAGTTATATGTGGATAGAGGGCATAGGTTGAATTTCTTGGGAAGGGAGAATACTCAAGGGACGAAATTATGAGGTGAGAGAGGAAAGTAGCAAGAGGAGATGGGGAGAGATATGGTAGGGTAAACTATCCCATGTAGAAGAAGCAAGGGGAAGTGTTTGCAAAGGAAGGGGAGAATAAGGAAGGCTAAAAAGGCAAAACCGCATTCACATTGAATTTGGTTCAGGGAGAAAATGACATACATACTAAATGGGATATCTCAAC